>PVJD01002638.1:0-193818 GCA_004026545.1 Mormoops blainvillei | reverse complement strand
TGCTGGCGTCACCTGGGCGGTTGTTGGAAATCCAGGTACTCAGGCCGCCACCCCAGAGCCACTGAATCAAAATCTGCCTTTTAATTAGGTCCTCACGTTAAATGCTGAGCAGTGTTGCTCTGTCATGATAGGAATACAGTAAAACGCAGCACACCTAAAGGCACAGATGTCATTCAACTCGCAGTGGGAATATATGCAATGGAATAGGATGGCCTTTGGAGTACAGCAGGCTGCTTTTTGTTTCTAACATTTAATAACTGAATCTTCAGCAAATTATTTAACCTTCTGGAACCTCAATTAACTCGGATATAAAATGGAAATAATTATGCCTATCTTGCAGAGATCATATATAATTCTTAGCACAGTGCCATGCATAGAGTAGGTGTGGAATAAATGATTTTTTAAATTTGTTAAAATTATTATTGCTATTATTGTTGTCATCATTTAATTTAACATAGCTTCATATGTTATTAAAAATTATTCAGATCAAGTTATACAGACATGCTTCTCATCTTCCCAAAGCCTTCAACTTAAAATGGGTAGTAACTATATGGGCAATTGCACAAAAAAAGCAATGTACTGACAAGGTAACACATTCATTCCAACCTGTTTGTGCTGAAATTGTAGTGAGCATGAGGTAGGGTGTATTAGTCTGACCCACTGATTAAATGGCATTATCTGAGTCATAAACTACAAAATCAGAGAGCCACTAAAACATAAGACTAAAACTTCACCAAATAAAAAATACATCAAAGAAACATCAAAAATTTGGTGACGCAGAGGTCTTATCTTGTTAGGTAACTTTTTTTTTTTAATCACTGTGTCAACAATAACCTCTAATAGAATTTTTAATGATCTAGTGTAATCTGAACTAAAATAAATAGAAATTCCTTATGAGCTCAAGCCAAATATCGAATTAAATATACCAAACATAAATGGCATACTTTCTCATCCAGTACCCAAAGCAAAATGTCACAAAAGGCCTTTTACTCTTCATTAATTGAAAGACAGACAGACACCCAGGAGAACAGAGTCACCTCTTTCTAGCAGCCTACCCACCATGCCACTGGGTTATTTACACTGATTCTGGGCAGAAGCTCTGCCCATGCCTGAGCCTGAAAATCAGGAGTAGAAATAAATAAGAACATTATTTTTAAGTTATTTCAAGCTCTTCTCTTTACATTCAACTCCCAATTCTCAACATGCTTTATGTTTAAAAATACAATTTGAATAAAAGATTGCTCATGTTACTTTTATACAACAAATGTCCTTCTGTAGCTGCCTTATGAGAAGTTAAGAGAGAACCATGAGTCTTTCCCTAAGTCCGCCCCTTCTTCTTACGTTTGCATTAAACTCAGATGTTTAAATAATCAAAGCCCATTTCCAATTAGCTTTACCAAAACCACTCCTCACCTTTTCCAATAGTTACATTAAAATTATTAACATTATTTACCTCTTTATTAATGTTTGAATATTAGTAAATTTTATTAATCGGGCTAACCCAAATAGAATTCTGATTTATAAAAATTTATTTGAAATGTATATTAATAAAATAATTATTTGAGGCTCAGAATAGATTTTGGTGGGAATTCACTTGGAAATTCTCTGTATATGTAATTTTTAAAAAGGTCAAGATCAATACACACATTTCTTTACCCATTATTCAGGTAGGACAGGACTTCCAGGACAGAAGTAGTATCTAGACAATGTGAAAACCAAAGATCAGGTGGAAATCCAGTCATGGTAGAACTCCAAGATTGAATTCATTTATGAAATAGGATATAATTAATTTTGAGGTATCAAACAAACACCCTTTAGTTTCCTCCCTGCCTGTGCTTTTTGCCTTGTTTTGGTTTGTTGTTAAGTCAGTTTCCATTCTAAAGACTGGGGGCGTGTTCTCAGACAACTAAGTATTTTTCAAGGCACTAGAAATGGAACAGGCAATGGAAAGAACTTCCGCTCATCCATCCGCCCACTCATTTATTCACTACAAATTGAAGGCAAATGTCACTGTTTTGCTGGGAAAACGGTGAAGTAAAATACATTTTCATTAACAAGGGGAAGAAGATAGTAATCAATGATTATTAAAAACCATGGTTTCTCGGATTGTATTAACAGCTGCTTGTTTAGAAGATAGGATTCACCAGTCATGATTCTTAAAAGCCCAGTGACGCCGAAAGAGGAGTAAATTGGACGTTCGAATGTGGCGCTCAAGGCAGAGAGTTCTATGGGAAGACGGGGGAGGGGCCAACCCAGAAAGGAGGGGTCAGACAGTCCTGCCAGGAGAAAGAAGGATGTCCAAGTTGAAACGTGCAGGGTGTTGACACATAGTCATTGCCATTAATGATCAAAACAATAAAAAGTGATATAATAATAATATCCAACTTGTGTGTATGTTGTTAGTTTAAACGATTTAAAAGAATAATAGCATCCTGTATTGCGGAGGGTGTGAGCGGACAGAAAGCAGCCTGAGAGAGCGCTGGGGAGAATGGAAGAACTGGTATTATCACTCTCGGGGCAATGAGGCAATACGCACCAAAAAATATAAAAATGTATGTGCCTTTTGACCTCCCAATTATGGGACCAAGAACAACCTTTTAGATTTTAAATATTTATAACCTCACCCTGCTCTCAACACCTTATTTAAAGATGCAACCAGCTTTCACACGAAGCCCCACCCCGTACCACCAATCCCTCTCCTTCTGCTCTGCTTTTCCCCAGAACACATTCACCTTCTAACTTCCAGTTTAGGTATTATGCTTATTATTTGACTGTCTGCTTCCCCAACCAGGGCAGAGCTTTTTGTTTATATAAGCATGGTACATCCCAAGCATCCGGAACAGTGCCTAGGGCTCTATTTGTTCTCGAAATATAATTTTCAATAAGTAAATTAGCAAATAAAGCTGCATGCTTGTTTCAATCCTCAACAGTAACTCAGGAGTCTGGTTGCCTTCAGGGTAACCATGCCAACTAAGTATAAGAAAACCTAGAATAATTGTAAGACCTTAAAATGCTTCCGTTGGAGTATTCGGAGTTTTACTATCAGATAAATATTCAAAATGTTACATGGTGCCTATTAGTGTCATTTCTAAGCACTGTTCTTTCTCTAAGATCTTGATGGTTAAAAAAATAAAGGCTTTTAATTTTATAACTAGGATTCAGTTTTCTCACCTGTAAAATGAGGAGACTGCACTAGGTTATCATAATGACCTCTTCCAAAGGGTTGCAATTCCACACTTAGGATTTTCATGTGTTTGCTCCAATATCACAGTCAGAAATGTTGCCAGTCCTAGCCCCTTACCAAATGTCTCTACTGGCTTGTTTCTCCATAAACTGCCTTTAATTCATAGCTTCACCTTCTCTGGATTCTTCTACAAAATATGAAAATCTAAATTTATATTTATAAATACATAAAAGCAAGAAAGGAAGAGTTAACGGGCTTTTCTTCATCAGAGAAAACCTATGAATTTTGGAGTTATTAAAAATGCTAAGATGATGAAGCAGAATCCATTGTTAACGACGATTCATAAAACAAGCTCTTTAGAAAAGTTCCATATGCCAACATGTGCATGCAGTAAGTTTGAGAGAGGAGGGAGTTCTCCTCTTTTTTCCTCCTTCAACCTCGTTTCTGCCTCTATTGCATAACATGGTAAAGTTCACAAAAGCCCAGATGCCAGCATTGTACCTTGCGTCTTACTATTATTCTGGAGATGATGTCTCTTCTCAAGTTTGATGGCTTCACGCAGCTTGGTAAAAACTGTGAAGAGACCCTAAATTCCCCAGCTCAACAGCTGTAGCACCTTTGATAATAATTTTAAATCCATTAAAATGAAGCAAAAAAAACTAATCTGTAAAATCAGCACTGTTTGAATTGACAAGAAAATATGATTTTATGAGACCGTACATGCATAATATAACCTCATGTCACAGAAAGGAATTAATAAGTTTTACATATATTTCAATGTTCATCTTCCTCTGTCACTCAATCTGACTAGATAAATAACATTTTTTATGCCTTTAAAATCTGAGGAAATATTACATCTTAAAGTACATGCATTTCAGAGTTATTGCTTGATCAATGAACAATTAAATCTGTTGAATATGTCTCAATGATCTTCACATTAATTTGCCTGGAGTAAAAACAAAGCTCCTCACAAGATTAATCAAATGACTTTTAAGTCCCCAATGCTAAATTGTTGCAGAATACAGATTCAAGTGCATTATAACCGCACGAGCACTCAATGAATTCCTAATGAGCAGGTGCCATTGCGATAATTGCCAGTATGCGATGACACCGCCGCGGATTAAGGAAGTGCCCGGCACTCTGCATTTGAGACCTAGCCCTGCGACTACACTCTCTGCTGGATCAATCGAAGCCTCATTTAGACTGTCAATGAATGCACTCTGGATGAGCGTATTTTATAAATGGATTTTGGTGGTGCGGGTGGGTGGTGGTCAGAATTCTCAAATGTCCCTAATTTTCCATCAGGAATTATTCTTTCCTTGGCTGAGGAATACCAGACTAAAATTTCCAAAGACCTCATGAGAGTTTGAGTTACATGAACCACCGAGTCCCCTCCTTCTCCATTAAGTCTCTTGAATCCCTCCTTCCAGAGGCCTCTGGAGTACAAGATTATAGCGGCATAAAATAAGCACGGAGAGAAAGAGAATTTTAAGGATGTCTCCACATCAAAATGAGTACTTCCCTCACTTATTCAAAAATGAGGATTGCTAAAGGAGAGAGAACATCAAATCCTCATTTTTGTCCCCGTTAGACAAATACACTATTTCCTACTCACTTTCCATTTTTTTTGACCGTTCCAGAATCCCTTTCTGCTACCTGGTTGGTATGCCGCACACTGTTTCTACAGTGCGCCACGTTCACCCATAAAGTTCCCTCGTTAGAGCCGGCACAAATGGATTAGAGAGCATTCTACCCAGATGCTACTTCTAGTGCATGCTATTTGAGAAGGTTCAAGTGAGAAGGCAGAAAGTCTCCGAAGCTTCACACTCCATAGAAAAATAAACAACTGGTTATCAAAAGTCAGTGAACGATATTAGGCGGGAGGAAACTTAGGAGGACATCCAGTTACGGAACAACCTAATTTAAATACGAAATGTTATCATGTATGTCATAGGTCAGGATTGGCTGTTTCACGCTGTGGTAACATAAAACACCAAAACATCAAAGGCTTAACAAAGCAGAAGTGTTCCCCACTCACCCAGAGCTGCCGTCTGTCCCGGAGGCGTGGTCTAGGCGTGGTCTAGGCCTGGTGGTCGGCCTCCATCTCCTGATTGGAGGAAGTTATCATGAGCACGTCACTGCCCTTTGACCTGGGACTTGGGCCCAAGCAATCAGAGGCTCCTCACCCCTCCTCTGTCCTTGGATGGCACCCACTGCCCATCATTCCCACGGTGGGATCTGTTTTCAAGAACGCAGTCTGGAGACCACCTGGATGGTACCGGTGGCTGAACGCCGCAAAAACCCTGTAGACGCTAAGATTCTGGCCCAGTGTGGAGATGTACTCATCTTGCGACTGCCCAGGTCAGTCCTTGTAGGAGAGTCCCCTTGCTTGTTGAACCGCCACCTTCCCAGCGGGAGGATTCGGCTTCTTTTCCTGGGCTCCCCTCGCCCTCCACGAACAGGGGCCAGTTCGCACAGCAACGCTCAGAGCACCACGATCGCAAAGCGGGGAGGAGCGCGCAGGGCAGTCTCACGTGGGGATGAAGTACTTAGACCGAAGCGTCACGTGGCACCTCTACTCACATTTTATTGGCTAAAGTCAATCACCACACCAAACCTCAAGGGGCATGGAAATACGATTTGTGCCCCACCACCACCTCCCGCACCCTGATACCCTAACCTCATGTTCCTGGAAAGACTAGAACCAGAAACACAGATGAACCACGGAAATGTGTTCCTCACCCTGGAAAATGACACCAAATTTCCCTTCTAGGCATCAAGTTACACATCCCCTAGCCTGTTTTCCTCTGTCGCAGTCTGTTCTTTACCAACACATTTATATGGAATTAGGGAATATTAATTGTGGAAATATGATTGAGCAGACTGGTAAATTAATAATGGCGAAGTGAATATTTACATGAAAGACATGATTAGTTTATAATTAATATCGAGGCAGATAAAAAAAGAAATTAAGATATTTTGAATGAATTTTGATAGGCAAAATTATCTTCATTTATAACAGTGAACTAAGAAATGATTGAGTTGAAAAGGTATATGAAAATAAAAATTTAAAACAATGTTAATGCTTCTATTCCTAAATCCAAAATCATGATTTTGACAAAACATCTAAATCAATTTTAGACATTTATTAAGGCAAATAAACACCTTATTCAACAATAAGATCACTTGTAAGAAAAATCTAAAATATGTAATTTTAGAACTAGCTGGATACACAAAATTTTTAGAACATAATTAACAATAAAAAACAAAATCTTTACATAGTCCTGTTTCATCCAGTACCCACAACTGATTGCTTTTAAAAGTTGCATTACATCACCAGCAGATTTAACAGATGAAGAATCTACATTTTAAAAAGCAAGCACACCTTTTCATTTGGTATGATGTATAAAACATGGTAGGAGTTTCAAGCACTTGTTTTGATATTTTCAACCTTCTGTCTCTACCTATTTATACTGACGTTTATAATACAAAATTAGAAGAGACAAAATATGTCTCAAGTATGACACTGAACCTCACACAGGCATAAACGGTGTTGCTGTGGGTGGCAGGCCATTCTCTCTGCCACAGCCATGTTGGTTTTTCATATTTTCCCATATCTGTTAAAAACAATACTTTTTAAAGTTATCCTTAAAGACAGCACTTCTGTAATACCATTTGTTAATACAGCAGTAAGCTCAATGGGTGACGGGATGTTTATTTCTAGATTTAGCTCATGGTTGAAATAGGACCAAAGGTCACGGTGGTCCTGCTCTCTGGCGTTAGAAGACACCAGCAGGTGGAGCAGCCAGGGACTCTCTGAAAGCCGGCCACAGAAGTGCCCTTCTTAAACGAAAAGTGAGTGAATGACAAATGCCGGGGGGGAATAGATCCGATTTTATCATGAGCACCTTATTATATGAGCTGTAGCTGTATGCAAATACATTTATTTTAACTATACATGATTATATTCGTACTTATTAGTGGCTATTTTAGCAGCTAATACATTCTTCCTAACGGTGAGTCTCCAGCTGGAATGGGCTTTCTGCCAAAGCAGAAGCTGATGGACTACATTGTCTGATCTAAAATTAGAACCTCCTCCTCTTTTACTTCAACAAAAAGTTAAGGTGGCATCGGAGGATCCCTTCTGAGAGTTAACCCTTCAGCCAGAGAAGATCCTTTCGAACAAAGACTGGGCTCTCCTTGCTGTTCTATGTAAATTCATGCCATGCATTTTAATACAGTTTATTTCTTTCCGGTATTGTTCTCTGCAATGGTCTTTTGGTCTGTTTTGGCCCCTCTTCACCCACTGACAGACCGCACCTTCATGAAAGAGACACACGGACTGCCTGTTTCAGCCTGGTTGTGTGTAGAAAAGAATTTTTCATGGGGTTCAGCCTAGATCACTAGGATTCCACACTGAATTAACGCAAAATCCCCAACTGATGATAAAGTACAACTGTGTGTGCCTTTTTTGCTGCATGGTTATTCCATTCCATCAGCAGCAGCTATGAGAGGGCTGGAATCTGGTATTCTTTTCTCATTTGACCAAGCAATGTCATTTGGCAAAAAATTATGTTTTCTTGTCCCAATAAGAGCATAAATGTTTTTGAATCCATGGATCCCTGTTATTAAGTTTCTTATGGATCAGCCCCAGAATTTGATCATAGTAGCTATGTCAGTTAATCTTTAAATGAATATTAATTACTGCCATGCAAGAGAGCCTCAAGAAATATTTGTTGAATGGGATGAAATGTTCACTTTGAGAGTTTTTACTTTTTTAAAGGCTCTAAGTGAAGAAGCTAAATCTAACAACTCCTACTATTACTTCCAAACCACTATAGGGAGATTAAGATTTTAATGAACAATATTTTTGAAATGCCAACTTGGTGGAGTAGACACTTAGAATGTTCAAAGATTAAACAAAAAAGGCTCCTATCTTATCCCCTAGAGCTTTACATTTCTAAATCACATCGACAAGCACATGTTTTAAAAAAAAAAAAAGTGGATTTCAAAGAAGGAGGACATTTTTGTCAAGTTGAAAGATAAAGCAGATCAAATGTTATCTTTAGACTCAAGTTTAAGGCCAGGCTGAGAGGTCTGGGTGGCATTCCAGACTGAAATTCTGAGACAGAAAAATATTTTCGTTAAACTTTTCTTTTATCCAACAAAAACAAAGTTTCAATATCCCTATTCCTTTTTTATGACTGGTAGTATTAAGTACAACATTTCTTTTTAAAAACAGAGAGCCCATCAGCAAAGTAAGATAATTCGATGACCGTATCAAGTATATTATATACTCATTGGCTCAGACACCAGATACTTAAAGGTCAAAACTATACAGAGTATGTGAACCCTGCTTTCATTATGTTTTTGAAACCTTTTCTTCTTGGAGAATAGGAAAAACTTGGTATCTAAGATTAGAATCAGGTACACAAAGGACTTCTGTACTTAATTTGTATAATAAGGAATATATACATTTATTTAGAGCTATTACACAGGTAATATGTAAGTCTCAAACTTTAAAATAGTAATGTATGTGTGTGTGCAGGTGTATGCACCTGCATATTTATAATCATGATTATACTATACAACCGTCACTACCTAGTATTAACCATGTAAAAATTAGTTTTTGCTTTATATTTACATGAGCTAATTAGCAACTCTGTTGTCATTTTTACTCTGCCTATTTTTAGCTGTGCTTAGCTCAGGTTTTGCACAAAAAGAGCTAAGCCCTCTTAACAGGTACAACCCATGGACTTGTGGGAGTCCACAATTGCATTCTCAGGGCTGTGCAAGTTCTCAGATATGAAAAACAGTCACACAGCATTTCTCCTCGGTACATTCTTTTACATTAATTCAGGTTTGGAATTCTCAACATACATTAGCCCAGGGAAGTTGTACTGTAATGAAATCTTCTCCAATGTTTAGAATGGGTTTATTTCAAGATTTCATTAAATGCCTTAGTCCTCATTGGTCTACAGAAAGCTCATAGGTGGTATCAAATAAAGAACTCCTGAGACCAAATATAACAGCAATGATGACTGTCAGTATCAGTAATTTAGCATCTTTTGTTTTCATTACAGCCTGGTGACAGTATCCCAAAGAGTAGAGAGTTTCGTCAGTTTTAAATTGCAATATTATAGAAGATTTATTTTTTCCACCATTTTTGAGAAATTCTATTGCTATAAATTTCTGCACCTAACTTATGGGTTAGTTAGTAATTCCCTCACTATAAATTCCGGGAGCATTTCAATTTTGTTGGAAATAACTGCTATGTGAAAACATTTGATCCTACAGTCACAGGCCAAAGTGTTAATATTTTCATTTAAGGTTTGAGATAACCAAGTCTGTTACAAGTTTTCCTATTGGTGCTATAACAAGCTACCACAAATTTAGTGGCTTAAATCAATGCAAATTTATTGTCTTACAGTTCTGTAGGTTAGCAGTCTGACACAAGACTCACTGAACTATGATTAAGATGTTGGTGGCACTGTGTTCCCTTCTGAAGGCTCCAGGGGAGAGTTCATTCCTCGCCTTTCTCTTCTTCTAGAAGCTGCCATATTTCTTGGCTCACAGTCCTTTTCCTCCAAGGTCAAAACCAGCAAAGGAGACTTGAGCCCTTTGTACATCACATCACCTTGACTTTTACTTCTGCCTCCCTTTTCCACCTTTGTGATTACTTTAGGCCCATCCAGAAACCCGAAATAATCTCCGTATTTTCAGATCAGCTGGTTAGCAAACTTAATTCCATCTGCTACTTGAATTCCTCTTTGCAATGTAACGTAACGTACAGCCCCCCTGGGGTTGAGATGTGGACATCTTTGGAAAGCCATGACTCTGCCTACCATACTAACACTAAAATTTTTTATGTTGCTGAAACTCTAAAACACAATCCATGAGTCAGGATCCAATGATTCTGTCTATTTAAGTCTCAGGTACATATGGTTGACTTTATTCTGTATAGCATTTATTTCCTGCAGTTAAGATACAGACACAACTATATGTAGTTCTTTAAAAAAAAACAAGACAGTATTTAAAGAGCTTAGATGAACTTATTCGATGATCTGCAGAAGACTTCCGAGCATTGTGGGGAACTGAACTAGATGACACGGGGTTACTTCCAACTTTGTAAACCCGCTGAGGACCTAGGGTTCTCCTCCTCTATTTGTGCCTTCCTCCTTCCTCTCAGTTGCCATGAAGCCATTGATGCCTAGCGTTTTTTAGGATATAGAAGTTAATAAAAATAAAATCCTCCCCAAGAGATCCATCAGAACTCCAGGGTTGTCACCAAGTCAGCCTTGGGACTTTTATTCTCCAAGTATGGAAATATCCCTTTAAATTTTTTTAAAAATCAAGAATCATTGGCTGCCATGATTTCTCCTGACAAGTAAAAACATGTACTTACATTAAAACTGCATTAAATGCGGTTTTTAAAACTTATATCACCTAAACGTAAACTTGGTAAGAATTATTCTTATACTGATGGAAAACCACTGACAAGATTTTTTAAGATGAGATAGATGTATAACTAAGTTAAGAGTTAGAAACAGATACACACAGTATTGCAAATAGATTTTTGTCATCCATCCCAACAGAATCCTTGTAAATGTGGATAAAAAATAATATGTCAAAGAGTCAGCTCCAAAAGGCTAGTTTCTATGCAGTAAAATATGTCAAGAATGTGACTGCACTTCAGCCAGAATGAAGTAACAGGGGCCAACTCTACTCTCCCACCAGGAAAAAAAAAAAAAAAGGTTGGGGATAAAACAGATGAAATTAGTTTTCAAGACACAGGCCATCAGGTAATGAATGGATCATTTTATCCCAAAGAGATGAGAAACACACAAGATGAGCCTTACAATTGCCTCAGCTTACCACCTTAAGAGATTGTATAAATCACAGCTGTGGGCAGGGGAACCCAAATGCAGCCCAGAACATTCCTTGAGTGGAGAAGAAAGAACTAGGAGTCTCGGTAGACTTGCAGCTGGTCTTGTCTATGTGGATGGGAAAATGAGCCCAGTGCAGTTAGCGCATTCTTTTGCGTTCCCCCAGAGATTCTTTCTCAGAAACACTCTGGCTTTCATATATTGTTTTAACTCCAACTCCTTATTAAGATTGCTTCAATATGTCTATTATTTGTACTGTGTCTGATTCCACAAAATATTATTAAGCATTTAATATATTACATTTCATCCTTTGTTCCCATCAAGGAAATAAGTAACCAGGAATGTTCTGTAAAGCACAGGTGTTTGTGCTCTGTGGTCCACTCACTTTCTCAAACGGACTAATACATTCTGCATGACGTATAAGGTCACCCTCACGCACAGCATTACAATGCTCCAGCAAAAAAGTCCGCTAAACCATGACCAACAGGAAGGGAAGGAAAGAATATTCCCATTATTACCACCGGCAACCTGACTGCTACTCCCTCTGCTGGTCTCAGTGGCTGACCTGGTGGCATGACCACAACCCCTCATCCCACAGGGATCTAGTCCCCACCCCCTTCGCAGGCTGGGGTAGTTTCCCTTATCTGTGTATGGTCAAGCAAAGAAGCACCTAGAAAACCCCAATGAATCTCATGGACTCCACTCACATTCCTCCCTGCCCCGATCACATACAGGCAGCCCTCCCACCACCTGATGAAGTCACCTAACTGCAGAAACTGTGATTTCTCTTCTATGCTGATCCTTGGACATAAAAAGCTAAAACTGCCAAGTTGGCAGGCATGGTTTGTAATTCGCTATGGTGTTTATTGGGTACCGTGAAGAAAAGTGCCCCCTTTGAGGACACAGAATTCCAATCATGGAGAGTCCAGTGTTAGAGACTGGAAGAAAAATATCCCCCAGTTAGTTTGTTTTCCCCTAAGGGGGCTGCAGTTTCCGTTAGGCTTCTTCACAGCTCTCTTCGTGTCGGGTCTTCTTGGCTAATAACTCTCAGTTTAATAGTCGATACTTATGACCCGCCCCCCAACTTTTGGCAATTATGTATTGCCATGTGGCCACTATATGTTCACGGTCTTATCACACCCATTGACATCAGCAAACAAAACTTTGTATTAGTTTGTTTCTATTGCGAGCAGTAACACCTTGAGTCACCATTGAAGATTTTAGTGACCTTGCCCCACCCCCATCAGTTCTTTTCTTTGTGGTCTTGTTAGATGGTTTGTCCCTGGGCCTTCCAGTTGAACATAATCATCTGATGGACCTTCCAGCCAAAGATAACCTATCCATACCAGCATATCCATTCTCCTCACTCTTTCAATCCTTTCCTCCGCCATCTGCCACAGTAAAGCTGGCATCTCAACTTTGCTCAGAGTTGGCCACAGCTTTTTCCATGTTTCTAGAAGCCATCCACCATCTCCTGGGACCCTAACTAGGGTGTCAAGTCCTGTTCATTGCAGTCCTGCAACCCGAAGACCCAATGTGGTGCTATCAAACGCTCCCCCAATTTTGTCTTAACCCCCTTTATCAACACCCTCAGATCAAAGTCTCAAACGTACTCCTCACTCGGCACATGCCGGCCAACTCTTACAGCTCCTGTGGGGCATGGCGGTTTCTCCCCTCTTCAGGCCCAGCTGATTTGTGCTGAGCCCCAACTCTAGGCCTAGTGTCTGGAGATAGGGCAAATCCTGAAGGGGGCCCGCGGCGCCTGGGGATTGAGATCTGGCATTGTCACCCAGCTTGGGAGCGGGATGGTGGATGCTCATCCTTAACCGAGAGGAGTGAGCTGCGTGTGACTGCAGACTCAGGAAGTTCAGGAGTCGGGGAGTAAAAATCTGCAGCGGCACCCACCCACTCGTAAGTCTCCGTCTCACTCGTCGGGCCCTGGGTTTCCCTCAATGGTGCCTTGACCCCCACATAACAGACCTGCCTTGACTGGCAACTGTCTTTGAAGTCCATCCATTCAGACTATTAAACCCTGCTGCTGTAAGAGATGAAAGCTTTCTCTGCATGCATCCAGAGGCCCTCCGGCTGTCACACCTGCTTTTCCACTGCCTGTCATTGCCCTCAGCTGTTCGATGTTTCTATGGAATAAGAATGGTCAGCAATAACCATCGAAACTGTTACCTCAGAGCTATAATTTTCTCCATACTTCTCCAATGCCAGCCAGCCCGGTCAAGCGGTTCCTTCTACCACTCCCTCCCGTTCACTGCCAGCCTTAAGTTGTAACTACTGGATCTTCTGTCAGCAACTGCCTACTCTCCACCTCCACCATTAACGATGGGGTCTGGCTGCATGACTTTGTGTCTGCTACTTATTTCGCATATTAAAAAGTGAAGCAAACAGATTATACAAAAATATTAGAATGCTTTCCAAAGTTTAAAAAATTTAGAACAAGAAATTAAATATCAAAAGTATGTATTGTTAATACTAGATTTATTTAAAAAGAAATGAAATTTCCTGGGTAAACCATCTGTGTAATAATGTTTCTGATTATGTGTCTGAAAAATTGCTATGTAGTCACCTTTGTCTATACATTTTGGCATTAACAGGTACTGTTCAAAAAATACATTGTGAAGAAATCAATCAATCAATCATTAAAGCATACATGTCATGACTATGTAAGATAACATGAAGATTTAATAAAAATTCAGCATATTTCATCTGATTTGTATTCTGTGGACATACAAAGAAAAATACAATAATTCGTTTTACCCATTACATATTAAAAAATCAGACAACAGATTCATAAGCAGTGTTTTTCATAAAAACAGCAATTTAACTTCATATATATTACCCTCCTATTCCTTTATCCTATATACGTATCTAATTGGTGAAACCTACCAGATTACCAAAATCAGTAAAAATCCAATCCATGGTTCTTCAACTGTTTGTAGGAATAAATATCTTACATTTGAAATTCATTTTTCTTATGCTATAAGCCCGACTAGCAGTTCCTATAAAAATGCTGCGCCCTGCTCCCTGCCGCAGTAACTGTGACCTTGCCCAAGGCTACGGGGCGGTACTTCTGAACGGCCGCGCACAGCGCATCAGGCACGCGCGCCCGCTCCTCTCAGACCAGGTCACCGACGGACAAGCAGCGTTCCTAGCTCTCCTGTTCCTCATAGTGTGCGTAGCCACTGGCATAGGTCCTTCCTAAATTCAAATTAGTAAACAAATCTGATGACTCCGTGTCTGAATCCTTTCCAGCTTCATCTTCGTCCTCTTCATCATCCTCTGCTTCGTACTCATCCTCCTCATCATGGTAGCTGGTATCGCCATACTTGGCAGCTGAAAGGTTCTTCCAATAGGCATCATACCCAGAAGCGCCATCTCCCTCTTCGCCTCCAGCCTGCCTGCCAAACTTCAGGGAGCGTGCTACAAAACACACATAAGCACATGGCACCGTATTTGTTCCCACTCTCGACATCCTCGTTTTCTTCCACAATATATAAAGTTACATGAACTTGATTGGCTGCTGCTTACTCCCAAATGAAAAGATAAGCCCCATTTTTCCTAACTTCCTAACCTAATATATAATTAGAAAGAAAGAAGACCTTAAAAAACAACAATCAGCCTTGGCTGGTGTAGCTCAGTGAATTGAGCTTCGGCCTGCGAACCAAAGTGTCTCCGGTTCGATTCCCCAGTCAGGACACATGCCTGGGCAGCGGGCCAGGTCCCCAGTAGAGGGCGCGTGAGAGGTAACCACACACTGATGTTTCTCTCCCTGTTTTCCTCCCTCCCTTCCCTTTGTCTAAAAATAAAAAATAAATAAAATCTATAACAACAACAGTCATATCCTATTTGGAGTCTACACACGCACCACATGTAACAAATAGTAAAGGTGACAGTGTCATTTCATTAAATCTAGAAAAAGTTGGAAAACAAAATAAGAATAGCACTCTCCAAATGTGAGTAAAATAAGGCATGATAAAAATTAAAATAAAATGCCCTTCATTCGATCAATTAAAAGTTTATTTTCAAATCACAGAAGAGTTGATTTCATGTCATTGCATTTTTCTTGAGAGCGATTTTATAACTGAGATGTCCTAGAAGGCAAGGCTTTCATTTCTTCTTACTAGCAACACAAAGTGTAGTGCAAAAAATCAGCAAAATCTTCAGTCTCACGTCATCGTAGGACTATTATCCTTGATTAAACAAAGTCATTTAGAATTATGGTTCCGTTCTGATACGTTTGGTAAAGAGTCAAATTCTCTTTAACAAATTGTTAGCTACATTACTATAAATGTGTATGACATAACTATTTCTTCATAGAAAAGCTGGATAAAAACCAGAAAGCAATGTCCTACAGTAGTAACAGATAGTACATAATAAGCACAGCGGCTCAACTACTACACACCTAAGAACGGTTTCAGAATGAATTCCAACTTTCAAGTACTAAAGATTACCAGCACTTGAATATTAAGGGTTTATAGCTATGCAATTATTTAACAAGGAAGCCTCAGCAAAACCAGAAAAATCACTTTTTTTGGTCATAAATTTCAGTATTTACCATGTCCTTAGCTGAGGCAAATGTCAAATATCAAAGGGAATAAGGTATTTTTCTTATGTTAAATCAAGAAATTTCTTTATATATTTTCCAAGGCTATAAAATTCCACTTCCTTAAGAGAACACATTAATCTTCTCAAATAGGAAAAAAAGGCGAAACAAAAATAGGAAGAGAAAAAGGAGATAAATCTTTTCTAAGCATGAAAGCAAAATCAGCCCCCTGGTATTTTAAGAAGAGCCTTACTTGACATGCTAAGATCCTTCGTTTCCTGAGTTTCGTGCCCACATTTAGGGCAGGGAGGCTGTTTTCCTTTTTCTTGTTTAAACACCTTGCTCCTTGTATGATCATCACAGAAACAAGCCTATACAGGACAAGTAAAAATAAACAATAAATACATAATTTTAAAAAGACACAAAGACATCATTCAAGATTTCAAGGAAATTTAAACACATGATTTGCTAGGGCAGAGGTTAAGAGTTTTGTCAGGCCTGGTCACATTCCTGATTTTAGTATCTTACGGGAAAGGGTCTTTGCCAGGACTCTTCAGAGCTGTGGTCTAACCCACAGCAGAAACTATACTCAGGGTATGACACACACACACATCTATTCATTCATAAATGTGTTAGTATTCACAAAACATTTGATGACACAATGATGAAGAGCCCACCTACCCCCTCGTGGTATACGATCTAACCGGGGACACAGACCAGCAGAGAGGCTACCCCGAGACACTATGCACTGAAAAAGCAGCGCAGAGGAGGGGCACTGCACCCAACACAGGATTCGGGAAAGCAAACATGAAGACTTAGCTGAGATGTGAAGGAGAGTGGGGGTGCAGTAAAGACAGGAAAGGAATATTTTCTTTTCCTATCTTTAGGAAACAGCACACACAAAATTAAAGGAGAGTAGGGAGAGAAATAAAATAGGGTTAGGAATATCAGCAAGTACCAGAGAAATGTTTCTGAGGGGAAGTCAATCGGCTGCATCTATTTAGTGATCTTTGACAACAGAAATGCTGGAGACAAGTCCCAAGGAGAACATTATGGAAATCACTCCCCTGAGCCAAGTGCATTTTGACATTAATTAAAGTACACTCCTGCCATTTTGGTCAGAATGTTCTCCAGAAACCGAGGGTGTAAAAACACTGAGCTAAGATTCAGGAGAAGTGCGCTAGATATGTACGACTCCGAGACAAGCCAACTGGACGGCCTTTGGAACGTCACTAAGCTTTCTCAATCTACAATCTCCAAAATAAAGGAACTAAACTAAATGTTTAAGGATCCTTGTAGAATGTAGATTAATAACAGCTATAAGTAATCCATGGAATGGTCGTGGAGAATGGGGATTAAAAACAAAACTTAAAAATAAAAAATACACAAATATACCTTACAACGAAGACAAGAATGTTGACCGAGCCGATTGCATGAAACACCTGTGGGGGAAAAATACATAATGTCCAGATTCAAACTTGGAATAAAAATACTATTTCCCACAGATTTGTACTTGATCTACGATAAATCTATGGGATTACTAACAGTTTTTTTTCTCTCTCATACTATAACCTAGAAGATATATAAAAATGAGATTCAATTCCCAGCAGAAGGAAGGAAACCAACAAAGGCTATACTCGTATACTTTGAGATATTCCTTTAATCTTTGAGAATTTCTATACAAATAATGTAAGAGTTATATATATAAAGCTGATATATATATCTTAGATATAGATACATCTAATAATGACATATATCTATCACTTTATGTATGATGACATATTTATATGTCATCAACTTTAAATTTACAGTGAATATAAGGATTAACACTTGATACCAAAGAAGAACCAAATTCAAGGAAGTGAGTATCTGGGGAATTTCGGTCCTTCCCATGATGGTATCCACTGTTTAATAAGGGCTTTCTAAGTGCCAGGTACTATATTAACGCTTCTCCTTTTACAGATTTCATTTCAATTAATTCTTTGAAAACGAAAGTAGGATCTTCCTTTTAAGGAAACTCAGGTTTAGAAAGACTTAGTGATTTGCCCAAAATCATATGGCCAACAAGTAGAAACCACGTAATGTTTAAATCCAAAACTTGAGCTTTTGAGAATCAATAGAGTAGAAATAAAATGCAATCTATCTGTAAAGATGATACCATCCACCCGGTGAGTAACACTGATTCTTAAACTGGGAGATACTTGAGAATTAGGTGTGCAGGTAATATACATATGCCGGGCACCCATCACAGACTTAAATATAGACTCTCCAGGGATGAGGCCTGAGCACCTGTATTTATTTAAAACAAAAAACAAAAACAAAAAAAAGCCTCCGCAGGTGTTTTTGATGTATACTCCTGTCTAAGAATCACTAGAAACAAAACAGGGGTGGTATCACTTACTTGGGGGCATTTGGGAGTGTGGGGGGAGGGAGGGCTGTTATGTAACTTGGAGGTGAAAATGACATTTTGTACTCAGGACCAGTAAATCCTGATCAATCCCACAAAATGAAGAATTGGCCCAACCAAAATACCACTGCAAAAAGAAAATGGATGAGTTATGAATTTTTTCTACAAACAGAAAATAGATATTGAGCTAAATTACAGTCCATAGGAGGCTGCATGATAAACTAGATTCCTTTTTCACTGTTTAACACTTAAGACTGTTAAGAAACTTGGGTTTAAAGAACATCTAATATATAAAAACTTACATTTAAATGTTTCTGCCTCTAAAACCTGGCAGCTGGCTTGATGTTCAAATTGATCATCTTCACAGAGAAAGTTCTGGCAAAAGGAACAACTGAATATTCTGCCTCCTATTAGATTAAAAAACAAAACCCAAAAATGTAAATATGATAAGCTTTAATTTAAAACTCGTTATCTATAGACCAGCTCAAAAAGGATGGAAAGCTATTTCAAACTTAAACCAAGATGATACAGGACTTTTTTTTTGCTCTGGTAAAGGCTACAATGCAAGCTGCCAAAATGAACCATAAAAAAGCAGACTTCCACGATCCCCTGGCTGCACATGTGTAATACAAGGCTCAGAGATCCTTGCTCTCCTGTGACTCCCCTCCCCACCTGTTTTGGTAAATAATCCTAGCTACTGGCATCGACTGTTACTGCTAGCATAAATCCCTTTTCCAACCTAACTGACAGGCAAAATAGTGCCAGTAGTTAGGATTAACAGTATCCTGAAGAGAAGCTTTAAAAAAAGACTGTCCAGAATGTCTCAAAGTCAGCCTTCACTTAGAGCAAACTTTGATGTCTGCACGGGGTCGGTCACTCACCGTGGTCCCAGACGCCTCGCTCACACTCCACACACTCGGCGTCGGTGAGAGGACAGGCACAGGCATGTGTGCTGAGGCACTTCCTACCATGACAAACCCAAGCTTCACAGAAGTCACATATTGCACCCTGCGACCGAGGAGCACAAGAAATTAATCTTTGTCACTTGAACAACTGCAACCATTGTCTAACCCAACGATTTTCAACCAGTGTGCCACAGAATTTCTGAAACATATAATACCTAACTACTCAGTTAGGGGCACTGACCTCTTTGCTCTTAGAATGTCAAGTTAAAAAAATAACAGCCAACACAACAAAAGCCCTCTGGTTTGAATGCCCTGTCTTGGACCATACATATAGAGGTCATGTAATAGAGCTGCATCTTATTGGTCACGTCACGTAATTAGGTTGTGTCTGACTGGTTAACTCTTGGTACCAGAAATCCTTATATATATGTATAGGCACCTGATTTTGTAAAAAGTCACTTTGAAACAAAAAAAGGGTAGGTAATATGGTTTGGGGTTTTTTTTTTGTAATTCAATAAAAAATTATAGCTATTTTTTTGGGGGGTCAGATCAGCAACAAATATATTTTTTTGGTGTGCTACAGAATTGTATTAATTAGTTTATATGTGCCATAAGATGAAAAAGTTTGAAAATCACCATCAAAGTTGTACACATTTAATAATTTATCAGCCATTAAGTGATAGTGGGAGGCTTCACTGATGAAAAGATTTACTCTTTAAGCCAAAATTAAAGGGTTCTCTGAAAACGACTATACCAACTGCTATTTATAATATACAAAGCTTAGCTATAAATCAAAAGAAGGGGGAACCTATACCCTTACCCTAATATTAATCAGTGAAGCCAGTCAAGAAGCTGAACTGTGGACTTCAGACTGAATTCTAATTCAAATGAAGTCTGGAGTCCACAATTTAAGCATTCTTGTCTACAGCAATTCCAGTAACTAAACTGCATGTTTTCAAATACCAATATTGCTGACTTCAGAAAATTTCTAGAATAACTTAAGAGAAAATATTAAACTTCTGTCAGCATCTTTTTTTCTTTTAAGGTAACTTATGCTTTAATTTAATTATGATGTTTCTTTGTGAAAGAAATTAAAATAAAATACAGAACTAAATGACAGGGTAAGACTCTCCAATTCTGTATGAAGAAGGATGGTAAGCCTATATTTTTCAATAAGCATAAGATCAACAGACTGTTAGGAGCTAGAACAAATCTTAATGGACTGAATGGTCTTTCCTTTACCGATGAGGGTCAAGGGCATGGGACTAAGTCCAAATCCCAGAGCTACATCTTAGATGAGCTGAGATTTAAATCTAGGTCTTCTGAACCTCAGTTTAGTATTACACCATTCAAGGCTCTGTAACAAAAATAGTATAGAACAAATGGGAAAAATGTTTTATGACTTGTAAAAATGGATTATCAGTGTAGCTACCAAATCCTCAAATGTCTCTTGGATCACTCAGGGTTCTAACAACAAAGAGATGGAACACTACACTGGATCATCCAGGAGAGATTAAAAGAGATAATTCACAAAGGACAGGGAAATGCTTAGAGAAAACATCAAGCGATGATGCAATCACAACCCCTGGGCCTGAAGACACAATGGGAAGAGACGGAGTTACCAGAACCCCAAGAGAGCGCCATATGGAGGGGGTTACTTAGCCATATGGGGAGGAATTGTGCCCAATCCACAACCAAACCAGGTCAACCTGGTAGGGAGTGAGCTGGGAGAATAAAGACCCAGATGGTATTGTTCTTCTATCTTAAGGTGTCCTGCCAGGGCATCTCCTTGGCTGAACCGAAGGGAAGTAATAAGGTAAGAAAGCCATGACCCAGTCAGGCCCCCAGAGCAAAGCAGGATGGAGAAGAGGGAAAGGAAAGGGGATCTTGATGGGCAAATCATTTTTCTATAATTTTTAGCTGGTGATTCATGATTTTACTTAAATGTGCTCTTTATGTAAGAAAAGATAATAAGGACTCATACAACTCGGTGAATTAAGAAGGGTTTGATAAATTTAGACATTAGAAAGCTACCAAGGAAAATCACGATGGGTTTTGAATCTTTGGTTTTTGAAACATAACATTGACAGTCCTATATTTAAAATAAAGAGGAATTCACAAGTTGATTATGAATTCTAGTTCCTTCCATCTATAAGATGTGAGCACATAAAATATATCAAATGAAGATCTGCCTCTTAATGAAAAATTATGTGTTCTTGGAAAGTTACTACAAATAAAATATTCTGCTTGAGTAAAACAGTATTATTTTCATTGTGGACTGAAATTTGGACCTGAGCATAAAATCACACAAGGAATATAGTAAAACTGTTTAAAAGGATAACTTTTTAGAAAAAAGAAAGCAAATTACATCACACAAAACATGTTTTTGCTATTTAAAACAATAAATTCTCTTAGAAAATTCTACATGTAATGAAGAAATTACCTATAACTCTATATTAAGTATGTACTTTTTTGGAAATATAAAGCTTTAAAAACCTATTAACCCTAGGTTCTTTTGGAACCAGGTTGCTTATTTAACCAAAAGCTTGAACAAGGGCTTTCAATATGACTTTCTATGAAGTCTAATTAAGACACATCAGAAAAGTACCACTACAAAATGAACTTCTGGTCAACATGAAATTTTCATTCCTTGTATATTTCTGGATAAGAAAAAAAGGAAACAATCAAAAACAAGTGGGTACTAAAGGAAAAATCATACAAAAAACATGCCACAGGCAACCTAGATAACTACAGACTGACTGAGCCAAGGGACAGAACAGCATGATTACATGGTTATAAACACAGAGGTTATAAAAAATAGCCATTGGTCAGAACGGTGTCCTCTTACCCTCGGACACCTACTAGTCTAAGACAGTGATTTTCAACCTTTTCATCTCATGGCGTACATCAACTAATTACTAACATTCTGAGGCACACCAAAAAATATATTTTTAGCAAATCTGATCAAAAAAAGAGTGTAATTTTGTTTCACTCACCCCAGGTGGATACTGATGTGCTGGCTGTTGTCATTTTTTGTTTGACAATCTAAGGGAAAAGAGGTCAGTGCCCCTGCCTAAATAGTCAGGTATGTTCATGTTTTAAAAATTCCTGCGGCACGCTGGTTGAAAATCACTGGTCTAGAAGAGGATGACAGGAAGCTTACCACCATCGCCAGGCCAGTACTGTACACGCCAGCATGCTTTATGACACAGTCTGATGACTTCATCATGCACTTTGTTTTCCCTAGTAAAGAAACAAGTGTGCACTATTAGCTTTACAAAGTGGCACATGCCAGTATTCATTAATTCTGCTCTTTATCTCGCCTAAGTTCCTATGGCAATAATTTAAAATGGATAGAAATTGGCAGTTTACTGCTTACATAACCAAAAACAGAAAATGGCTATAACTGAGATCTCATTATCTGAGTCAAATCTTTTGAGATTAGAAATTTGTTAAAAATCTATTGCACAATAAAGTTATATGCGTATGTTAATTCCTATCTGTAATAAAATCAGAAATTGCTGGTTATGCTTTGTAACCTAACCATTATTATAGCCGTTTAAAATCTGGTGAATTTTCAGATAAATTAAAACATATTTTAAAAAGCTATGCTTTAAAATGAATTCAACATTTCATAATTCACAATAAAAACGGTCTGGTTAAAGTTTGCTTATTTCTTCCCACAAAACATCCCAAACCAAACCAAACCAAACAGTGATTATGCATCTTATCTGGTTCACTTTTTAATTTTATTCATATGTAAAAATTTACAAACATAGTCTCCAAGTAAACATTTTCTCCAGCAGAATTTTCAAATAGTCCCCAAGTGAGCACAAAAACCAGTAATATGGTGATAGAGCTAAAAATCACAATACAGCCACAAAAACTCTGATGTAGCACCAAATTACCAACCTGAAACACTGTCAGGAAATTCACTTATCATATACTATGTGAAGATTAATGATGACATATTAATCACCCATCTCACACTCTACAAAGTGGAACATGAAAGAAACAAGATAACTCAATTTTCCATTATCCTGACTACCCAAGGAACAAAGCCAGACAACAGGAAATGGGAAGAAAGAGAAAGTGGAAATGAGAAGCAGCGTCTACCCAACTGTTCCATGTCTAACACTAAGTACAAGTACAAGACTCAGCAAGTGGGAAATGCACTGATATACAGCACTGCAAAATTTAAGCTCAAAAATATGGAAATTATGGGAAGGTCCTAGCAAGAACTTAATCTCCATAAACTATTTTGTCACTCTATATTCATTTCTTTTGTAAAGTAAGGATATAAAAACTGGCAGATAAGTGGTCTATCTAAGCCAGTATTCTTTTTCATTAATTACGTCTTTCATTAACAATGTCTTTTTTGAAACCTAGAACCGCTAGAAATAACTCAAGGACAGAGCTCTAAACTTTCTGCAATGTTATCATACGTAAACCCATTCAAATGAGCATATCCCAAAATGTGTTCCATCTGAAACCATTATCCCAAAACCAAAAGGGGTATCTATCCAAATAAAAGTTTGGGGAGTATAACTGTATTTCTTTGCTGGAGGTCTGCAGAAACTATGTAACTGAAATCTCCCACATGGGAAGGAAGGGATGAAACATGCGGCATTGCTCAAATGTATACACTATACTACGAAATGCTTATTAATACCTCAAGTACCCTGAGGAAGACTGCTTGACAAACACCTAACCTCTTTTGTGAACTACCATTTAGTTTTACTCTGAATGATCATAAACTCTTAATAAAAGTTTCCACTTATACCTGAGAACTGAGTATGTGGCTTAGGAACTCTATTCCAATCACTTGGGAATCCATGTGAGAAAACCAAGAATCATATGCTAAATGCCAAACAGGAAAATAACTGATCACAAAAGCTGGCACCAGGTAAATGTGGGAAGAAATTATTCCCGATGGTTTAAAACACTGTAGGCAATATCAGCAGGAATCAAAATTCAGAAAAATAAACAAATGGATATCAACAAGACTAAGGCTAGTATCATTAAAGACTCAAAATCCCAAGTATTATTAATCTGAAATCTGACCTTTTAATGTCTAAAACACATGTTGGTAACCTATATCTAATCTGTATCTGAATCATCTTCCAGCATTATATCCGGGACAAATCCAGACTTCACAGTGTTTTGGTAGGCCAAATAACATTTTATGTTATTTTATTAATGGTAAGGGATAACATTATTGCCAATAATGATAAACCCACGGCTTTAAACTGATTAACTGTCAAACGAATGTTTGATAAAAGGTAAGTGCCCTCAGTTATCATATACTTACCACACTGTGCACAAATTGGTAACTTCTGTACAGAATTACAAAAGTAGCAAAACGCTCTATTCTTCTGCCGCCTTGTCATGTAAAATAAAATTTTAAAAGACAGTAAGTATCAGACAAAAACTCAGAGGATCTATATTATTAAAGATAGAAAAGGAAATAAAAATTTACCTCTGACACTTATCACATTCCTGTAAAATATAAATATGACATTAAGATTCTGCTGGTTGAAAATTGCAAATGTACTTGCATTATAAAGAACATCCTGTTCTACGTATTAAAATTTAACTGACATGTCCCCAAGCCCTTCAACTTCCCCTAGTTTACAAAAGCATCTACACCTGACAAAGGTACTCTTGGGCATACCACACTAGAAAAAGAAGTGGTATTTTCACAAGAGGGTAAATTCAGAGGTAGCTGCTTTTTTGTAATGAATCACACAAATAATAGACACAAGAAACCATAGTGAACACGATATGATAAAGTTTACAGAAAATCCAGAATCTTAACCAAGTTATGAAAAATTCTCAACAATCTGGTCCCTAACCCCTTTTCAAACCTTGCTGCCTACCCTCTTTACATTCGAGTCACTTCTTGTCAGCCATTCGCAAAATATGCCTTGAGTTCTCTTTTTTATGCCTTACCAATTCTAATACTTTGCCCGGAAAAGTCCCTCCTCGGTCTATACCTGTTGGAAGTTCTGGTGATGATCCCTCCTCTTCTATGAACTGTGCCCCATCCACACTCAACTTTAGCCCCTTAGTCCTGACTGTACCCCTACTGCAACACTTACCAAAGTCTGGCTGTCACTACGTGCAGTCACATGAGTCGCTTCTTGTTTTGCGTGCCCCATACCTCTTGTCTCTAGAAATGACCCTGACACGCTGAAGGGAGTCCCTACTGTCCTGTGCTATGTAATCCTGCTTCCCCAACCCCGACCCCAGCCATAAATGTTAGTCCTGGGAATGGCACCCGCCCAAGGCCAAAGTATCAGAGTTCTTTTCCTCTCTGAGGGTAACGATATGTGATGTGAGACAGGAGAGCTACAGTGCCCGGGGACCCAAACAAACGGAGTAAGACAACCCGAGAAAATGGAACTAATGAGCAAAAGACAAAACTACTAGGCTGTCCCAGGTTCCGGGTTTCCCTGTCCCCGCTATAGCCTTGCCCTGCCCCACGACACAAGTTAGTCCCCTATTCACTCAATAAACTATTTCTTCCTGGTTACTGAAGTTGAGTTTTTCGTTTATAAACAAATAGTTCTTAAGTAATACACAAAACAACTGATCCATAAGCTTCTGGAAACAGGCCTGTGTCATTCGCCCATGTAACCTTCACAGCGCCTAAAATAGTACCCAGTACAGAGGACACGCACAATAGTTGTGGCATTAAGAACATCTCCTATGTGTTTGAGGAAAGGAAAGAAGAAGAAAAAAGAGGAGCAGCGGGAACAGAAAAAGTAGAGAGAAGCAGAAATAGGGAAATGTGGGACAACTCAGGAAACCTGGTCAAAGGAAGACAAGGAGGAACGCTGGCACAAACCTCTTGCTTTTTACTACTTTGATCAAAGAAGCCCAGAAATGATCAGGACTAATCCACTTGCCACAGGGAAAGAAAGTAGTAGAAGAGGAAACCAAGAGATGTCAAGAACAGTGGAAAGTTTAGAAGCGGGAAATCAAATGAGTTAAAAAGAATTGCTGAAATGATGAAAAGTCTCCAACTGATGGGACAAATTGAATTAAGATAAGCTGGAAAATTCTTCGCAGAGATCCTAGTATGATGTATTCTTGGTCAAGATCTATTTATCACCCATGGTAGCCATGGTAACAGGTAATATGCTAGGTTTTATAAATAAATAAAATCAAAACTCTTTGCTACTCAGTGTTAATGAAAACAATGGACATGCCTCTAACACAGACTTCAAACTTAATTAAATATATCCAGCAACACTGTATTCACTAAAATTTTATTTAGGTGTTTTTCAGATAACTGATATACTGATAGTTTTTCAACTATCAACCAACACCATAAAAAGCTGTTACCATTGAAGCGTTGCATGGGTGCTTAGCTAAATCTATGGTGCTTCTCAATGCTCGGAGCTGTTTCTCCCGTTCCCGACGGTTCTCTGCCTTCTTCCTCGCACCAGTCTTTTTCTTAGGCATTTTCCCCCTTTCAACACAAGAGAACAGAGAAGATATATTTGCCAGGTTGCATTTACTCTCATTAAAATTTAAAACCGGCTTTCATCGCTTAGTCGAAAGAACTACCACATTTAGTAGAAGAAGATTTTTACTAAATAGCAATTTTTATTTGGCTTTTCATCAATCTGAGAACTCCAAGTTCCCTGAAGACTCCAGCCCTATCTTTCTGGACAATGTCTGCCTCCCAGTCCTGCCTGGTGCATACTCAGCACTCAGCGAAAAGATAACGCTAATGAATGAGTAGCTAGCTATGTGCTTGCTTTCAAACCTAAACCTCAAATGTCTTAATATTCTTCAAAACATGTACTTTTTAAGTTTTCTCTAAGAGTGATTTTCAAAGATCAACTGTAGAAATTCCTAAAAATACAGATTTGGACTTCTAGGCCCTACTCCCCATCTACAAATCCTAAGTTTCCAAGGACAGGCTCAAATTTCACTGGTGATTGTGACACACCACCTCCCTCCAGACAGACACATTCTGATTCAAAAATCAGAGCGTGTCCATGATACATGCGCGGAGTTCCAAGAACGCACACCTGAAAGAGATTTATATTTCGTATTCAAAAGTGCATTACAATACAGCAAAATCATGCACCAGCTTGTACTGGAAACAATACGAAGGTCGCGCTAAGTTTTCCTACTTTGGGGTTTCAACTTTTATGTTAAAATATCCAATCAAAAACCAAGGGATGGGAAGTTGCGACTTAAAAATATGGACAAATAAGTTAGGAAGTTTAGTAGGTGGTTCCTTAAGTAATGTCCAAGTCCACTAGGTCACCCTTCCAGTATTTAAAGTAACAAAATCTACGGAATGAAAAAGAAAAACAAACAAAAAAAACCGTGTACTGTTAACAGTGAATAGAGATCAGAAAATAATCGCGGGCTGATCATTCGGATGAATTTTCTACAGCCCTAGGGGGTGAATCCGCTGAAGAAACTGAGCGTCAATTTTTTTCTCTCCAGTTTGGTTTGGAAATTTAAAGAGCCCATTCCTTTCCTCAGCCATATATGGGTTTAAAAGCCCTTTTCCAGTAATGCTCCGACTTCTTCAAAACGTGTCCCGTGTCGCCAAATGAGGAAACAGGCACGGGGTCACCGCAGTTTTGGAGGGAAGGTGCGCCGACGGAACACCCAGCAGGGCGAAGGGGGAGGCCAGGAGTCGGCGGAGGTGCCACGCGGCTCCGCGAACCGACGGCCGTCACCCGCCCGCGGGACGCCCTCCCTCGCGCACTCCGGGCCGACCTCGCTCACCCTGGCGGGGAGGCCGGGCGCACTCCGGGGGCTCAGGCGCAGGGAATGGCGTGGCGCCGGCCCGCGGCAACAGCAAATCAGGATCGTGGACCACGGCTCCGGATGAGAAGGCAATGAGACCCCGAGAGGGAGGACAGAGTCACTTTCGGACCCTGAAAGCCGGACCGGATGTCCTCTGACGTCAGCAGCGTCCTACGGCAGCGCGTCGGCAGGAAAGGGCCCGCCCACTTCTGTTCGTCCCGCCCTGCTTTCCCCGGGTCCCGAGGGGCCAGCTCGGGGTGGGTGGCCGGGCACGGCACCCTTGTGGGAGGGCCCGACGGGGGACGGGTGGGGTGGTGCCGAGAAAAGATGGGAACACAGGACCCAAGGGGAGGGGGAGGCCCCCTCAAGTATATTTTTTCAGAAAAGGAGAAATCTAAAGGAAGAGGAAAATGTAAAAGAATTGGCAAATGAACTCACAAACTTGGTAATGCATCAGTTGACTCAAACAGAAAAGTCCGTTCTCGTTCTTTAGGGAATTTTCCACCCTCGATTCCTCACCTCGCGTCTAGTTTCTCAAGTTTGCGACACAAGTTGTGCCTTTAGTTGCCTGGGGAAACCCTCGTCTGTCTCCGTTTCCACCGGACCTTCTGGAATTTCTTGCTTTTGTGAACAGCTTCTGCCCCGTTCTGGGGCTCTAGGGTGTGCTTGCCTCCCTTCGCTGAACCCTAACGTTGCCTCTGCCGGGCAAAGGCTGCTTAGGCGTCTCGGAAGTGTCATCTTCCCAGGCGTCTTCCCTGGGTTAGGGGTGGGGTCCGTCCCCATGCTCCCAGTGCCTCACGCAGATAATTATTCCTCCGTTCTATGCAGCCACGCTACTTTTTGTCCTTGGTTGTTGCTCTTTTTTACCCGCAACTTACTGATGGAAAACTTTGGAACTTGACTTACAACTTCTGCCATCACCCGCAGTTGCGTTAACCTCGAAATGGAAGACGCATGCTCTTGGCGTCGTGATTTCTTCGTGTCCGGGAGCCATCGCCACCCCACTGCAGGCACCCGCTCACAGGGACACTCGCCAGGTCTTGTCATCGGGGGGATCGACTCCACTACGAAGTCCAAAATTCAGACAAGCTATCCAACCTCCTACCCTACCAACTCTCCACTCTGCCTTCCCTCCTAAAGACCTCAAGTCTTGACCCTTCGATTTTCTCGCTATGAATAATCTCTCTGCTTTCTTCCCTTCTTTGGCCCCCAGTTTATAAAACAATTAATCACATCAAATACAATATGCCTTATTTTCTTTCTGAAGAGCTTTTTCTTTCTGGTCAGAGCTATCATTTCATTCTCCACGTGGCCTTAACAAATCTCCTCTTTTCTTAAACTACCTACCTCTTCCTCCATCAATTTCAGCAGGCATTATTGCCTCCTATTTCACAGAGATAATATAATAATATCAATAATGGCTATATATCTGTCATTCTATGCTACTGTAACTCTACTTACTTTACATGTGCAGTACTAATTCCTAATTTTACTCATGAGGAAACTTGGGCAGGAAGACTACACAACTTGCCCCTAGGTTACAGATATAGTAATCTGTTGGCTGGCGGTATTGTCTGTTGCAGCAGTTCTTAAACTTTTTTTTTGTTGTTGTTTCAGAACCCCATAAAAACTGTTAAAAATGGAAGACTCTAACAACCTTTGGTTTATGTGGGGTCTATTGACATTTACCATATAAAATATTAAAATTTTAAATATTTACTAATTCAGTAAAAATAATACTCATAAGTATATTACATCTTAGTATACATAGCATATTTATATGGCAAAAGTAACCACAGTTTCCCAAACAAAAAACATAGAAGGTTGGTATTCTTTTACAGTTTTGCGAATCTCTTTAATGGAAAGTTTACTAGAAGGCAGGTGAATTCCTGTATCTGCCATGCTATTGAAAAATGGTTTGATGTTCTCATTTTCCCAACATATGGTGGTTAGCCAGAGAACTTGCAAAGAACCCTCTGGGGAAGAACTGGGAAAATTATTACCATGTCATGTTTTATGACATTCCAGGGCTTCCTTCCAGGGATCTAGCCTTTCCCCGTTGATTGTTTGCAGGCCTGAAAACTGGCTCAGACTTAAAACGCCGGGCAGAGTCATGATTCGCCGTTGGAGCGTTGCTCTCAGGCTCCTGGTCCTGCGCTCCTTGATTTCGTTTGATGACACAAACTGAGCAGTGTCCTTGTTTGGTACCTGTCCCTTCTGATCCTGGAGGCGCCATAGTCTATTATCCAACTCCCTAATCAGAGGATCAGGCCCTCTCCGTCCTTCCACTCATCCCTTGTCGGAGATTAAAATAACTGTGCCAGCCCAGGCTGGCGTGGCTCCGTTGGTTGAGTGCCATCCTGCAACATAAAAGGCCCCTGATTTGATTCCCAGGCATGCGCTGGCATATGCCTGGGTTGCGGACCCAGTCTGCAGCTGGAACATGTCCAAGAGGCAACCGATTAATGTTTCCCTCCCTCTTTTCTCCATCCCTCCCCCTCTCCCTAAAAAGAAAGAAAATCTTTAAAAATAAAGTAACTGTGCCAGGTTACACTGTAAAGAAAGCCAAGTAATTGACCCGGCGGTCAGGTTGTAAGACGAGGAGGAGGCCTCTTCATTGTTTCCAAGCAAGTGGGGTGCACTAGCCATTAAACAGGAACATGGACCGTGTTCAGACTCAGAGAGATCAGGGAAATCTGGAGATTCGAGTACTGCAGGTGTCCCAACCCAGGCCATGGCATCAAGGTTTCTTTGCAGTCAGGCCTTCTGACCTTGGCACAGCCAGCCTACCTGGGCTGCAGTCTCCGCCAGCGCTCTGCCACACGGGTGATTAAGTGCCTAGCTTTTCTGCCCTCCCACTAGCTTCTTTATTTGCTGCCGAAGAGGCCTTCTGAATTTTACTCTCTTTTGTTGTTTTTATCATCTTTTCACTTTTAGTATATTTTATTGATTATGCTATTACAGTTGTCCCATTTTCTCTCCCCTTTATCCCCCTCCACCCTGCACCGCCCTCCCTCCAGCAATCCCCCCTCTTAGTTCATGTCCATGGGTTTGCAGATATAAGTCCTTTGGCTTCCCCATTTCCTATACTATTCTTAACCTCCCCCTGTCTGTACTCTTATATTTTTAGCAGCCATTAACCATTCTCAGTTTTTAGCTTTTCACGAAGAATCAGTTTTGCTTAGCAACAGTCAACTCCCCTGTTTTTCAGATTACTGTCTCCCTCATATTTCTTAATGCCTAATACATCACACCTGCTCTAGCGTACAGGTATCCCTCGCTATTCGAAAGTTCACGTTACCCCACTTGACATGCACAAAAGACCTCCATTAGTACTCATTTTGACCGACCAGAAGAAATCCAAAGAGGGTTTTTGCTTCTGCAGAAAAAAACTAAAAATAGCCTTTAGGGTTTGTTTAGCAGGGAGCCACCTCACACCTGTGCAGTGAGCAAGGCCCCACCAAACTCCACCCCCTGGGAGCCACAGGCGGCGTCTCCGCATGGGGGCGCCACCACTCTGCGCGGCGTCTGTGAGCATTCCGGCTTTATCTGGATTTATTTTGTGCATCAATAGGAAGGTGCATCCTAAAGTATCAGAAAAGTGTGAGAGCTCATAAGGGAGTTACACTTAGGGTAAAACTGGGCATAATTAAGTGTTATTTTAGGTTTTATGTGTTATTTGGTATGACTTAGTATGCTATTTTGGGGATCTGGGAATGAGCAAAAAACTTCCCATATAATTTAATGGTGATTGCTTCTTTGTTTTATGCCAATTCAGCTTATGCAAGTTTTCGCAGAAACACCCTCCTTTCAGATAGCAGGGGGAACCGACACTACCGTCCACAAGAATACATCCCAGTTCACTACTAATGAAAGTTTGACCACAATTACCTTGTGCCAAGGTCTGCCTGTCCTACATCTGTCACCAACGAGGAGGTCTCACTGACAAGTCAGCTGGCCAATGATTCAGATCAAAAATTTCTTATCAGTTTCTCCTTTCTCAACTCACTCCTGACATCAGCTATCTTCACCTGGCTTCTCCGGAAGCATACTCTGAGTCCAAGGTGGGTAGAGAGAGTTTCTTAAAGAATGCTTTGGAAACAACACCTGCAAAGGGGTGGTAGCAGATTTGGACAGAGGGAAGAGTTGGCCTGCGATAAGGTCTCAGCAAAGGCCACGACCGTGAATCTGTGATGTCCCTTCAGAGTTAAGAGAGCGGGCTCAGTCTTTATAGACCTGTGACATCAGTCACTGGACGTGGGCTGATGCAGGAAGCAGGTAGACTACTTGGGCTCAACTACTGAAAAGGGTTGGCAGCTGCCTTCTGTCAGCTTGCCAAACTCCCAGTGGCCCAGTGAGTAAGTCCCTCATTTTTGAACCAGGAGCTGGGTAGTGCCTCTCAGTGTTCACTGCAAAGAGTGATGGCTAAGCAAAGAACTGTCCACATAAAGACAGACCACCTTTACCACAGCATAGACTCTCACTAAAAGAATTCCAAAGGGTATGCTCGAAAAAGATGAAAATGGAATTCAGAAGGAAGGACGGGGGTGCACAAAGCAATAATGCGTAATCAATTTATTTAACAGATAGGATAAATCTAAAATATCTGCACAAAACAAAACTACAATAGGGAATTTTGGGTATGAAAATTATAAGGAAATGAGATATTCTCAGAATTCAGTGCGATTCAGATTAAATCCCGACAGAGATATTTTTTAATGGAATTTGACTAATTGTCCTTAAAATTCATATCGTTGAGTAAAGAGCCATGAATTGTTCAGACCATTTTAAACACCTTCAGAAGGAGATCTCTGTTTATTATAAAGATCCAGTTATTAAAATAGTGTCATATAGAGTGAGATGTTGACAAATAGACAAATGTCACTGGATAGATGTCCTAGATACAGACTCATGTATTAAGGGACCTGGTAAATGGTGTACGTTGCATTAGTATCAGTGAGAAGGAATGTATTACTCAATATATAGGGTGGAAACTATTGACTATCCATTTGTAGGAAAACAAAATTAGATCTATGCATAAAAATAAATTCCAGGTGTATTAAGGACATAATATATAAAGCAAAATATAAAACTATTATAAGAAAATATAGGAGAATGCCTTTATCATATTGGGCTATGAATGATTTCTGAAATAAAACAAAAGGCAAATAATTCAAGAAAATAAATAATTTATGTAACAAAATTTAAAATGAGAACTTCAGCATAAAAAAGATATTATAAATAGTGAAAAGGCAAAACAAAAAGAATGAGTTTGACACCCATGTAACCAATAATTTGTATACAAAATAAATGAAAAACTACCATTCAGTGAGAAAACCACAAACAATGGAAAGAATTACAGGAAAAAAGATATAAACAGGGTATTTTATAGAAGAGGAAATCTAAATAGCATTAAAAATATCAAATCGATACCACAATGGGGTACCATTTCACGGCTATTAAATTGGCCAAAATTTAAAAGTCTGTCAATTCAAAAATTGGCGAAAGGCGGAGAAACCAATTTCAAGCAATTTCTGGTGGGAGCATAAATTGTTAAACCTGTATTACTTTATTTTAATAGTAAAAATGTTAAACTATCTTCTATTAAGGAAAAGAATGAATTATATGCTATCTATATAACAAATTAAAGTTTATTAATTTAATCTGTAAATACCAACATGTGCAATCCCAAAACATGATTTTAAAGAAAAATTTTAATTAAAATATTATTTATGTAAAATTGTAAAGCAAAAAACAAATTTTATACATTATTTGGTACCAGTAAAAGTACCAAAACATCCATAGAAATGACATTAACTTCAGACTTTGATTATCTCTAGTGAGGGAAGGGAAGAGATGGAGGATGTGAGACAACAGCTATACTTCTAGTTGTCAAAACAAAACTAATTCAGAAACTTATTAATATCACATCTATCAGAATGGCTAAAATTAAAAAGACTGGCAATGTCGAGTGTTGGTAAAACTGTGAACCAACCAGAACTCTCATTCAGTTTGGGAGAGTGTAAGTCGGGACTACTTCTTTGAAAAGTATTTAGCCTCATGTATTAAATGCATCCCTGTACTTACTAAGATACATGTAAAAAGAAGATGTTTATGATAGCAGTACTTGCAATAGCCCCCAAACTAGAAACAACCCGAGTGTCCCTCAGCAGAAGAATGGATAAGTGAACCATGACTTATTCATAACTCACGATAACATTAAGTGAAAGAAACCAGCAACAATAAAGAAATCAGCAATAAAAAAAAAAAAGCACACCATTATTCTGTCGGGCTCATTCCCTCAAATAAGTCCAGATATCTATTTCTGGCAAGATGTCCAGAGAAATTCAGAACAGTGCACACAAAATTCTGGATAAAACAAAACAAAGACAAGCAAATAAAACCCATTTTTACAGTGTACTACTAAACTGATGGGAGGGCAATAGAAACTCAAGGAGACTAGGAGGAATGAGGGAAGTAGTAATTCAGATAGTATGCAAGCTCTGGAACTGGCATTTGGTTGAGTCCATCTGAAAACCCACAGTGACCTAGAACTTGGATTCTAGTAAATAGCCTGTCCACTGAAGACAAGGGGTCCTGTGCCCAAGAAGGGTAGGGTGTTGGGTTTGATCCTTGCATGAAGCTGGGACCCACGAAGGACAACATCCTTGGTCCAAAAATAAGGTTAAAGACGAATCTTGCCACCCAGAGAGAAAATGGTTGGGATAATTGCCTGTGTCACCTTTGTTTCTTGGTAGAGTGGTAAAAAGTAAATAAAAAACACGTGAGAATTCCTACCTACAAGCCCACCTTCAAGCGTGAGTTTGATTTTAAGGCTTTTTCCACTGTATTCTACAGTGAAATAAGAGAAACCTAAAGGGGTTCCAGAACATTCCTAAACTTTGACCTCCCGGGTCTGCAGTTACTAAGCCCCTCTTCCCAGGCTCCCTGGGAAGAATAAGTATGTGCTGGCATGGAGACCGTAAGGTTGGAGCTCCTTGCTGTCTCGCTTCATGGCTCCAGGGGACCCTCAGTCTTTGCTGCTTGTTTTAGCCCCTTCTCATCCATCAGTCCTGCACCCTGCTTCTTGAGACCACAGGCCTCCAATGGTCTGCAGTGCGTCCTCTGGAATATTCAGTGAGGTATTGTCTTTGAGCACGTGGGACTCAGGGAGCCCCCACGTGACACATTTCAATCAGACTGGGTGTTAGAGGTCACACTGCAAAGGCTCAGCTCACCATGGTCAAAGCATCCACTTTTTTCACGTTCCCTCTCCCATTAATTTCTTCCATTCTCTTTAGGAATGGTCATTATTATAATTCTGAGTGTGGAACTTCAGATGGAATGAGTTTTTAAAAATTGATTAAAATATTGACAATAAAGGTTATACAGCAAAGTCAAACAGCCTTATCTTCCAAACCTTAGAAGTCATTTACAGTTCATTTTGAACACAGAATGTGATTTTTATCTGATACAGCTATCTGGATGACAAGAGTTAACAGATGTCCAAAAAATATATAATTAAGATAAGTTATAATAAATGAAAAGAGTTAAAGGAGTTGTCAATGCTTTTACTTTCCTACTTGAGAACTAGTAGAATAATAATGTATAGATAACCTTCGATGCAGGCTCCATATGGTAAAAGCTGAAAAATCTTAATGGCAGTACTTTGAGGAGCGTAAAATATGTTAATCATGATAAATATTTGATATCAGATAAATACTGCCTTATAGTTTACCTTTTTAAAAGAACAGGATCAAATTGTAACTTCCAGAAGGGTTTCTTGAAATTGCGAGCGTAGATACAGCTCCTCCCCAGCTGCTTTCGTATTTAACCATGATAGCGCAAAACACTTTAAATTACAAACATATAAAGTAAGGGATTGTTACTCTGACTTTTTCCTAAAGCCTCCTACTGAAAGATGTTAAGATGATGATTAAAAATCACATCAAAATCAGATACAGAATATATCAGTCGGGACCCACATTCAGCTACATGTAACTGAAAACCCCAAATAATGGTGGATTCAACAAGATAGCTTATTTTTCTCTTGTGTTACAAGAAGTCCAGGACAGGTACAGGGGCTCAAGAACTTCCCTGGCGTAGTTCTGGGGGTTCTTTTGGCAAGGTTCTCAAGGGTAATCAACGCCAAGCAGCGGAGGCAGGAAAGGGTAAAGCGACCCACTACGGCCGAGCCACCCTCTGTCAGCAGGCTTTCCTGAAAGCCCAGCCAGAAGACTGGGTTCCAAAAACTCGCCTTAATTAAGTCATTTGAATATGTCCAGCTGCCAGAAAGACTGACGAATGTAACTTTTCAGCTGGACACATCGCAACCCCAATTAAAATTAAGGTCCTGTTATGAAGGGAGAAATGAATAACGCACCTTAAGTAGAAAACTAGCAGTTTCGGTCACATCTTGATTTTTGGTATTTCACAAGACAGGAAGTTTAAAAGCTGTGAGGATGGATTTTTTTTTTTTAAAAAACAAAGGGGTTCAAAATGAAAAACAATGTGCTGTTTTTTTTAAGAATTCCTTTCAGTACAAAACAGCAAGATCTTATGTAAAACAACAAGATCTTGCATACAACCTAATTTTTAATGCATCCCTGAGCACACAGGAAGCAAGGGAAATCTCTGTGACCACCGCCGCCCTTTCCCTAGGGAACAATAAAATAGAATGAAAGCTGGCACTGTCCCCAGGGGGTTAAAAAGGAAGCTCACGCACTTGCCAGGGATGTTTGTCTGAGGGCCAGAGCAAGCATCGGTACTGCACACGAGGCTGCCTCTCACCAGCAACCAGAGCAAGAAGCTCGGCAAGAGGCTCTGGTTCTAACCTGGGTCCTGAAAGGCAGCTCGAGTGGTTCTGGGCCAGTAGTGTCCCCAGATCACTGGTGTCCCCATCTTCAACAAGAAGCAAATGTGAATACCCCCTGGAGGAAAGAGTCTCCAACGTAGCCCTTCAGGTTATCCACACAACAAAATCAAGCAAGCATTAGGTCACAATAGAAGGCAAATAAATAGACCCAGAGGCGGTCTACTACTCAAATAAAAAGAAGCTACAAATACGATTGATCACATTAACAGCTTAAAGATGAATAAGTTCATTGCCATCCCATTAGTTGGGGAAAAACATTTCACTTACCACTCATGATTCTAAACATAGCCATACAACTTATGCATTCTTTTACCATTTCTAATATTTTTTCTGTGAATAATTTTGTCTTTGCTAAGTAGATAATTATATCATCTGTGATCAGTTACCTTTCTCTTTCTATCTTTCCAGTTCCTTACATCGTTTATTTCTTTTCTTGCCTTAATGAGCTGAGTGAGATGTCCAGTATAATGTTGAATAGAAGCCATGAGAGAGGACATCCTTGTCTAGCTTCTGATTTTTTATTTGATTTTATTTTTTTAAAAGATTTTATGTATTTAGTTTTAGAAAGAGGGGAAGGGAGGGAGAAAGAAAAGGAGAGAACCATCGACATGCTGAGAGGAACAATCAGTTGGCTCTGGCACGCCCCCAACTGGGGACCCGGAGTGCAACCCAGGCATGTGCCCTGACCAGGAATGGAAACAGCGACTTTTTGGCTTGCAGGCCAGCACTCAATCCGCTGAGTCACACCTGCCAGGACTGACTTCTGATTTTATAGAAAATGCTTCTACCATATTGTCATTAAAATGATGTTTGAAATAATAGGTTTTAATAGATACCACTTTTTGGCAGCAGGAGGTGGATTAAGAATGTTCCTTTCTATTACTGAGAGATTCCGTTTCAACTATGAATAAGAGATAAAATCGTAAACTCTTAAAAATAAATTTTAAAAGAGAAGCAACCCATTAGCAGTGTAGGTAAAAGATATGAACACGCAATTCACTGACAAGAAAACACAAACTGTGAATAAATATATGCAGTTATTTTTAGCCTCATTTATAATCTGGTAATTTCATACCTAGTCAAACACTGCAAAGAAAACTTCTGCACTTCCATGTCAGGAACTGTGTGTAAGAATAGTAGCCTAATAGAAAAACACTGCAAGCCAGCTAAAATGTTCATCAACAGAAGAATGGATTAATAAATTGTTACATATTACCCAATGCAATCTTAAATGGTAGTGCAAATGAACAAATGATAGCAACGTGAAGAATTGTGGATGCATTTCAGAAGTAGAATGTTTACCTCTATAATATATATTATTTTGCATGGAATAAACATTAAATATTTTAAACTCTAAGTGTGAATAGTTGCCTCTGTGTCATCTCAGTACTCCCTACATTGCTGGGTGTTGGGAGAGGCAATTGGCCAGGGACCCTCAGCTGCACACTGTTGTGAGTGTGTGCCAAGAAGAATGCAAGGCCCTTCCACAGGCCCACTCCTCATGGTTATATTTGCAGGGTGCAACCTTGAGGATGGAGGTAACACGGCTCACCAGACAAAGTTCAGGCCTGCTTCCACTTGCAAAAAAAAAAAGTAGTACATTCCTCAAGCTCAATGTTCTTTGGCTACGATGCAAATCTACCGTGTGTATAGCATCTGCCTAGCCCTCTGTGTGACTTCTATGAGATTTGAGAATCAAGGAAAATGCATAGGATGTGATACTCCAGCCACTGCCGTGCCATGAGTACTGAAGTCCTTTGTCCCTGATCTGAGAGTCTTGTATACCCTGCCCGCATCCATACACAGTAACAGGCTAACAGCCTGCAAGTCAGGTCAAATCCCAGACACTCCATAGACCTTGACAGGAAGCTGGGAGACTAGAAAGATTTCAAAAGACCGTGACCCTGTTTAGCCCCTAACTAGCTATCTTGGCTTCGACTAATCAGTACCCTCTATACATTTTTTGTTCCCTATATGCAAAAGGAGATTATTGAAGGAGACAGTCTCTAAGACTTCATAATTCTATATTGTGTGACTATGGAAATATATCCCGAGGTCGAAGTGAAGGCACTCATCCAGGAAAAAGGGAACTCGCACGTAGAATTAAGGCTCTTTTATAATTTCACTTCGTAAGTGTCTGCATCCTGTGTCACTAAGTGCTGTGGTGGGTGGAGGTCCTCTTTTCTTCCTGCCTTCTGTTTCTTTATTTTTCTACACGTGGGCATCGATGCGATGGAAACAATGAGATGGAGAAGCGGGCCAGTCACTCAGGGCCGCCTTCCTCCTGTACTTTTCTCCGCAGCGCAGGGGCTGAAGCCTGGGCTCTGGGTTAGATTCCACCCGTGAGAGGCATGAGATTTGGAAAGCGGACGAGAGGAAGAAGCCGTTATTATTTCCCCTGCAGAGCAAGGTAGGCATTCGCTCTTGCTGACAGTAGAAATGGAGTTTTGCCAACGACTTCCAGGCATTTTCTGAGAATAGCTCATTTCGGCTCCATAGGTTACTAAGATCATTGGTGGCTTCCTGTGGTTCCTTCAGTTTCCACATTTCATGAGAGGTGATTTTCCTCACTTTTTGCTTCCTCAACTCTTGCTTCGTTTTCTTTTAGTTTGTTTTTAAAGTACTTAAAATCTTCTGTCCCTGCTTGAAATACCTGCAGTGGTTTCGCTTGTCCTAACTGAGCTCTGCTTGATAAAAGAAGGTAAATGTTAAGAAAAAGCTACTCTAAATTGGTTTGTCTTCAAATTTTTATATTGTCAAAATCTTAACAGTAAAAACAGAGCAAAAGCTTCTATTAGAATCTATCTATATCCATACGGGTTAATTTTGTATCGGTGCCATAACAAATTAGCACAAGCTTAGTGACTTAAAACAACACAGTTTTATTTGTTTGTTTGTCTGTCTGTTTTTTACTTCACAGCTTCAGTAGGTGAGAAGCCTGGATGGGCTTAACTGGGCACTTGGCTTAGGGTTTCACAAGGCCCAAACTAGGGGGTCAGTGGGGCTGTGTTCCTTGGTGGGTGCTGTGAGGAAGAATCCTTTCCCAACCTTATGCAGCTTGCTGGTTCACTTCGATTCCTCACAGTTGTTGGACCAAAGTCCTCACATCTGCCTTAGCCATCATCCCGGGGCTGGCATGCGCTGTTAGACGCTGCCTAGGCTCATTGTCCTGCTTTTATGTGGCCCTTCCAGCAATCACCTCATGGGGCGAGCTGTTCCCATTTCTCGTCTCTCTGACTTCTTCTGTTTCATCTCTGTGACTCCAGCCAGGGAAGGTTCTCAGCGGTACCCACCCAGGTAGTCCAGGATTAAATTCCTTAGCTCAATTTATCTTTAATTATACCAACAAAGTCCCTTTGGTCAAGTCTCATAACATACCGCAGGTTTCCAGGGTTAGGGCGTGGTCATCTGCCTATCATACCATCTGAAAATTGGGATATTTGTTCGATCTTCTTTATGTGACATCCTCAGTTGAAACCTTACGACATGCCTTGACTATGCCAATCTTCTTTAACTTGGTGTTTGTGGTTTTAGACGCTCCTTGACATGGGATGAAAAAAGGGAACATAGAAAGGAATAGCCAACTGAAGGAGAACAACATAACGAAGCAGACCCCAGGGTGATTTTAGAAAGAGGGTACTCCGACAGGGGTCACGGATGGACCTGGAACAATAGAGTGTCTCATCTGTAAAGACATTGCCCCAGTGATTTCATTTTTAAAAATTAAGATGCAAGACCCACTCCTTCCTTTCTCTAGCAATTACACATATTAATTCTTTTTAATTGAGCGTCCTCTCTTCCAGCACACACACATGACCAAAGCTGGGAGACAGTGATTTCTTAAAACCAGTTTTCGCCAAAAAACTGCTCTCTTTCGCCTGTTCTCACATGGATGGGGAATTTGGGATTGCTTCTTATGACCTAGAAATTAAGAGGTTTCTCTGTGGGATATGATGATATCAACAATTCTCTTGTCAAATTAACAAAGCAAGGGTCTAACTTTACAGTGAGATGAGATATATTCCCTGCTATGTGGCTCCCATGAAGAAATATTTCTCATCATAATGGATACTCCCTCGCATACAAACCATATTTGTGCTTTGATGTGGAACAAAAATATTCATTAGAAGAATGACTGAAACTTTTGTCCTGCCTCTATAAATCCGTCATCTATCTCAATAATAGCAGCTATTTTTTCTCTCTAATTTTGTCCTCCCAGACTCAATTCCCGTCCTATTGTTTCCTTTATTACCTATGAAGCATAGTCTAGAAATGGAAAAATGAAATATGCAGAGATAAATAATAGCTTGAAAAATTCTCATTTTATCATCTCAGGTCCTTTGGTTTATGAGCATTATAGAAAAAAAACAGAATATGAAAAATGTTTCACAAGCATGGTTTGTGAATAGCCTATATGACTGGACTAGCCACTTAGGGTATGACAGGGGTTACAGAAACTCAAAATGATTCGTTAATACTTGACATTTGTATTATAAAATAAATACAGTGAATTTTATTCCAGTTATTGATAGAAAAACAATAAATCAAATCTAGTCTCCTGTTAATATTCTAGTCTGGTGTCAAATGACCTTAGAAAGCATGTCAATATTTATTTGATGTAAGATCATTTTATTTTAAGACTGTTTATTCCCAAATGGATCACTGTGTTCAGAATCAGACCTCGAGGCCTGCACTTATAGAAATATATCAGATGGCCTTGCCAAAATTTTACACTTTAAAATACCCCTGGGTTTTGCTTATATGGGAATCATTTTTTAAAATAATAAATAGTCTTAGCTTGCAGTCACGCTGATATTAGAACATTAATATCTCTGACCCTGAAAACATTTATTAATATTCTACCAAAGACTGAGGACCAACTCAGCAAGTGTAAAATGTGCGAAGAAGCATAATCATAATCTCTATATTTGTGTTACAGTTTATGTTTAGTGAGAATTTTACTCCCCCTCTTTTGGACAAGATGTGTGTCAAGGTTGTCACTGTGACCCCGAGAGCTATTTCTGGCTCTGCCACTGACAGTAACCTCAGTTCATCTCCTTTAAAGCCTCTCTCCACCCGTAGGGGGGAAAATAGATCAGTGGCACAAGTTCATAGAAGACGGAGAAGGAGATGGGATGGAGAGTATTTGTGCTTTTTAAGTGTCTACTATATATTAGGCACTAGAGATGCAAAAATAAATAGATACATTTTGTCTTTTTGTCTGAAAACCACAGGAAGCCAATATAGGCCTTCTGCCTCCTCCCCTTTGCCACAGGAAGACTTGATGAACAGTTCCATTAAATGGAAAAGATAGAAAATCCCTGAGAGGATCAGGGTTTTGTTAACAGTAAAAAGGGTAAAGCCTGTTAGGAGGTCAAAACACCTGTCAGAACTATTGTACCTCTTTGTTTTGTTTACAACAAATTAATTTCTATTTTGAACCCCATTCCACTAGATGCGTGGGAAAGTGTACCTGTCATTTCTTAGGGTTTCTCCACACACAGGCATTCAACTACTGTTCCCGAGCTTTCTGTGTCGCCAAGGCATAGGGTAGGGGCATTCTGGATTTTGGTCTATGGTCCACCTAGATTACTTGGAGAATCCCATAATCTTTGTCTACATGTCTGCTTATTGCCAGCTTTTTATCGTGTTCAACCTAAGCTTTGCACGTAGAAATCTTTAACGAGGTGTCTGTGATCCCCACTTCCCAACATACTGTGCATCCAGTCCTCTCTGGAGTCATGTCACATATTTGGGACTTTGTCAGGGAACAATGTTCAGGTCTCTTTTACTGGTAAAACCCTCAGACTGCAAATCCAGTCACAATCCAATAGAACATTCATAAAAATTGCAGGGAATATTTTTTCCCTTGTGTTCCTTCATCTAAATAATTCTACCCTCACAAATTCACTTAACCTTTTTACCGGCGTTACAAACCTTCTAATTATCCTATCAACTTAGAATTTGAGCAAAGAACATCAGGACTTTTCACAAGTTACTATAGCATTTTCCATCCTAACCACATCCCCTAACCCATCCCTGACCTCCAAACCAGAAGGCTGATAGGCCAGGGTCAGTATGAATGGGGGCAGGAGAGGGAGAAATAGAGAGAGGTTGTCAGGGCCCTGAAAAAGAGAAGATGCAGGGAGAAAACCACATAAATTAATATCGGAGAAGATTGTCTAGTCATGCCAAGATCACGGATTAGCACTGCGGGCAGATGGAAAATGACCTGGACTTATTCCAGGGACAGAGTTTGCAGGCCTTTCAGGGGACTCTTACATAACCCCCGCTCAGACTTACCAGGGCAGGCTGAGTTCATTTAAAGGGGCAGGATCTCCAGGGAAGAGCTAAGCATTTTTCCTGGTAGCCTGTGACGCAATTTCTTCTCTTTGCATTTTGATGAGGGGTTCATGCTACAGGCAGGCATATGTGTGTGCAAATGTGTGTGTATATACGCCCTCGCGTACACGCGTGTGTCTGGAATGGGAGTGTGAAAGGGAAAAAGAGTTGAAAAGTGTGTAGTAGTCCTGTATTTTATATTTTCTTTTTGAGTCTGTGTGCTTATCTTGTATAATAGTAGCTAATACTATTGTGTCCTTTCTGTATGCCAAATACCATTCCAAATGCTTGAGGTGTTTTAATTAGCTCATTTAATCCGTACCACCACCCTGTGAGGAAGGTGTTGCTATTAACCTCACCTTATACAGCAGGGAACTGAAGTGTAGGGTCAAGTAAATGGCAGAGCTGGGTTTTGAACTCAAGCGGCCTGGCTCCAGAGGCCGTGCTTGTCCCTGCCTTTCCTGTGAGCCATGTCTCTCTGAGCCAGCCAGTCCGCACGCCAGCTCGCTGATGAATTCTGCTCATACCGAATGTGTCGTGTGCGTGCGAGGGTCTGCCTGGTGCCCTGGCGTTGTATGAGGATGAACACGCACAAATAAGGCTCTATCCCTACCCGAAGGAGCTCACCATTATACTGTAACAGGTGGCAGGGTAGCAGTCATTTTTGTCAAATATCTATAAAAAAGATTTATGATTTTCCATTTATAATGACACTAAAAATTGACATTACCATGGAAAACACCTGGCTTTCATGAGACAGGAGTTCTATGTGATCCCACCCAAAATAGGAAAACAATATTAGCTACTAAGATTTGGTTACGTGTGTCCACCATTCATTAACTCATTTAACTGTACCTTCATTAAAATGTAATATCTAAATAACTAAATACCACATATCAATATGTAAATTTTCCAATGCCTTTTCACCAGCTATAATATGCTAATAAAAATTTATTCTCACCAGAAAACTTTCAACTGTCTTTCAATAGTTTGACTCCTTATAATATGGTGTCTCCAATTTTATTCATGATCATTGTTGCAATATGTCAGAATACCCTATAGGAAGGTGTTAATGCCTGTCAGGATCTCCAGTTAACATCCTGGAGGCATGGACCACCTTGGAAGTGTGTAGCCAAGAGTGCACAATATGCGTGTTTCTGGGGGTAGGCTCAAAGGTGAGCGAGCAGTTCTGTGAAACCAGGTGCTTCCGGACGGCACTCGGAAGTACTACGCTCCGTTGCTTTTCATGGCCTATGCAGACGTGGCCATTCTTCCTCAGTGCTCATTCTAATTTATCTAAGAACAAATGTAGCATGAAATGACCACCCTTTTCATGTAACAGGAGAGTGAGACAGGAGTGGGAAATCAGACGGACAGCTTGTATTGGGCCCACAGCCAGGGAACTGACCTCACTGCCCCCTCTCCGCTGACTCCGTCTTTCCACGGGCCCCGCGAAGCGCCTCTGCATCCTGCTGGAAGATTTGCAGCAGACGGGCTCGCCTCTCCTTTTTCGCTCCTCCCCCCTGCTCCCGGATGCCACATTTGGTGACTTCCCCTGTGGATGCCTGCCAGGCTGGCTGCCGCTGTTACTGCTGCCTTGTGGCAGGTGCAGGCAGAGGGGAGTCAGAGGTGATGTATTTGTCACAAGGCAGAAGCTCTGGAGGAAAAAAACATTGGCTTCAAATCCAAGCTCCCTAAGACAGGGATATTGTCTTCCTTGTCACCATAACAGCAGGGCCCAGGACAGTACCTAAGTAGTAGGAGCCCCACAAATTTGCCTCCAAGGCGTGAAGGAAGGAACAAAATTTGAATCACCAGCTAAAATCCCAGGAGATGGGTCAGATGGTCTGGGAACATGAAGCGGAGTCGGTTAAGCCCGTAAGAGGACGCAGGGGGACTGAGATAAAGCAAACACCCCAAGGAAGGCAAGAGAACTAACCAAGCGCACCAAAAACCAAACAGACGTGTCCACCATTCATTAACTCATTTAACAAACATTCACTGAATGTCTAGTATGTGCCATGCGCTGTTCCTGTTGCTAAAATACAGTAGCAAATAAAACTGACAAAAATCCCTGCCCTTACAGCTTACATTCCACTACATGGGGAGAAAAACAATAAATCAGAATCATGAATAAAATACATGGTTCATTAGACAATGGCAAGTGCTAGGAAGAAAACTAAAATCAGGGAAGGATGACATAAAACATCAGAATAGGAGGGCCTGAAGATTTAGATCAGGTAGCCAAGGCAGGTGTTACGGAGACAGGTGGCAGTCTGAGTAAAGACTGGAAGAAGTGAGAAGTGATTCCTGCAGCTGCCTGGCAGGGGAACCTTCAGCCAGAAAAAATGTCAAGTACAAAGGCCCAGAGGCAGATTGAAACTTGCCTGGTGTGCCTGAGGAACAGCGAGGGGGCAAGCGTGGCTATTCCAGAGGGAATGGAATGGACGGAAGTAGGGCATGAGGCTGGACAGATACGAGGACACCGCAGCATGAGGTCAGAAACGCAATGGGGACTAACCCACAGCAGAGAGTTGTGAGTTCATGAGTGATGTGTTGTGAGTGATGGGACTTGGCTTCTGCCCTGAATGAGATGGGAAGGAAGCCGCTGCCGGCCTCTTGCCACCCCCTCACTTAGAACCACCCCATGCTGTTCCCTTGTCCTGTGGTGTTCCCTGCCCTGGGCTTTTCTTGACTAATGTGTCTTCATCCTCAGGTCTCTGCTGCCTTTTCTCAGGGGCCTTTCCTAAGGCCCCTGTCTAGCCTATGCTTCCCGCCACTTACTTGCCTCTGCAAAATTCCTTCACCTGTCTTTGCCTTAGAACATAACCCGCTTCACCGGTTTTGCCCTCGCCCATTGGGGAGATATCACAAGGCATGTAGACCAGGAGGCAGGCACTGGGGGGCCACTCTTAGAATTCTGCCTGTCATACCTCCTATAGGAACAGTTAACGTGGTCACCAAGCCTGGTCATACCTAGCCTTCCCAAGCTGAGGATGCAAACTCTCTGTCTTATTTGCGCGTGACCACAAGGGTCACAGATTTTTGAAGTTTTAGCCTAAGATCATTATATGTGGAAAATGTTTTCTTTCCTACTTGTTCTATTGAGAGCTGTTGGACATTTTAGTCCTTTCATCTATTTCTTTTCTTCTTAAAACAATCAACATGAGAGACCCACATCTAAGTGCTTAGGAAGCCCCAGGGCTGACATGGTAGTCCATGTAACTCCTGAGGAAATCACTATTGAAAAGCCACTGAGATGTCAGGTGCCTGTCCTTAAGGTCAGATCTGATAGAGCTGGAAACAGGTGCACAGTCAATCTTCGTATGACAGGGGAGAGGCTCTCCACAAACTACTTCTCCATGTTTGCTCCCCCAACTTTCAACTTCTTCCCAGTGCTGATTATAAAAATGCTGGCTCTGTCTGTAGAGATACGTTCTCCATTGCTGTAACGTGAGTAGCTTACCACTTATGCCCAATTACTATGCAGCACAGTTACAATTATACACATCACTGTATGCATTAGGTTAACTTCACTATATATTTTATTTAAACACCGAACTCTGGATGAACAGTCTTCCTATTTGTGGATCGTGTCACATGGACATCTGATGACAGCAAAAAAAAAAAAAAACACACAGAAGAACTTCGTATGCAAAAGATAGTGTCACTGTGTGAGTCGGTAAGAATTTCCGTGTGTGAGCGGCTGTCCAGGGCTAACCGTGGAAGCAAACCAAAGGCAGGGCCGCAGGCTACTTCCAAAGAGGTCAGATCAAGACTATCAAATAAATGAACTTCGAAAACCTGTTCGGCTGCCGAATTCATTTACTATTAATTATACACAGATGGAAAACCCTTTAAATAGTTCAGGCCAGTCCATTTCGGCACCAAATCCCGATTATAGGCAGACTATACAGGTTGCATCTTCTTTCCTTCATGTGAAAGGTTAGCACATTCGGTCACTGGGCAGCCTTACACACTGAATTACCAACAAGTACCAAGACCATTTGTCCGTGTTTTCTTCTCATTCTTGGTGAAATGAAATATGAATCCACTTGCCCTTTCAGGAGCACCCAGTGACTTTAGATACCACAGGTAGGAAGGAGTTCAGGGGCAGGCGTGGTGAGAGTTGGTGATTAAACCCGACACTGTGGTTGAGTGGCGAGTTGTTAGCGCCTGATGACATCTCTGGCATGGACAGGTTTTGCTTAGACTGTGCACTTGAGAAAGGCTGGGGTTGAGGGAAGTTTCTATCTCATATTGCCTTTTCAAAAAATAATAAATATAGAGAAGTTCACCACAATGCTTCTCTTGACTATTCTGAATCATGAAATGACTGATCTTATTTCATTAATATGAGTAACAAATTTACTCCAACCTGGTATAAACTTCTACATTATTACTCTAGGAATTACAGTACCTGAGGAGTCCACACAAAGAGAAAATAACGCCCTGGTTGGTGGAGGGGAGCACTTTTGAAAAGAATATGAAAAATATAACCTTTTAAAAGTAGTAGGTGTTTTGCTGATATGCTTAGAGATATGTTCTCCATTGCTGTAACGTGTGTAGCTTACCACTTATGCCCAATTACTATGCAGCACAGTTACAATTATACACATCATTGTATGCATCAGGTTAACTTCGCTATATATTTTATTTAAACACTGAACTCTGGATGAACAGTCTTGTGCTGAATTCTTTTTAAAGGAAAATTCAGAGGGGAGGTATGGCACCAAACAGAAAAGGACACTGTCACCCACAGGAATGTGGTTCTGGTCCCGTAAAAAGCACCTTGCAAAGGGTTGAGCAGAGTCCCAAGTCAGGGTCTATTACTGACTCTCACATGACTAATGTCAAAAGCCATTTCCAATCCCCTTCTCCATTTCCTGTTACCTCCTGTAGAGATTAGACAAGCTATTGACTTTCCCCCTCCCCCAGCGGGAGCAGCCATGTAACCTACTTCTGGCCAATGAAATGTAAGGGGAAGAAATGGAAGCTGGGAAGCTTATGAGGAAGGAGTGAGACTTTGCTGCCAGTTGTCCCTGCTAACCGCCCGTGAACCTGAGTGTGTGAGCCGAGGCTGCTGGGAGCTGCTCAGTCCTCCGACAGCCGTGAGGATCACAGACACCAAGCCCAAGCCCTGACTTCATCAGCCACCAAGTGAACATCACCACCCACCAACACGCAGGGCTCTTGTTATGTGAGAAAGATCGTCTTCTGTTGAAACAGGTATCAGTCAGACAGCTGTTATTCAGAGCACAGTGCACTCTAAATGGATGTTGCATTGTTTGAGATACTTATGAATAACAGGGAAAAGACAAATTGGATGGTCACTGGAGGTGACAGCAGAGCCAAGATTTCTGCTTTGTGGACTCAGCTGTGTTTTGTGTCCCAGGAGAAAGTGTCGGTGCCCACGTGTGGACAGTGGAACCATATGTGAGGACTGCGGAACCACATGTGAGGAACTCACAGTGCTCCTCACAGAGCAAACTGTGAGGTGGATTTCATTGTCCTTTGCCCTACTAGGAGAAGACCTTTAGGCCGAAGAGAAATTGGTACTAATTAATCTGCTTCATCTTTCACCTGGGTGTCACATGACATAAGGACTGAGCAGCAGTTAGGGCTCTGTCCTGACAGGTATTGTGCATCTAGAAGTTTGGAGGACAGAGTTCCTGCCCGTGGCTATCCACAAGCAAAACAGAAACAAAGCTCCCCAAATCCCATTAAGCTATGCTGGGGAGGGTGGGTTATGAGGGTGAAATTGTCCTTTACTGACATTTGAGTGGGTTTAAGGGGCTGTCCCTTTACAAGGACACAGCCCCAGCAGTGAAAACCGTAGAAACAAGGGAGAAGTTGTAAGAAAACCAAGTTAACCTTTAAAAGAAAATGGAATATTTATACGATCAAATGACTTTTCTTTACAAAACAAATTGCTATTGAACTCCTTTAAATATAAATCCCCTCAACAACAAAGGAAGAACTTTGAAATTCTTAACCTGAACCGGTAAGGGATATTGCCAATTGAAGGTTAATTGGACATAAAAACAAAGAAGCTCATAAACACCAATATGAGAAGGGAGGCATGATTGATGGACTTGTTCCCTCAGGAAATGCTGTCCACCACCTGGCGCTGAACTGTCCAGATATGGTGGCCGCCCTGCTAGAGTACACAGTCAAAGGTGGGAGGGAAACTTGTAACAAATGACAGATTATTTATGGGAATATATATATTATATGTATATGTGTGTGTGTGTGTGTGTGTGTATTACCCTGAAGGAAAAGAGCAGGGTTCTAATAAAAGAAGGTCCTAATTAGAGGTCAAATAAGGTTTCTAGAGAAAGCGGCATTGAACATAGACCTGAGAAATGACTGGGTGTCAGCAAAGGAGGGGCAGGGCCAGCATCCCAGGCAGATATGCTCAGCTTCACAGGAATACTTAGACTGCAAAAATGTAATTGAACCTGAAATATACCAATTAAACCTGACCTTAAGAAGCAGTTGAAGAACCTAAACTAGCATCCACATGAATTCGGTAGGCCCTGGCCCTTGTCAGTGCAAGTTCAAAGCTCTGACTGTGTCACCAGTCTCTTGCCATCAGCACCCTCCCATCCCCCTGCCAACCCCCAAGGAACGCGTCTCCCTTAAGCTGAAGACAGTACGTGAATGACAAGGGAGCCTCTTCACTGATCCTTTAGAGCAGTTGAGAAGTTTACCCTAAAATTTCTCCAGAAGTTGTTCTTTCTGACACATCCTTCACCTGGACAAAAAAACAAAAACAAACAAAAACTAGAGAATGTAAGAGAAATTAACTTCTTCAAATCTGAAACACAAAGATTACTCTTTTAGAAAATTACCATTTTTAATCTTGATATAGCTTTGGACCTCAAATGAGATGGAAAGCCTACAATATGCTAGCATTATGAATTCATCTATAAAGAAAATAGCATGTGAATGTTCTCTCTCTCTCTCTCTTTCTTTCTCTCTCTGTGTCTCTCTCACACACACATAGACGCTCACAAACACACAGGGGCTGCACTACACATTGAGAAAATATTCTAAGGCTCAGTTCTTATCCTCCCCAAAGAAACCCTCTTTAGAACTCCGTAAAGAGAATTTCTACGACTCTTCCTGAGTATTTCTTTCCAATGTTATAAATATTCCAGAATTTTTAATAAAACCTAGAGATTTTTAGTGTACTTCCTTTTCATCAAATGACCAAATTTGTCAGTTCTATACATGTTTGGGGACAAAATATTGCCATTTAGTTTGAAAAGTGTAAAGTTGTCATTTCCCATTTTCTCCAAACATTTAATTATCATGTTTGCTATTGTATTTATTATTTATACTGTACCATGACAGTATAAGGTTCTTTATGGTAAATAGAGCATTTAAAAAAAAACACACACAAAAAAAACAATAAGCCCTTTGCTCTAAAAGAGTTACCAGCCAAGCACCTCCTGATCCCCCTAAGGTATCAGTTAGATTTGCTGAACGGTTAAGGTGATAAAGTACCAGTGCTCTTTATTTCATTCCATTCGTTTTCTTCTATAATGTCAGAGAAAACGGAATAAGAACTGAGTGTGAGAAATAACACACCCAGGAAAAAGAACGTTAGTACGTGCATCTAGATTGCCGAAGTGTTCTTAAAGAAAAATTGGCTTGCCGGGAAAGTTTGACATTCCAGGGCAATGAAACGCCATGTGCCATAGTTTCTGCCCCAATATTAATGAGAGCGAGCTGTGGGAGAGAAAGGGAATGGGCGGGGGCGGGGGTTGCGGGAGGGAGTGGGGGGTTGGATCAAGGTTACAGCCTGCACCAGCGCACCTCATCGGGAATGCTGGCTTGCTGCCAGACCATCCTCTCCTCGGCAGAAAAATGTGCGAGGGTTTAGGATATATCAGAATGGAGCAGCAAAGGGCCCAGGCTGGATTTTTCCATCTCCATCGTGGATTCCCTGGCAGAAATTAGAAACACATTTGAAAGTGAACTTTGGAATCTTCCTTTTCATAGGATTGTGCACACCGTGAAGTCCAAGGTATTACATTACCCCTTCTGTGATATTCCCGGTTCCAAATGTAACTATAGATCGCTACTGATGATATTATAAAATTACACTTTTTATAGCTGGAATTTTTTTTTACTCATCCTTAACTTAAAATAAAACCAGCAGGCATGAGTGTGTTCAGCAGAGAACACTTAAAAGATTTAAAAGCTTTGAGCTCTTGTCACCAAATGTTGAGAATGAAAGGCACTGAATGAGCAATTTTGCTTGTTAGTAAGACAAAAGACGAGGACACACTTATAAGTCAGATTCCTGGGTGATACAAAAAATATAATTCATATCTTGTGTGGTGAAAGTTCTTTTTCACCAGATATTTGACTACTTTAAGCTTTGCTGTTGAGTGTTTAAATTAGATTGTTTCTAAGTAAACAAAGCTGTGCTGCTGGCGACTGGATGGGGAAGTTGGGCTGACTGGGAGATTCAGTATCGCAAAGTCCGTCTTTGCAACGGACCAAACCGTGCGTTCAAACTGAGCTTTACTTGGCTAAATGACTTGCTGAGTGGGATCGGCTTTGACTCCTTTGCTTTATCTCTCAGCTGGTTCTGAGTTCAACTGGGAAACAGAGTTGCACGATAACAGGCTCCCTTGAACCTCAGCATAGCAAGTTTGAATTAAGGAAGTTTCCTTTTTCTTATTTTTCAATCGCTTGCATAAAAATGGATTTTGACAGCCCTGATGATCTAGAGGCAACCTTCAAGCCATTCAAGCTTTATATGGCAATTCATGTCATGATTAAAAATCATCTACAAGTGCCCCAAGACACGGAGTAGGTGTCATCTATATGATAAAGTTCCTCAAAATAACTGAGAAAGTACAGGTTACTTGGTCCAAGTGCGTTCATCAATGTATTGTATGTTATCTCACTTATATCTGTTATAAACATTTATAATAATGGAATATATCGTTTAACAAGATGAAGCCTGAAAAGGCTCATTAACTCTAAATTTGATTCAGTATCTCCGTTTCTTTTCATTTACAGAATCATGATTCTGTTATTCGGTAACATTAGCTTAATTGTGTGGGCAGTGAACCGTCCCTAAATCTAGATGCATGTTTAGTTTAGTGCAAAATAAATATTAATGTTGGGATTCTTATTTCTGAAATGCTTTTCTGAACCAATTCAATTATCTCCTTTAGTTTTCTTCTTGGGATTTCTAGACTGCAGCACAAATTAGAAATTGTAGAATCATGAAATTTTAGGAGATGAGGACCTCTGAGGTCACAGAGATTAGAAGGATGCGTTAAATGACTCATGACCATGATAAGTAGTTCTTGCAAAGGTACCAGATTTATCATTAGATTTAAAGCACAACAAAGAAATGAATGGCAAATATTACAGCAAGAAGGTTAGACCTAAAAGGCAAAACAAGTAAATAAACAATTAGAGACTGAAATTTGATAACTTAAGAGAAAGTAGATTCAAAGCTGAATAGATAACTCAAAGGAAGCTGAGAACACTGCTGGGAATAGGGAGAAATTTACCTCGAACCGTATCCATGTGCACTCTAGGCCCATCGTGAATTGCTTGGCAATTCTTATTGGCAAAGTTTCTTCTTTAAAATTGGAAACTTATTGGCAAAGTTTCTTCTTTAAAATTAAACATGAATGTTTTTATTGTGATTCTTGGAGATTTTCCTACTTCTCAACATGACAATATTTTGTTTCCCCCTCCTCTTGAATTACTTGATTCTTTACACCAAATTATAGCCACTAAAAAATAACCTAAGAGATATTTATTGAGAAATTAATTTTACCTTAGATTTTCCGGTGAGGTGCTACATTTTTACAGTATTTGTAGTTTTTACCTTTATTCTTCGTGGCAAAGACATCTTATACAAAGTTAATGTGCTTTCAGAGTCATACAGTTATATGACACTTGAGCTAGGATACATCTGGCTACCAACCAGCAGTTTTCCAGTAACGCAGATTTCTAATTTCTCCAGTCATTTTCTTCTAGCAGGCTCCCTTTCCATACTTATTCTTGTTACAGTTGCTATGCCTTAGCCAAATAACCCATAATAGCCCTCAGACATTCTCTTTCCTCACTTTATAATGCATTCTGACTGGTGGCTGTAGAGCAGTGTTTGTTCAAATCTTGGCATACATTGGGGTAACCTAAAGGGTTCACAGAAAGGGACTGCTGGACCAGCTCATAAAGTCTAGGGTGGGGGCCTGGTAATCTGCATTTCCGACAACCTGCTGCTGCTGCTGCTGACCTGGAACCCAGGTCCCAGATTCATGGCTGCAGAACGTTTGGGAACAAGGGAGCCACAGAGCAAAGGATTGTTGCAAAACCTTCACCGTTGTTGCAGACTGTAACAGATAGAAGTAGTTTAGGAGTTAAACAACAATCGGTGTTCGGTGATGTCTGAAATGTCAGGTAAATGAATCAGAAATGAGAAAGACGTAGCTGGAATAATTTTCAAAGGCTGAAGACTCGCAAACATTGAGAGGGCTTTAGGATCCCCGAAGCTGTCATCAAAGCTACCCCCACAGCATCTGCCGCCCTGCCACCCAAATATAAGATATCTACCTTTTCCTACTCACTTTTCAAAATTATCCTCATCTGCTTTGACCTGATCTTTCTAAAACTGTAGAAGGTCATGCTCTTTTACTAGACCTGTTTTTTTAGTTTTAAATTTCCAAATTTTACTTCAAAAAATATAAATGTCTGTTCCTGGGATTAATGTTGATTTCCCCGATGTGGTACAGCGTTACTGCGACTGAAGCCCGTGAGTATTTCTGCCCTTACGTCCCTCTTCCCTGCTCAAAGCTTTGCAAATAGATAAATGAACAGAAAGGTGAAGTCTGTATACTTTTACCCCCCCCCACCCATCTCTAGTGGCAGTGTCCGGATCTGTATTAAATATTATCTTAGCAAACAGAAGGTAGAAAGTCATCTGTCCAGAAGTAGAGGCAAACTCACAGGCTTTCTCGGATTGGATACCGGTATCTGAATTGTCCTTATGTCCTGGGTCATTTATTTAAGGAAGCAATCTATGTAAAAGGAGATCCAGGGATATAACCAATGGATTACAGCATGGTTTACAATATTAAAAACTGAAAACAAGCAAAATGTTTATCAAAGTGGCTTCCATCTCTGGAGGCCCCACTATCTCACAGTGCTGTGTCATGTGGCCTTGAATGGGAAGATAAGGATGGAGAAGACACACCAGCCCCCAAGCCTTGGTTGAAAAGTGACATGGCTTCATGAAGCTTCCCTACATGCCACTGCCCTGGGACCAGCACTAATGGAAATGGCGGCATGGACAGCTGGAAAGAGGACTGTAGCTTGTCCTTTCTTAGAACCCCTACCCAAAGATACCTCGGTCTCTCATGTTTCCCTTCCCTCCTGTTAACACCTGAAGTCAGCAAACAGGCAGTTAGGGGAAAAACCAATTCACAAGAGTTAGATACCACCCTTTTCCAAATCGTATCTGTATAATTCCCTCAATCTTACCAGATGTCACTTGAAAAAAATAGTTATGAGAAAGGGTTTGTGGCCTAACACAGGGGTTGGCGAGATGTGGCCCATCGGCCAGCTCTGACCCACTGTCTCTTTTGGTGCCCATTTCAAGCTCCGTACAAGACTCATACAGATGAGAGTTTTCCAATTGTTAAAGGTAGGGGGAAAATACGTCAGGGATATTTCATGGCATCCGAAAAACATCTGAAACCCTCATCTCAGAGCCTGTAAACAAGGTCCCACTGGAGCGCAGCCACGTTTTTTCGTCTGCACATTGTCCATGACCTCTTTCGTGTCACAGAGGCAGATGTGAGAAGTTTCAGCCGAGACCCAGGATGACCTGCAAAGCCTGAAAGATTTCCTTATCTGGGCCGTTGCAGAAGTTTGCTGACCTCTGGTCAAAAGATTTGGAAACAGCCTGTTAAACCAAGTGCCACTACCGGTTTCTTTGCTGTCGTACTTCTCCCCTTAAAGTGCTATGTGGTTTTGCAGCTCCAAACGGGAGCTATGGTTTGCAACTGCATTTCCTGAGCCAGTTGGATCGAGAACCCCTCCTTTCTGGGGCATGTTTCAAGCTGTACATATTTTGAGGAACACCAGTTTGGGGAATGTCACTCTGGAGCACTGGCCCTCAAAGTGGGGACACAAACTCAACCAAAAAGGAATGAAGAGCTAATGGCGAAACACCTGTCAATGAATTTGCAAGGATGACCCAGGTAAAAAGGATTTGAGTTCTAAATGTCTCTCAGATTATCCCCACAGGAAGTTATAGACGATTCCTTCTTGGGAATGTAACAACAGGGGGCGGGCTGGGAACAAATTCGAGGAAAAAACCTTTTCTGTTAACAAAATAATCCCATCACCTTCACATTGTTTAAAAAAAAAAACAAAAAAACAAAAAAAGGCCAGTCTAAATAAGAGGAAATATCACAGGAAAAAAATGTCAGTTTGTCAGTTCAGCAGAATGTTTGGTAAAAATATTAACTCTAAATACACAAAGCATGAGCTTTCGGTAGTTGTAATCCCCAAAGCTTTGGGAAGTCAGTAAATATTATGCAACAACAGCTACCGTCAGTTCACCGCAGTTTTATGAAAGGATTAGGCTGTTCTTTCCAGGGTGGGAGGGGACCAAGCAAAAAAACCATGTCCTCCTTTTGTGGAATCGTAGCGACCTCCAGTGGCTATCTTGTTTTATGGAGTGCTTTATCTTTCCTCAAATTCTCCTGAGAAATTATAGAAATAAAACGCACATTTTTCCCAATTTTAAATGTGAATACGGTATTTAGAAAATAGACGTTGAGTGATTATGATGTTGGTGGCGCTGTGCTGAGAATGAGGAGCGGGTAGCAGAGAGAGCCCCAGGGCAGAGCCAGGAGGCCTGAGCTGCAAGACAAATGCTACAAATAAAAGATCTGACTCTGCACACGGCACCTTTTGACATTCCTGAGCCTTGGTCTTGTCACAGCACTTTTCTGAGTAACAGTGAAACTATATGTAGCAAGACTTTTTGTATTGTAATGCACATTGCAAATAAGAGATGATAAAAATATATTACCACACGCTTTGTTAGAGTTTTAAAAACATGCCAGTAAATTTGAGATATCTGGGATCACAATAGGAATGGGCAAGAGAGCAGTTCAGGCCCAGGAAGAGGTGACAATAGATTGATTCGCTTATGAAAGCGAAAATAGGACATCAACTCTGAATGGACTGGAAAAAAGAAACACGAAGCCCCCCCAGATTATTGTGAGCCCACCAAGATAGGCATCATGGGTTGCCACTTCCTTCCCTGTTCTCCCTTACCAGGGGTCCCCTAGTCTTGTTTTGGGGTTCACTGTCTTATGCACTATAAGTCACTTCTCATTCTCAGTGAATGGATTTGACTGCGGTTGTAGGACCCCACCCAGGTCTGTGGGATCTGAACTCTTCCTGGGGCAGAAGCATGGCCATGCTAGGAAAGATTTTTCTGGCTAGTTAAAAAGAGTTTGTAGAGAGTAAGCCCCCTCCCCATTTCGGAAGAGATGTTGTCATGTTTGCATGTGTCATCAGAAACTTCTGCAACTATCTCTGACTGTGAGAGGAGACACAGATGACACCCTGAAGACGACAGAAAGAGAGGTTGACGACAATGATGACCTGAGGCCTTGATAGGGTTGCACTGTGGGCTTAGCCAGCCTTAGAACTGTCTACCTCTGGACTTCTTGTGAGATACTGAGCCCATGGTTTTTTAAGCATCTTTCACTGGAAATTCTGTTACTTGCAGCTGAAGGCATTCCTACATATTCCACAAGGTATTGCTGCTCTCTGAGGCCTATAGGCTTGGAAATATCTGGACCTTGATGGATTCCTTTCTTTTAATCATCTGTAACATATAGATGATTACATCGAATATATAATTCAGTATAATATGTGCCATAATTTTTGTATTAGTGAAACAACAGGAGGTCAGACAAAAGAAGAATCTTTATGAAGGAGAAGATATTGATGAAATATCTGATGAAGAATGGCATCATCCAGTCTTTATTTTTGTCAACAGAAGGGCACACCCTTCTTATCTCCTTTCACTATGTGCCAGGTGTAAAGGTAGTTACCTCTACCTACCTTTAGGCTTACTGATAGGATTAAGTAAGACTCTCAGTCTGAAACGTAGGTTCTCATTGAGTAATGGTTTTCCTCTCTTCCTTGTCCGCATCAATATATACCCTTTCATCCACCAAAACCTACCGAGAGTTCACCTCACATAAACTTCCCCCAAATTAAATTCATCAGTTAATGTATATCCCCCTTTGCACTCAAGATTATGGTCTGCACTTTGATACAACTGCTTAAGTTCACTATAACCTGCAGGCATAGCCCACCCTCTCCATACACACCAGGATTGCAAAGAGGTCAAACATGGAGAGATTTTGGCCTCCACTTATTTATGAGTCTGCGTGTCCTCTGACTCTTCTCAGTTCTTCCCTAATCCCCCAATATTTAGCCATTGGATCTGAATGTAGCCATTACCAATAAGTGGTGGGTACAGCCAGCGTTAGCAACCCTACTGGCTTAATGGTGTCAAGCTGCACAGACGGGCTCATGAAGGTCAGAATGACCTTGCTCTTTATTATGCAGCCTGCAGATTTCCCTTCCAACTTTATAAAAGCTAGTTCCCCTCCCTGAGTGGGAAGGATTTGGTTAGTTATGTGGGAAGGAAATAAGTTGGACTTTGGCCAAAGGACTAATAGCACCAGAGCCCTGCTTTACATCAACCATTAAGGCAGAGCTTCCTTTTCACTCCCTGGACATTCTTGAAATGACTAATGGCAAAGACTTAATGAGTGCCCTTTATGTGCTCGGGACCATTCTAAGTGCTTTCACACGTGTGCACTCATTTAACACTCACAGCAAGCTGATGGGGCACGCGTAATGATGGTCTCTGCTTCACTCCTAAGGAGACAGGGGCATAGAGAGGTGAAGAAATGTGCCCAAGAGCAGACAACTAATAAGTGGCAGACCTGAGACTCAACCTTGGCCAGTCTCACTCTGTAGCCTGCTCTCATAACCTACATTACATCATAGTGTGTGCTCGTTCCTGCCCACTTCCCCTAATTATTGACCTATTCACAGGACATGAGTAAGCAGGAGTTCAAAGACAAATTAGACATCATCTCTGCTCTGAGTAACACCACAATCCAGTTGGGAAGCAAACAGAAAAGTAGGCAACAGAGATCCATCATCCCTCTGCACCTATCCTATCATGTCATCCTCCCCCCTCCCTGCCTTCTTTCTATTTGACTAGATCAATACTCAACTGAAGATTTTTTTTATCGTGATTGCTTTGTTGTGTATATTAATTTACTAGGGCTGCCATAACAGAGACTGGGTGGCTTTAAACAATCAAAGTTTCTTTTCTCACATTTCCGGGGCCCAGAAGTCCAAGATCAAGGTGTCAGCAAGGTTGGTTGCATCTCAGGCCTCGCTCCTTGACTTGTAGGTGATCACCTTCTCCCTGTGTTTTCACAAGGCATTCCCTCTATACCTGCCTGTGTCCAAGTTTCCTCTTCTCATAAGGACACGAGTCAGATTGGATTGGGGCTCATCCCCATGATCTCGTTTTAACTTAATTACCTCTTTAAAGGCCCTTTCTCCAAATACAGTCATATTCTTAGTTGCTGGGGGTCAGGACTCCAATATATGAACAGGGGGGAAGAGGACACAGCTCAGCCCATTACATTGTATTAACTCCCCTTCCTTACCAACTCCTCCAAAAAGTGCTTTGACGTCTTTATTGACTGTAAACCCCCAGCACTTGGAAGAATTAAAAGCCTTTCTCAGCTCAAGGATGGGAAAGAAGAACATAATTATGGATTTTGCAAGCAAAGTATATAATTAAGATGTTGTGCGTGATCGCTGGGGACATGCTTTTGGTTATTCAAAAACACTGCCTGGAATTGTTTCATGGACCGATTTAATGTTCTTTTCATGGCAAGATATGACATATGCATGTAGCATGAAGTGAAGTTTATCCTGATAACAAAAAAATAGGTTGAACTCCCCTTTCTTATCCCCTAAAGTGGTAACTATATCTCAGACATCTTCTAGGGCAAGATAAAATGAAGAGCTGGTCGTAGGGATGAGGATTAAGTAAATGGAAGGGCTGGGAAGACCTTCTTACATAATTTATAGTGAGGCCCATTATTCGCTTCAATGATATTGAACACAGTGTTTCCTGTGAATAAATTTTACCTTTTTAATAGTCACGGGGATACAAAGCACAGCGCAGGGAATCGAGTCAATAATATTGTAATAACTACGTATGGCGTCAGGTGGGCGCTAGACCTATCAGAGGATTACCCCATAAATTATATAAATAATATCGAAGTCAGCTGTAACTGACAAAGGAAAATTTTTTTAAAAATAGCTTTTTATGCAAATAAATAGTAAAAAACAAATTAAAAAGCAGACGGTACTTTGTGATTTGCAATGTGTAATATTAAAGCAACAAAGTCATGTCACAGGCTGAAACGGTATTCAGATAGCCCATGTTCAAAGGGTAGACTATGCTCTCCCAGCACTAATTGTGTGGCTCTGTTCATCTCAAAACCTAATAACTTGGAAAATGAATTCATCCTCATGCTTTTATATGACTGGACAAAATTCCACAGCATGGGTATTTAAGCCACCCTCCAGGGACATAGGCAGTATAACTAAGTCTTACCTGAATTTCAGGCTGGCATTGTCTTACCTACTGAAGGATCCCCATGGTATAATATAATTCTCTAATAAAACATCACAACCCAAACCTTCACTTACTTCTAATGATTCATAGCAGCAGTCCCCAGATTGCTGGAGAGGGATTATTAGATTGTATAAAAAGCCACTGTTACAACTGAGTAAATGACAATTTCATCACTGTTACTAAACTATGTATTTTCTTTGGACATAAAAGAAAGGTTTGTAAAAGATCACAAGGCGGGCTTACTTATGAATTTTTCCAAGAATTAAATATTTCCCAACAATAACTATCTGTTAAATCCATTAGGACAGCTTTTTATCTCTGAATGAAATTTGAAGCTGGTACATTAAAGAAATTTTTTGTGAAGAATTTTATTTTATCATGGCAGCACAGTGCCTTCCTTGGGGAATTTCAAAGTATAAATACAAATGTTATAAAGACTAAGAACATTATTTTCTTACTCATAAAATCCAGGAAACTTTACAAACAGAATGAAAAAAAAAAAAAACCTCCCATAATCCTAGAATTGTTCTATTTCAAAGTAAAATGTTAGATTGAATAAGATTTAAGTTTTCACCTATTTCCAATACTCTTGCAATTTTCTGATTCTTCCAGGTAACTATCAACCTAGCTATAATAGTGTATTTTTTCAAAGAGTAAAGTGTGAAAAATAATTATGTAAACCTCTTTTAAAGAAAAACGTGTCTTTAACTCCCAGTGTTGACTTAAATTACTGTTATAATAATATTACTTAAGTAGGTTCAAACATAAAACTAAGTTTATGCTTATAATACGTATGCAACTGTAAAAGAAAACATTTATAAATCAAACAATAAGGCATTAACAGAATGGGCCCGATCCATCCACCCATTCCGGACTTGTTTATTGAGTAGGCGCTATGTTACAGACACTACCCCAGCTGTTGGGGCCATAGCAGTAAAGAACGAGGATGAAAATTCCTTCCCTCTGCGGATTTATAGTCTCGTAGAGGAGAGAAAAAGACAATTTTTAAAAAATATCAACTACATACTATATTAAATGGAGATGAGTCGGGGACCAAAAGTAGGACAGGAAGTGGGTACTCTAAGAGAAGGGGCGTTCGTTTTTATCAGAGGTTTTTATGATGTGCCACCGCTGGACTCACATTCTGTCTCCTAGAACTCGGCCACATGGCCCCCACCAAACACTGAGGCAGACTGGAAAAGTTCGGAAATTGAGTCTCGCTCTATGACCACCAGGTAGAGGAAACGGATTTTAGTGAAAACACAGCTGTCTTGGCATGCTAGTATTTCTCCGGGGATTAGGCAGACTTATTCCTGAAAAGCAGCAGAACGTTTCTTGCAGGGTAGACCGCCGCCTAGCTGAGCTTACAGGAAGGCCGAGGGAGAGGCACAGAGCGCCCTCTGTCTGTGGACAAGGGGATTGCAGAGCGAGGGGGAGGAAAGGGATGACGGATTGAACGCTACTAATGCTTTCAATCTCATCAATCAGAGTAAGGGGGAAGAGGGACTCCGGGGGTGCTAATGTAGGAACATCATCCACTTGGAAATATGATCCTTTTTTCTGCCCTTGCCCCCGGACGCAGTTGCCTGAATGATCCCGTTAAATACAAGTCAGGGGTATCACTTCTTTGCTCAAAAGCCCCCCGTGGCACTCCACCTCACCCAGGGTAACGGGCGAAGTTTTTCAGAATGGCCTCTAAGGTTCTTCATGAACTGACTACCCCCCTACTCAACATCCCTAGATCCCTGTCCCCGCTACCCCTTTGGCTTCATTGCAGCTCACTGAGCTCCAGTCACACCAGCCTCCTTGCTGATCCCTGGATGTGCCCCATTGGCGCTCAGTGCCAGGCCTCTGCACCGCGGTGCCCCCTGAAATGCCGTTCTCCCAGGTGTCCACGTGGCTCCCCATCACCTCCTTCAAACCTTACTCATGTCATTGAACTGAATAATAGGCCTCACCATAAGTGATGGAGTAAGGTCCTCCCAGCCCTTCTATTTACTATCCTCGTTTTTAAGACCACCTGTGCCATTTTTCACACTCTCTTCCCCATCTATTGGCCAGATGTAGAGAGTTCAGCAGAATACTCTAAAGCCCTTGGAGATGATGAGAGACATTATGGAAGGTCATCAAATGACCCAGCTGAAGGTCGCCTGCCAAGCAGGAACATCCTTTTCGTACGTTTCATAAGCAAGGAATAAACTATTGTTGAATTAAGTCATTGAGATTTTAGGGGTGTTTTTTTTTGTGAAACAGAATTATTTATCATAACAAATACAGGCACATTCCCCAAAGAGCTTTAGCAGTAATAAAGCAGATGTGTCGCCTCCATCTTTCTGAATCCCTTTCCGTGCCTCAATTTGTTTTAATCCTGGGAGTGGAAAGAGGATGTTATTTATAGATTCCTTCAAGCTCCAGTAGATTGTATAGTTCTCTTGATATAAGATAATAAAGTGACCTTGAGTGGGCTGTAGGACCCATGAGATGAATTTCGTATCTAAGAATATTCCAAATTTTGGCTAATAGTCAATGGCAACATTGTATAGGGAGCAGTGTATGGTTTTATGACACAGTAACTTTTTTTTTTTTACCCTTGAGCCATATTGCTGGTAAATATAGAGTTTGTTGCACCTCATTCCTAAGTCCTCCCAGGGGGCAGGCAAGTTTCAAAGATGGTCTAACCTATGCTTTAAGGATAGTTGATTCATAATATATGATCATGCTCACATGTTGCTCTTTGTCCGAAAGGATGAAATTAAAATTCTGTGAATGAGGTAGTGAACATTACCTAAATTTAGCAAGCAATTATTCTTTTACAACCATATGGTTTTGGAGGTTGGGATAAAAAAAGTTAAAGGTTTCCATCAGTAAAAGGAATATTTCACCTGCAGATGTTTTTCCTCTCCAGGGAAACAGGGTCAAAAGCTGTACTATTTAGACCCACAATGTGAGGTGAATTTAAAAATTATCACAATTTAGCCAACAGGGCCAACCCTGTTTTTGATTCATTAAACATTTATCCCTAAGTAACATAAGGGAGTAAATCCCATTATTGGTTAGATCACATCTCCATAAAGATGTGACCAGTAAAGTTCTCCCTTTTGTTGTACCAGGAAGAGGGACCAATGACAAACTGGCTAGGTCCCAATGAGTGGTAAGACACTGAAAATGGCTGAACCCCAGGCACACACTGAGGCAGCTATGGCTGATGCTACATCCACCCTGATGCACTGATACCCTGAGACTCCTCAAAATCTCAACAAGATATAAAAGTTGGGAACCTGAACACAGGAGAACCCGAGCATTGGATCTTCCAGGAGACATAGTCGCCCAAGTCGGCCCTGGCCCATGAGAGATTTCTATCTTGGGTGAATAAATGGGCTGCCCAGTTGATATGATTTCTGTTTTTTCTTTTTTGCTATACACCAGAAAATGAGATTTTCATTTTCCTCTTGTAATATCTGGTTTTAAAGATTATTTAATTTAGTGCAGCCATGATAGATAGAGTAAGAGTTGAAATAGGCTATAAATCATTGGCAAGGCCATGGAAATTGTGCTGTGATAAATGGTGAACTACGCTATTCACAAGGATACACATGTGTGTGTGCTTGTCCTCCAACCCCCCAGTCTCTCTCTCTGGTAATGATTCATGTATATTTTAGCCATATAGCCTTTGAGTTCCTTTATTTTAAAAAATTGTCAATAGCTTTATATTTCTTTCTGGACTGCCTCATATTAAGCTAAGGCTCATAATATTCTGCATTTTGTATATTTTTATTAGTTTCATCTTATCCATGTTAAATGAAAATATTTCTGTCTCAAATTGTATTTATTTCTTCATAGGCCAGTGTTTATTTTCTTTCTGTCACCTTAATAATATTTGACAAACTATTTAAATTCTATACAATTTTATTTACCATTGAAAATTTGGATTACACACCTAATTTGGATTACACACCTAGTTCAGAAAATTCTTTAGCTAATTATGAACCCTGACTAGTGTGGGATTGTTTTTACCAATTGTTTTTTCCAGAGTAGTACAATACAAAATTAATGAATGGCTGTTATTATTCATTAATTTTTTTTTTAATCCTCATTCCTTGCCCCCACCAATTACCTAAATTATCTATGGTTCTCAACCTGGCCACTCATTTGTTGTAACAGAGTTGCTTTTAAAATGACCACTGTCAGAGCCCGACCCCAGGTCACTGGATTCCAGTGTGTGCAGGTACCATGCAAAAACAAAAATAAAAACAAAACAAAAATAACGCCTTCCTAGGTGATTCTAACATATAGCCAGGGCTTGGGTTTATTCCAAAGTTTGAGGTCTGACCTAAATGAAGAGGTTTGACTGTCTTCTCTCCCACAGCTCTCATCACAAATAAATCTGAGGATGTGACCTGAGAATTAAGAATTAAGGGTAAAGTAACTCAAAACTTTAAAACTACCCAAATTTTACACTGTCACTAAATATGATCAAATACCTTTATCTGAATTTACATTTCTAAAAACTCCAAAATGACTCCTTGAATTAGCTATAGGATAGATACACAAACTCATACGCACACAGGTATATGTGTACATGATTACGTATTTGTTTTCTATCTAGTAGTGCATTCTGGCCAACTATTTGATTTAATAGCACAAGACTAGTTCCCACTATAGATCATCACATGTTTAAGATCCTCATTTAATGCCTAATAAGGAGTTGTAACAGCTGAAGAGCTAGTGTGTTACAGCAACGACAGTTAATGGTTGTGCTTGCTATAAGGAAGTCACTGTGCCATGCACTTTACATAAGGAAGTTGTAGCCTTTCTGTTTTGTAGTTATCCTTATTATATCTATTTTATATGCTTCACAGAAATGTCTTTATTGCATTCTATTGTAATACTGTCCTTTAAATTGTATAAAAGGTCAGTGTAGAAATGACCATTTGAACATGATTGTGTTTTTGGCAAAAATATAGTTAGAGATATTGATTATGATGCTACAATAAAAATCACAATAAATGAGAATATATTGAAATCAGTTACAGGAAAAAATTATATCTCTAAAGAGAAATACATTTTCTTCATTCTTTTATTAAACAAACAAAACCTACTGAATCCAACATGTTTTCTTTTATGTCCTATTAGGAAATATTGACTAAATTCAGCACTCAAGTACAGTAATTAATATATTCTTGTGCTGATCACATTTTTTAATACTCCTTTTAGTAGACTTAGTTTTTTAAAAAAATTTTAATTGGCCTAATTTCTATTACATTTGATTTTGTAAGTCTATACCAACCTTTTTCCTGGAATACAAATGCGAAATAAATGTCTTAAGTGACCAGGACTGCATATCAATCCAGACCTCAGAGAGATTTCCATCCTTAGAGTTCAGGCCAGAGGGTGTGTTGCTTTGCCCTATAGATATAAATATTCTATTATCAAATTTAAATGCTTAGATAAAGTAGCATTTCTTATTACTGGAGATGCCTTGATTAATTAGCTTGTCTGTCCTTTCTTCCTTCCTCCTTTCTTTCCTTCCATATTTATTTGCTGGGAATCTACTATATGCCAGCCCTTTCTAAGCTTTTGGAATATAGGTTGGGTCCCTGCTTCCTGGAAACCTATTTCTAGGATTTAGGAAAGAACCAATTAACCGTGTAGAAAATATCATCCAAAGTAAATAAGCATTTTGTATACATTTCCCCTGATTAAAAAAAAAAGAAAGTGTGTGTGTGTGTGTGTGTGTGTGTATAATGATCCCATCCTTATTTTTTTTTTTCCCACTGAACAAGGAATCAGCTCTGTCTTCAGTTCTCTGGTATTTAAGCATATCTATGCTCTCAAGAGCATTGATGACCATCACAGTTGAAAACAGAGCTTATCGGCCGCCTTATCTAATACGGAGTCACCTTCTGCATAGAATTCCTGCTCAACCCCAAACAACTGGACTGGGCTCCTCAAAAGCAAAGAATCACTGAGAACCAGACTCCAAAGCAAATGTATAGAGTATTAACAACTGCCAGTTGTAGAACACTTTAACAAAACACCGTCGTCAGCAATGTGGCATGGCTACTGGCAAGAGGATTGGAAAAGCCGGTCAGATAGGTGCTGTGATGATCAGAATTATGTTTTTGGAATGTCTTCTGAGCAATTACATGTTAAATTACAGATCACAAAGCCTTCATCTAGTCAAATAGTGGTTATGGTTCTTAATGACAGGATTACCCCCACCCATATCCAATATGGTGAAGATTTTTTATTTCCTTCCTACACATTTTATTCTTCCCGCAAGTGGGAAGGGAGATAATAATTAAAGAGGGATATTCTTCTAAGAAGGGTGGTCAGGAGAAATATCTTGGAGAAAATGGCATTCATAAGTAAAGGAAGAAACATTAGCCTCATGGACAGTGAGGGAAAGAGCATTCTAGACACATGAGGAAAGCCCTGAGGAGACGGAGATTAGAGCTGACCACATTTGAGGATCTAACAGAAAACCAGTGTGGTTGCGGCAACGAGAGGAGGGTGCCCGCCTGAAGGAAAGGCAGTGGCAGACCAGGAAAGTTATGGAATCGTTTAATGGGGTGGGGAGTCAGGTCTACACTTTCAATTCACTTTTATTGCTATGTTAAGGCCCATGGAAGAGGGAAGCACTTCATCCAGTTAGGAGACTGTGAGTGTGTGTTATATTTGCCTCGATGGTGGCGGGAGGAGTGGGTAGACTTGACTAAAGTGGTTACAGGGGAGATGGAGAGAAGAGAGTAGGCTTGAGATTTGTTTTGAAGATTGAATTGACAGCACTGTCTGATGGATTAGATACATAAGTGGTTGGGTGGGGGCTGTGGTAAGGAAAAGAGAGGGATCAAGAAAGACTACCGGCCTGAGTCCCTGAGTGGGGTGATGATACCCATTATATCATGAACTTGAGAATGGGAAGAATTAGGAGCTCAGAGTTTGACATATTAATTTTGTGATATCCATAAATCATCGATAGGGATAAATTAGGCAACAGAATAAGTGAGTGTGGGGCTCCATGAAAATAAATTCAGGAATCATCGGTTCAAAAATGAGATACTTAACACTGGAAACAGATCACCTACATAGACTCTAAGATGGAGAAAAGAGGCCACAGCCACCCTGAGTTGGGGGGGGGTTAAGAACACTTAGGGACAGACTTAGGAAACCCCACATTTACATGTTGGACAGAGGAGCTAAAAGAGCAGTTCTGAGGGAAGCAGAGAGGAGAGCGTCTCAAGAGGACAACCGTGGTGGACCATGTCGATGTTCCATAAGATGAAGACAGAAACACTGCCATTGGATTTGGCAAAGCGGTGGTCACTGAACACAAGAGCCATTTTCAGGGAGTGGTCTGGACAGAAGACAGAATACAGTGGGTGGAGGATGGAATGGAGTGGCAGGTGCTACAGCCAATGCTGTAGAGAGAGGGGGATTGAGGTAGCAGCTAGAGAGGTAGGCAAGGTTTTGAGTGATACCGGAGCATGTTTGTGTGCTGCCGCATGCTCCATCTGGAAGGCAGTGATTAACGGTGTGGGAGAGGGAGGGGTCGACTTAAATGCCCGGTCCTCCAGCAGGCAAGAGAGAGGGTAGGGCTCTGAGCAAGACTTGGCCGCCATCAGCCAGAGTGCGTTTTCTTCGCTGAAACAGTCAGGAGGGTAAAATGGGATAAAAGTAGACTGCTTCTCAACCAGATGTCGGGAAGGGGAGGAATGTGATTCTGAAGGCTTCCCTTTTCTCCATCAAAGCTGAGGCGAGGTCGCGAGCTAACAGAAGGGAACTAAAGAGTGTGCCGAAAGCATGGCAAGTGGGAAGATAAAATATCCAAAGTGGGGTGACAAAGCGAACCCGCGAGAGAAAGGGCAGCATTGTCGAGAGGTGCCAACGCAAGGTTTACATCATAAATTGAAAGTAAAATTGATCAGCTCAGCAGTGCAATCTTTCATAATAATAATACTATACAGATGTGAGTGGGGACTTTCCTTGACTGGTCACCCCATGCTGCCCATGGCATAACCGGAAGAACTGGCTGGCCATGCTGGTGTGACCTTACTCAAAGTTTTATTCTTATTGCACTCGGTCAAAGAGGGAAGCATCGCCACAAAGACAAGGCCTGCTCTTCGGTCAAGGGAACTGAGTGGTACACAGAACAATATACGGGTGATGTATTGTTCAATTGTACACTCGAAACCTATATAATTTTATTAACCAGTGTCACCCCAATAAATTCAATTTAAAAATTTTTAAAAGAGAGATAGAGAATTGAGTGGCTAGTTTTTCCAACCAGAAATTCCAAGTAAATTCTACAGACCCATCTGAATACCATAACAGAGTCCAACCTAACAGGGACAGAACACAGAGAAGGAACCGTACGGTTGTACATGACCCAATGAGAAGACCCATTCGATGCACAGCACATTGGAGCTGGAGAGATCTGTAGAGATGGTCAGTTCCAATATGCTCCCTTCACAGAAGAGAAAATAGACTCAGAAGGGACTGGTCTGAGCTGTCCTATTAGGTACCTGTAACGCTGTGGCAAGAATTTAGACAACTTACATGAAAACTAACACAGGGCCCGGCTTATGAGAAAAAAAATAAATAAATGTTATTTTCTCCCCCTTATTTCTTCTCAGGGATCACCTCACTACATGGTGAGAGAATCAGTCCGTGGAAATCCAGGAATGCCATCATCTAGTGACAGGCCTGGGGGACTGCAGCTCAGAGGATGCTTAGGAATTAGTATCCAAAGTAGAGTATGGCAAAGTGAGAGATTAGTCACCCTGCAGCCTTGACCTGAAGAGCAAATTAGGCACAAAGCTGGGATCAAAACACTGACACTGGTGCCTTTCAATCCTCAGACCGTCTGTCGGACCCCCTCAAATGTGCTAATGGCTGTTTACCAGGCCTGCGGGAATGCACTTGGTCAAAGGGGAAATATTTATAAAAGCATCTCTCTAAAGAGCCAGCTACAAAGGGCAGGAAGACGGCCTGGATTCTCTCCCCTCTGGTAATTTTGACAAAACATAGTTCAAAGCTGCTCGGGTCTAGCAGCTGTCGTGGTCAGTTGGCATGCAATTCTCCGAATGTCTTGGCTCATAGATACGTCCTCCCCCGTCCCAACTTTCTGGTGAAAGAGGACAAGATGATCTTCAAAAGGACAGAAAAAGAAAAGAAGTCAGTTTTTTTATTTAGATATACCCAAGTAAAGTAATAATTTAGAACACACGTTGAACAACCATTTGAAAAAATAGTAAGAGAATAAGCCGTTGTGTTGTGGTGAAAAAGTTTTCCATTGGTTTTGGCTCACATCCCAAGTGAGGTTTTATGTGCTGACTTTCCATATCTAGTCTCTCAAAGAATTTTATGACAAACTTGTTTGGAAGGGCTCTGGTTAATGAGAAGGCCAAAGGAGCCCAAATTAAATGTCAAAACTGTATCGAAGACTGAAAGAAGAACTCATTTAATAATTTGAAGGAGCAAAAAAGAAGAAAGGTTATTTTTTGCCATGTATTGTTCTGAAATTGGAGAACTTAATAAGGGAAAAAAGAGCAAAGAAATGAATATTATTAGTTCATACACACTCTCAAAAAAAAATGCTTTTCCATAACCTTGCATTTCCATCTACAATACTTGCAGCAGAAGCTACAGGAATGCTTGGACTCTGAAAGTTCATGGTCTCAGAGAAGCAGTCCTGCAAAAACGAGGTCAAAGGGACAGCGTCAGAGATGAAGTGAGCTGAAGAATTAGCCAAAGGCAAAAGAAGTGATGTTCCAAATCAGAGTTATGAACAAGATCATGAATATCCAAGGTAGAGAGAACACCAACTGAATAATATAGCCCTTAGGACTATGGGCTGGAGTCAGACTGCCAGTAAAAAAAGGCCCCACTCTGGCACTTGCTACTTGCATGACCTCTGGCACTGCTTTAAGTTTCTGTTTCCTCATTTGTGTAATGGGACCAATGATTCCTATCTCATAAAGTCATCCTGAGAATTCAATAAGACAATCTGTGTAAAGTGCTTAGAACAAACGGTACCTGCATATATATTAAGTGCTCCAAAGTTGCAGCTCTTCATTACTGTGTATTATTCCACACATTTACTGATGCTCACTGTGGACCAGGCGTGGTGGCAGGTGCTCGGAAGGCACATCGGAGGAGGGCGTCCTGCGCCGAGGACCCCCGTGTGTGATGCAGAATAACCTGGGGCCAGCATCCCCATGCTGCGTCCTTTCTGTGTAGCACTCGCTCCCACCACATTCTTCTTATATGTGCCTGAAACATGACCACGCCCAACCGTCACAATTCCTTTGCATGGTTGTGTCTGTCTCTGAAACCAGATTCTAAACTCCTTGAGTGGAGGGCCCCTGTCTATTCCTCAGCATCCAGCACAGGGCCTAATGCACATTAGACAACCACATATACATACATGATAAAACTGACTTCCTTTAAGTTTTTGGACATTAAAATTTCTAGGCCCTGTTCCCTTCTATCCCCTCGTCCTGACCTCTCCTTGGAGTCTTTCTCACTCTTCTAGGTGCCCAACATCCGTTGCCCTTTAGAATCTTTCAATGTCCCTGGGAGGAGGTGTAATCACTCCAGCTGTAAACAGAAAATTGTGGTTCAGCCCTGTTAAAACTGCCCATGTGGTGTCCTGAGATTCTAATCCTGGCCATCTGCTGCCAAGGTTCCACTCCTCCAACGCAGCACATTGTACTTGCCCTCTGAGCAAGTTTGGAAGGTGGGGACGAGGGAAGAGTCTACAGGTCAGGCCAGGCGAAACTTGATTCCACAGGCCGGTGCTCCATGGGAAACTGATTTTAAAATAATAATGCCAGGCCTTCCGTGAAGGTCATGTGACTCCCCTGTCATAGTCAGAGGATTCTTCTCCTCTCACAGACCTGTGGAATATATTTCTGAAGAGACTCCCCATTTTCAGTCATGGGGAGAGTTGTGTAGGAGCTTATTGTGAAGAACTGAACAAGTGTCAATTTTTAAAACTTGTGATGAATCAATTAATGTCAAATTTGAAAAATACAATATGGATCAAACACCGCATATTAAAACTTCTTCACATTAAATTTTTATCAAGCCATTAAAATATGTACATGGACAAGGGGTTGTATTTTCAAATGTTTCAGTTCATTTTGTAAAGGTCTATGGTAGAGTTCCCTTTGAACATGCAATGCACATTAATGGCAAGGTGACAAAGCACTGTTAGGGATGAGCGCTTCACAGGGAACATCCAATTTGCTGACACATGGAGAAGTGGGACACTGTCATTCTCTGTGAGGCCGCGCATTTTTTCTGACTCAGATGATTATATCTTGCGTGCATTCAAGTCAAATCTGCCTCTACCCTTCATGAAAACATGGACACACCTCCCTCCACCTGTTAACCTAAAAATAAAAGCCAAAGTGAGAGGCAACAGCATCTATTTGAAACCCAAAAGAACAGCTATTTGGGGAGCACTGATTCAGGCAGAAACCCAAATTGTGTTCTGATTAGGAGGCAAAGGCAAAGGTATCTATGAGAAAGAGACGGGGAACAATGACTCCGATACACGGAAGGCCTCTCTGTAGATGTAGATAAGCTAGTAGAGTAATGCTAATTCTAAAGAGTGCCTTTAATTTTTACCCCTGTGGTCATAATGTCTGCTTGCTTGTCGTGTTTCCAGTTTTGTGGCAGACAGTACTTCTCTAGGCCCAATCCAAAGGTTATTTGGCCAAGTTTCAACATTTCAAAGGCTTGAGGAGTGAGACCTGCAAGACAGTTTGTCTGGGATGGCAGTTCTGACTCCATTTTGAAGTGGCTCTGTTTATATTACTTTTAATATACCGAAGAGCCCTGGGGACACCTACTAATTCTATTTGGCCTGTGCTGTTTGGCTATGAAGAAAGTCCCCCTGCCTTAGGCCGGGACTCACCACTAAGCCGTCTTCAAAAACAGTTTCAAAAAACATTTTAGGGTACTCCCTTTACTTTGGGGCATGGCAGATTAAGTGAGGCCAATCTTTGGAAAAGCAATGTGGCCATCCTGGATGTGTCAATAACTTGAAAACTGTTCGTGTGCTTTGATGTAGTAATCTTCCATCTGGGACACTATTCTGAGGCAAATTATATGAAATTGCCATTTGGGTATCTCTATGCACCTCGAACCTAATATATTTATTATTCTTGATTCTTACGCCAGCCAGCTCCTCCTGCAATCTTCTGCTTCTCAGATAATGGCAACTCCAATCTGCCAGCTGCTTAGGCTCCAAAACTGTAGAGTCCTTCTAGATATACCCATACCCCATTTCGGCTGCCCCAGGGAATTCCGCTTGTTCCATCTTCAAAATATATTGAGGATCCAATCACTGACCACCACGTTCATTGCCACTGTCCAGAGGCAACACTCTCCTCTGTTTAAATTATGATTATAGCCCCTATTGTTCTCTTTGCTTCCATACTTCCTCAAATACATCAGAATAAACTTTCAAAACATGTCAGACTATGTCACTTCCCTCCTTAAAACTCTCTAAAGGTTTTTCCTCTCACTCAGAATGAAACCCAAAGTGTTCTTCTCCTAGACTCCAAGGGCCCGCAGGATCTGCCTCCCATCTCTCTGACCTCATCTCTTCTCTCTTCCTCCAACACTGCTCCATGCTCAACGATCTCTTTGATGTTCTTCAAGCATATTACACACAATTTGTCTCAGGGCCGCTGCGTTTACGGTTCTCTCTTCCTGGTGCAACCAATTCCCCAAATATACACATGGATCTCCTCCCTCTTTCAAGATTCTCTTCCAACGTTACCTCATCAGAGCAGCTGATCCTGATGTAAAATAGCACCTTAAATAAAAATAGGTCACTCTCCCTTATTCTCATGCTTTTCTCTTAATAGTACTTTCTGACACATTCTAAAGCTTAAAATGTTTGCATTTCTTCCCACTCAGGATGTAAACTCCATGAAGGGAAGACCCTTATCTCTTTTGTTCCCTCTTGTACACCCCGCTCCATGGTTCAAGTAGAGCAGCTGGAACAAAGGAGCAGTTGTGCTGGAAGAGAACCATTAGCACAAAGCTGGAAACAGATTAATATCCCCCACCCTGCACCCAAAATAGTGGACTTCTGAGTTTTTATTTTATCACGACTTGGATTTCAGCTTCTCTGAAACAGTGGATAGTAGAAACCAAGATCTTATAGGTGGTCTTTTTTTTTTCCCCCTGAACCTTAAGAGCAAGGTGCACACAGAATGCTTTATCACTACGAAATACTTTAGGGTGCCTTTCCCCTGCACGGGGACATTCGTACACATAGTCACAGTATGGACATCCGGGTCCAGTATACAGCATTGATAAGGCCCTGTCACCAAATTCACAGACCTCATTCAACTTCTGCCAACTGTGTATTTTTCCTGTCTGGTCCAGAAGCCAATCCAGCATCGTTTGCTGCATTTACTTGCCATGTCTCTTAAGGTGCCTTCAGTTTGGCTCAGTTAGTTCTTCCATCTTTCTCTGTCTCTCAGAAGCATGAGAGTTTTAAAGAACACAGACCTTTCATTTTGTGAGATGTCTTTCATTCGGAGTCCATCGAAAGTTTTCCCCTGTTGAGGCTCAGGCCTCACGTTCTTAGCAGGAACACGATAGAAAAGATGCTGTGCTCTTCTCTGCACATCACAACAGGACGTATGTGATGTGACCAGTTTCACTGCTGGTGATGTTCCTCTTGACCACTTGGTCAGTCAGGTGTTTTCCAGAGTGCTCTTCAATGAATTAACCATTTCCTCCCTTGCCGTCAATAAGTGCTTTTCAGAAGATGCTTCAAGACTAGGCTAACATCTTGCTTCACATCCAACACCCACCAGCCTTAGCATCCACTGAGGACTCCAGCCTGAATCAACCGACATTGCCAAATGGTGACTTTGTATTTCCATCAGTCTTAGTTGGCATTCTTCCACAAGGGCGAGCTATCCTTTCTTCCCCATTCATTTATTTATTCTAGCATTATTTATTATTTATCTACTTATATTAGCATGGGTTCCCATTTTATCCAATGGTTTACAACCAGTTACTATCATTATTTATTTTGTCCCAGAGTTGGCCAGTGGGAGCTCCATCCAGCTGACTCGCGTGCACTGTTGGCACGTTCTCATCATACTTTGAGCACTTCCCTACAAGAGGTTCCAAGTTTACTTTGCACTTTCTCAGCCCAAGCCCTGGAATCAGCCTTGGTTCCGCAGCATAGAGGATGGCATTTAGAACCCAAGATCCTCTGACCACTTGATGCGTCCATTGCTTCTAGCCTCTGAATGAAGATAGCTATGTTGTATGTATGTGTGTGAGAGAGAGAGGCTGTGTGTGTGTGTGTGTGTGTGTGTGTGTAAATGATTTTACGCTCATTTTAAATCCAATCCAACACCTCAGGGTACTTTATAACTTCCTTTCTTTCCATATTTGTAAATTTCTTCTTCAGCACTGAGGAGCCCGGCTTTCATTACAGTCAATGTTTTACTCATCTGTTCAATGCCCTGTAGTTTATCCACCTCCCAGCCAGGATGCTGCCTTATTGATGCTGCCAGCTACCCAGCCTCTAATTTCCAAGGGGAAGAAAGAGTAAGGAGTAGCTGTGCGTTCTTAATGACACAGATTCCCCAAGTGCACTGTGCCCAGAGAAGAACTGCTAAGATGCAGAGACGTCCTGCGGAACCACTTTGGTTTGCTATGGTATCAAAACAGAACCTAGCTGGAAGGGGGACAGCAGGGGCAGCCAATGGGCTCGTCCCTCAAGTCCCTGGTGGTCCAGGACCCAGGCAGTCTCCACTTTTGCCTTCATGGCATTGGGTACTATAAGAAGCACTGTCTCAGTTGCCTAGAAGCCTATTTTCTAAAATGAAAACACACAAATCCAGCACATCAAATACCATAGAGACAAATTCCTCTTAGCAGTCCCTCTTGTGCCTATATCTAATTTGGGTATAGCCACCAGATGTTTGCACTGCTGCTTGAAAAAGAGAAGTCATGCAGGTGAGCGGTCATTAACAGAAACCTGTAAACTACCAAGGTCTTGGGAGAAAGGTGCACTTCTGTGCTCATCATGAATTGGGTCCTGGGTTGTCTGAAAAAGTGCCAGGTGAGAAGGACAATGTGGGCGAACGAGAACCATCATGCAAACTGTTGTAGAGATTTTATATGGCGCATATCGCAAGCCAAGAAGACAGTTGGTATGATTGGGTAATAACCAGCTGAACATTTAATCGGAAGGAATTGTGCTGTGTCACAGTTTTAAGAACACTACTCTAGAGGGGATGTACTCTCTGCTGAGTGGTTGTGATCTCTCTGCACAACCATAAACAATGATAACCCAAACAAAACTCCCTTGCCAATTGACGCTTATGAGTCCTCTGTTATCAGCTCTGACAACCAGAATAAACACAGTGAACAACTATCACACCCAGTTTCTCGCAGGGGTGTCCAGCCTTTTGGCATCTCTGGGCCACAATGGAAGAAGAGTTGTCGTGGGCCACACATTAAATACACAAACACTAATGAAAACTGACAAGCAAAAAAAAGGTTTTAAATAAATTGACGATTTTGTGCTGGGCTGCATTCATAGCCACCCTGGGCCGCATGTGGCCAGTTGGCTGGGGGTTGGACACCCCTGTTAGAGAGGGGGGGAACACTCATTTTCGAGAAAACAAATTTCACACACTTGCTTCCAGGTGGGAGGAAAGAAGACCATTCCTGAACTCACCTGAAGAGAGTGGTGCCTAGACAAGGAGCATTCAGCATCGCCTGGGAGCTCGTGAGAAAAGCAGACACTATTCTACCCTACCCTAGATGTGCTAAATCAGAAATTCTGTGGCAGGACCCATCAGCCTGAGTTTTAACAATCTCTACTGGATGCTGATGCATATTTAAATTTGCTGGTCACTGATATTCCAGGCGTGGCGTGGGAAGGACCTCTCTACCAACTGGCCTCACCCCCTGGTCTTTGGATGGGTAAATAGGGAGCTCACTGCAGTTGCTCCTGGGAATGGGAAGGTTGTTTACAACAGAAACACACATTTCGCTGTATTTAAGATGCAGGAAGTTGTTCCTGTGCTCATAGGTCAAGGGGTTGCTTCCCCTTTTGCCTCCACCTAATCCAAATCGAAGATTGGGTTGAATTTGAGACCCAGCAGGGGTCGCTGCTGCCCATGAAGAGAGACCCAGGGAGCGTGGCAAGCGAAGCCCCGAATCTTTGACATCACACTAAGCTCCTCCTTGCACGCACACATTACACACAGAGACATACACGCGCGCACACACAACCATATACAGACACACACAGAGACCGCGTACTCCTCTCTGACCGCTCGCACCCACTACCCCGGAGCCGACCTCGCCCTCGGCAAGTGCGTCCGGCGTGGCCACCGGCGAAGCGAGGAGCGAAGCGGCCGCCGCTCGAGGGAACCGGCGCGCAGCAGGAGCGGCGGCCGGGACACCCCGGCAGCACCCTGCGCCTCCAGCAGCCGCGTCCGCCCGCGCCGGGGCTGAAGGGCACAGAGCCGCCACCCCCGCTCGCTCCTGGGCCCCCTGCCACCCCTATGAGAGAAGAAGCCGGGAGAAGGAGCAGGACGCTCGGCAGCTGGACTCCTCCGCAAGCCCCGAGCGCCCCCGTTTCCTGCCCCCCTCCGGCTCCCGGGAAGCGACATGCAACCTCCGCGCTTCGGCTGAAAGGGGAAGGGGCCGGCGCCATCCGCCCGCTCGGAATCCGGTCCCCGAGGCGGCTGCGCGTCCCGGCCGCGGCCCCCCGGGCCCGGGAGTGAGCAGGAGCAGGAGGAGGAGAGGAGGCCGGCCCGGGCTTGGCCGGGGCGGGGGAGGAGGGCGCGGGGGGCGGGAGGGGGCCCCGGCGGGTAAAGATGGCAATGTCTCTCATCCAAGCATGCCGCAGTCTGGCTCTCTCAACATGGCTGCTTTCCTTTTGTTTCGTGCATCTGCTCTGCCTGGACTTCACCGTGGCCGAGAAGGAGGAATGGTACACCGCCTTCGTGAACATCACCTACACCGAGCCCGCGCCTGACCCCGGGTCGACGGGTGGTGGCACGGAGCTGCACACCGAGAAGACCGAGTGCGGGCGCTACGGGGAGCACTCGCCCAAGCAGGACGCCCGCGGGGAGGTGGCCATGGCCAGCTCGGCCCACGACCGCCTGGCCTGCGACCCCAACACCAAGTTCGCCTCGCCGGCCCACGGCAAGAACTGGATAGCCCTCATCCCCAAGGGCAACTGCACGTACAGGGATAAGATCCGGAACGCGTTCCTGCAGAACGCCTCCGCCGTGGTCATCTTCAACGTGGGCTCCAACACCAACGAGACCATCACCATGTCCCACGCAGGTGAGCGGCCCCGGCGGACGCGGGGGAGGGGAACCCGAGGGAATGGAGGCGCTGAGAAAGATCCAACGCCTGCCTCCCAGCTCCTTTCTGGGAAGTGTGTTCTTTGCGAAAGAGGCGTCTGTGCTCCCTGGACCTACTAAGTTTTGCAGCGCGTCACTTTGTGGGGTTTACAAAGAAGAAAGGACTAGCTGTATTGGGGAAATAGTGAGTGTGTTCTGTTTAGATTAGTGCCGCTCAGACTAGGGTTCGCCCATGTGGCCTAACTTCTCCCAGGACGACCTGAAAAGTGCTGTTTGGGGGCAGAACTCAGATCTCTTTCCCGGTGAGTGACTGGCCCCGCACCTGTTTGGAACAGGTAGATCTGATAACTCAGCTCTGCCCTGGCTGTGTGCATCAGGTATACTCCTAATACAGGCGTTCGTGTATCAGGAGGTGGGTAGGGTTACTGATGCTAGCAGTTCAACTCCAAGAACTTGCTTCTTAAGTCAGGTTTCAGTTCTTCATGGGAGATTGAGACTTCCGCCCCGCCCCCCACCCCCGCACCCCCGCGCCCGCTGATTTGACGCACATCATGAATAATATTAAAAGACCTGTGCTCTGCCAAGCGGTCATCGGGAGAAGCTGACAGGCGCGCTCGACGGTAAATAGTAACAGTCTTCACCAAGCCAAGAAGAGCATGATGGTAGCCATAAAGTTATGTCTGCTTTCGCAGGATTACATTGGCCTTTGCTTGATTGGGAGGTTAAATATGCTTTGTGCAAATAAGAGAATTTCAGGGTAGAAAAACTAAGCTTTTCTCAATGATCACGGGGTGCTGGGACTAGAAATAGGTTCCTAGCGGCAGTTTACCCCATGACTGACGGAGCAGTGCTTCCGTGTTGGGAAGAACAAGAAGTCCTCTCCAGGTTTGTCAGCATAAGCAGCTAGATTTAGCGGATGCCCGGAGTCCGGGGTTGCTACTTGCTTCTATGCGCCTGATAAGTGCGCTCTTCTTCCACAGAGGGGTTCCTGGGTTGAGGCTGTGACACCCAGCCGAATAAGTTGGGAATAGAAATAACAGATGCATTTTCTGATTGGAGTCGCCTAGGCGAAATCGTATTTTTCCTTAGAAGCCAGATTTTAATAGTTTTGGAAAAGGAACACCAAGGTTTGGCGGTGTTCTGTTGTGGGTTGGGGGCGGTGCATTCTTTGGGGACAAGTTTTCATTCCAAGGGTTCCCATCATCTGTTAGTGAAATACACAGTTCATTTGCCTCTGGTAATCATCACCAGCTGTTTTAGAAGAGGACATTGTCAGCCTTAACACAAACAGGTGGGGCAGGGACAGTTCAATGCTTCTAACACATAGGCCAGAAGAATGCAGCATGGTAACTAATAAAGAGATGGAGAGGCAGTAAACTTAGAAAAGTTACAATAGTACATTTAGGAATATATGATATACTTTCTCAAACTCAACAGTTTACAGGGAAAGGATTGTATTCTGACCTTGAGACACGGGAGCACTACTTAAACTGTGATGTACTCGGGCCTTCGGAGGACTTTGGAAGAGCACTTTAAGTCATGTAAAGCGTCTTTAAATAAACATATATAATATCTTAACTTCAACTGGCAGAGTGGTGTGAAGGAGTTTTTCTCTTTTTTTTTTTTTTCCTTTAAACACCAAGAAGATTGTTGGCTGACTTTGCAGGATTCTTTAAATGTTTCTTTGTGAATATGCATGAAATCTTAAACTTGGCTTCTTTGAACACAAACTGAGAGGCATCATTTGTTCCTGTCTAAAAACGTTCTCTAGAACTGCCAACACATTGGATCAATTAATGGCTTGCCTGTTTTCAAAGAAAGCAGTAAGCTGATTTTCTACACAAATGATGCTTGATTAAGGCTTAGTGGGAGTAAAGAACTTAGTAATCATTTGAAAGTTAAAGACTACAAAATGTAAAGCAAGTTCTCTACTATCTAACTATTCTACTTCAAAAAAAATTTGTTAATGCGGTGTCTGCGAAGAGCCATGAAACTTCTACAGTGTCATTTGACATATTGCCACATTAGGAGCCTGTATGCACTTTACCCAGAAATTGCATTGATTTTTGCAGAAGTCTCATTATAAGTAGATACATGACCTGGTAGCTTGGCAGACCCTTCACTTCACTCTTAAATTCTTCTGCCTGAATCTCAAACAGGGCCCACATGGGTCTGGCTGTGAGTGGTTTACACTTAGCTCCGGAAGCTTTACCTTTTCTAGTTAAATTTGAGTCAGGTTTCTGAGTTTGTTTTAGAAAATGCATTTTTTAAAAAGATTTTATTTATTTTATTTTTAGAGAGAGGGGAAGGGAGGGAGAAAGAGAGGGAAACATCAAAGTGTGTTTGCCTCTCATGTGCCCCCTATTGGGGACCTGGCCTGCAACCCAGTCATGTGCCCTGACTGGGAATCCAACCAGCAACCCTTTGGTTCTCAAGCCGGTGATCAATCCACTGAGCCACACCAGCAAGGGCCTGGGAATACATTTTAGATGCTAATCAGATATTCTTATTTTGTGAACATGGGATGCAGTATATCAGAGAATCCTTACATTTGTGAACTTTTACGTTCAATCTCTAAAAAGTTGATATCAGCCTTTGCATTAAAAAAATATTTTACTTCTCCTCTAGATATTTTATTTTTGGAACTGTTAGCTTTCGGGTGAGGGAAAGGTCTGAACTTGGAGTTCGACAGTCCATCACGTAATACCTATGCATTTAGGTGGGTGATAGGACCCCTGCACACCCACAACCTTGGAATTCCATTAAATGGATATCATTTCCCCTTCGCCTTTCCATAGAGCCTTTCTTTCTGATTTTTTTTTTCTTGCTTAAATGATTTGGGTTTTTGCCACTTCTACAATTATGGTTTCTCATTCACAAAGACACAGATTCTCCTGGGATAGACTAGTATTTTTACTTTGTAACCAGTTTATAAATATTATTAAAATATGACAGATTTATTGACATACAGTTCACATACCATACAATTCACTCATTTAAAGTATACAGTTTAATGTCTTTTACAATCCTGACAGAGTTGTACAACCCTCACCGCTAATTCCACAAAGAAACCCTGTGCCCATTAGCAGTTACTCGTCATTACTCACCAATCTCCTAACCCCAGTTAATCACTAACGCACTTTCTGTCTCTATGTGTAGCTTGTCTATTCTGGACACTTCATGGAAATGGAATACTGCATGCTTTTTGGCGACTGCCTTCTTTCACTATTTTCAAGGACCGTCAATACTGTACAGTGTATCAGCACTGCATTCCTCTGCCAAATAATCTTCCTTTGTACGTACACACCATGTTTTATTTATTCATCAATTAATAGGCATTTAGGTTCTTTTCAGTTTTTGGTTATTAATAATAATGCTTCCATGAACATCCGCGTACAAACTTTGTGTGGACATTTCTCTTGGGTACATACCTAGGAGTGAAATTTCTGGGTCACATGGCAACTGTATGGTTTAACCTTTTGAGGAACCCCAGATGGTTTTCCAGTGTAACCGTATCATTTCATTGCCACCAGCAGTGTACGAGGATTACAGTTTCTCTGCATCCTCATCAACGCTCATGATTTATCCTTCCGGTTTTGACCATCCCCGAGGTTGTGAAGTGGTGTCTCCATTGTGATTTTAATTTGCAATTCCCTGATGGCTATAGTTACTTTTTAACATAATCTTAATTCTTCCTCTGCTTTTCATTTTCCCTTTGTTACTTACTTATTTGTTCTTTCGGCTCATATACTTTTGGTTCCGGGGAACAGAAAAAAAGAAAGAGGTTAATAGAGAAAAGAGATCCACCTCTTTCAATTAAAAAAAAAATTTAAAAGCCCATGGACCAGACATTTTATATGTTCCCTGTAACAGGATGTGAGGAACTGCGTGTTCAGTGTTTTCAGGAGCTGATGGCCCGGTTTGCCTTGTGAAAGTGACAGGAGAGCAGAGTACGAAGCTGTAGAGGAATGCGGCCTCCACCTAGTGAGAGCCCCGCACGTGAACTTGCAGATGCAGTTAAAGGCCGTGAGACCCAAAGGAAGGAGTGTGGCCTCTAGAACCAACTACTTGAGCTTGTGCCCTGGCACCGCTCCTTTCTCACTGTGCGTCTTTGGCCAAGTTACTCTACCTCTCGGGGCTTCAGTTTCCTCATCGGTGAAATGGGGGAGTAATAGCACCTACATCTGTTGGTTGTTTTGTGAATTAAGTAAGTTAGTAGAGTGCTTCCATCTGTAGCTGGGATGTAGGTGTCAAGAAGTATTAACCCTAGAAGGGTACATGGTAACACACAGGAGCCACAAACTGGATCATCTAACCGCAGGGTTCACTGAGGCCCCGGCAGCCTCGGGAAAGACCTCTTTATTTACCCTTTTGCATTTTAGAGGTCAGAGCAGTTGTGCCAGTCTTTCTGGTTCCTGTGGTTTGAGACAGAGTGTTCCAGCTCTTTCTGGTGGTTGGTGAACATTTTAGGATCTACCTTTTGCATTTGTGCGTTCTCTTGGCTGAAATTGAAATTTCATCATGGCAAGAGCCTATATAATAAACATCATAGACCTATAAGTGTGTGCATGTGGTTTTGAGTGAGTTGTGATGTTGAAGAAGTGGTGGTGCATTTTCTGTTTTTCCTCTTTCTGTCTATTGCTCATATGCAGTTAAAAGGAAAGGGGGGAATCAATATCTCACCTTCTAGGAAAAAGTTTTGGGAGGCTGGGTCCCTAACAGTAATTTAGAGATAAAGGGAGGAGATGGTCGCAGCAACTATTTAGAGAATAAACTCAGCCCTTGGTGAAGAAGCACCCAGAATGGAGTATATCTCATAGATTCTAGAACTTTCCTCAAGATTCGAGAAGGAAACCTAGGTTATTTGCTGAGACTCTTTCCTGCATAGGTGGGTGCCAACAGTTTAATGCCCGGGTTCGTTCTACATTTGTGGCCAGTAATTGCTAAAGTCTGTCTTTACCTAGTTCCTGTAAATGAACTGTAGCTGCTATATATACACATATATTTTTTTTTTTGCAGGACTAGTTTTTCTAGGATACTTGCAGTTTTGTTTTACATTTTCATTTAAGTAATAGGTTTGCACGAACCGTGTTTTCCAGCAAATACCACCACCCTCTCTTTGGATAGTGATACCATTGCGCGTGTACTGCTTTTCCTGTGTCAGGCGTATTCCTTGCACTCTACCCCCACAACGATGCTGAGGTGGGCACTGTTACTCTCCCTGTTTCACGGACAAGGGAACTGAGACCCAGGCAGGGGAGGCGATCTGGCGGAGCAGGTCGGAAGTGGTAGCTGCACTTGCAGACCCCAGCAGGCTGCCTCCTTCAGCGGTGCGTGGCAACTGCTGCTCCATATACCCTCTCCGCTTGAAAGGAGGCTCTGAAAACTAGTTGCAGACAATGACAACTCAGTGATGGAGACGGAAAATGCTAAGCTGATTCCTGTTTCGGAACACTTGAACAAGTCCACGGGCCGAACGCACTGACTTGCAGGCAGCATTCCTCTGATGGGAGGAATGGGACCCACCTCTGATTAACCACTTGGCTTTGGGTTGGGCGCTTTGTCTTTTCTGGGTCTCGGTTTTCTCACTTTAAAAAAATGAGAGGTTTGGGTACTTGCTCTCTAAGAGCTGTTCGAACTTGACAATTTATTCCTTATATATTCAAAATTCAGGATACTTTTAATAAAATGCAAATTCCTGGCAGCCCATGAGAAACTCTGATGACAGGGGCCTATATTCCCGTGTGCGGGTGCAGAGGATTCCTGGGGCAGGGCACTGGCTGGTCTTCCTGATGGTTAGCGTGCCCGTTGAGTAGGCCCAAGTCCACTTAGGGCTAGTGAGGAGAGGTTACAGGAAGCAGGCGTGGTCTAGTACAGGGGGAAAATCCACAAGGCTAGAACTCTTTAGAAACGGAAGAGGTTTCCTCAGGAGGTGAAGCGTTCTCTTACCTGGTATGTTTGCTGAATGCAGGGTTCACGCACGAGGTTCCAGTGGGTCAGGTCTGAAGGACTTCCCCAAGCCCAAGAGCCCATAATTCTATGCCATTTAGACAGTTAAGAAACATTTCTGAGGAGCCCCAGGCTCCACTTCACTTTTCTCCTAAGATGTATACGGAAAGATATCATTTATATTTGGCCTTAATCTCCCAGATTGACACAGCCTCACTGTCTGCTTTGTTTTTATTTATTTATTGGGCACTAAGCTGTACCCTTTCACCTGTCTGTCTACTGTCGGGCAGACAGCCAGCAGCCAGGAATTTCAGACTCTGTTATTAAAAGCCATGATTCAGCGTCAGTGTTAAGCAGCATTTTTGGCAGCGTAACTTAGTATGGCCTGGGCACTTCAAGAAACTGTGTGCCTTGTTTACTCAGTGCAGGTCATAGAAATACATATCTGGGGGATTTGAAAGGAATCCTATCTTCTGCTTTCTAATCTTTCGTGTCTCCTGTTGCCTCGATTCCTAAGAGTCCCTCGACTTTTCAGAAGGGAAGGAGCTACATAGCCATGAGATCTGGAAAGGCTTAGAGAGAGCCTAAGACTTGACAACTTATTCTTACAGCTTTGTAGAAGGAATAATTATGCTCTTGGGGCAATGTTAATTTGTTTAAAAACCAGTCTCAACTTTTGAAAAGAAGACGCTTAACCACTATTGTTACATTTCTGGACATGAAACTTAGTAGATAAAGAACTTGGTATTTTGCTAGCCCCTGAAAGTCTTCAGTTTATCCCCAGAAAAGATACTTTATCTTGTATACATTCTAAGGAGGGTCTTCGTTTGTTACTGACTGAAGTGATGCTGGAATTCTGTGTGTATGATAATGTCAATTGAGAGATGCTAGATTCTGAATTAAAATGAAATTCAAATCCTATTGGGGCATCACAGTTCCTGAGGATTTTATTGGTAACATAAAACCCAGAGAAATAAAGCAATCTTGTGCTATGTGATTGTTCTTCTACTAAACCTGCGATTATGATGGTTCTGTTAAATGGAAACCTTGTCTATAGGTATAATATGATTTTTTTTTTATTTTAAGCTTTCAGGGATTAATCACTTGGCAGTTCACCATAAACTGAGTGTGCTTTATAGACTGAAGTCAAAATATTAATGATTAGGGTTAGATCTAGTTATTTTTTGTACAGCCGGCTTAGTGAGGTCCTCAGCTCTCTGCTCACTCCTTCGAATGGCCCCCCTTTGAAGGGGCAAGGACAGCTGGCAGCTTGGGGTATTGCCGACAGTGCTCTGCCCTCCCAGCACAACTTTTCTGCATCCCTTTGCTCAAGACAAACTCGTCTAGCAGCTGGGACAAGACACAGAAGGTGGAGGACCCAAAGAAATGAAGCCTCAGTGACAGAATCATCAGAATTACAGTGGCTGAGACCCTGCCTTTCCCTTGTACCCACTGGCCTGTGGGGATGTTAAATGCAAGTTGAACAGGGAGTTAGGAAACCTGGGTTTCAGTTGTGGTTCTACCACAAATGGGTTTTACAGTTGGCGAGTCATTTCCCCCACACTGGGTCTCGTGTTTGTTTTTTTTAATGTGACAACAGGAGTCTCCATGGGTGGGGTGGGGGAATCTTGACCTAGATCTGTGACTCTCCACCCTTGCTTCACATTAGAATCAGGGAGTTTAAAAGTTATGGATGCCCAAAGATTCTGATGTAACCGGTCTGGTTTTGGGAGGGGACACTTCAGAGGATGCTAAGGTCCAGCCAGGGTTGACAACCACCCCAGTGGATGAATCAAAAGTCATTCTTGGGTTCTTATATTCCATGATTCTTCATTAAGTATTTAAAGAAAACAATTAAAAGCATGCTAATACCAACTAGGGCGTGTAAGAATGACCCCAGTCGGAAGAACTATGAAGAAGTCTGATCTATCCCAATAGCTGTACCCAAACGCACTCTCCAGGTCCAAACAGGCATGAGCCGGAGGCACCCCAGAGATGCGGGTTCTACTTGGAAGGTGTTTCACGCCCTTCCTCCCTGAATGGTAGGCTGACGAGGGAAGCGCAGCAGGTTTGCTGAGAAAGCAGTGCCTCCCAGATTTCCAGGGGGAGGGAGCCCTGGACGAGTTAATACAGTGTCAGCCACACTGGCCATAATAGAAAATGTAACGACGTGCTGGACTGTGTGAAAGGACAGCCAGAAGACCTGAGTAAGTGGAACTGGCTGGTGACTGTCTACCTTTGCTTCAGCCCAGTGGAAGGGCATTGTAACGATCCAACAAAAGGAGAACGTGTGTGTGTGTGTGTGTGGGTGGGTGACATTTGAATGGATGTTAAAATGGTTTGATCTTTTGTGGTTTTCTTGGAAACCCCACTCGTCTGGAAAGGATGGTAGTGCATGATACAGATAAAATGCCGCTTTTGTGGAGTGCAAATGGCACGGGGATTGTCGTCAGATGATGAGGCAGACCTCAGGCCCACTGGCCTATGTCCTCATCACCTGAGCACCATTATGTTCAAAAGGAAACTAGCATTTGCCAAGAATTTACTGCGGGTCAAGCATTGTGCTGGCTGTCCCATCATCCCCTGGGTAGGGTACGTTGTTTAGTAGTCGGAGCCCAGACCAGAACCAGACCTGGCAGACTCAAGTCCCAGCTCTGCCTCATGCCAGCCTCCCTGCTTCCATGTCCTGGTACGTGAAGTGGGAATAAGAAGAAGAATAGGACCTATTTCATAAGGTTCTTGGGAGAATTAAATGGGTTAATATAGGTAAAACATTTCTCGTAATAAGCATCATAAAAGCACTGGCTAATAAGAAAGCAAATTTACACATGGTGCTAGGATTCACATCTATTTTATTCACATAAAGGAAAAGCCTGTGTTTTTTCTCTATAATATAGTGTCTCTACATGCTAGCTACTACTGAATATCGTTATGCTGTACAGATCGCATTAAATTGATGTCACCTTTGATTGCAGGAAGAGTGACTTCTAAGGTAGAGAAAATATCTATTTTTATCGCATTTACATCCATCCTCTATTTGGGTACTGGTTGTAGCATCTTCTAACCTTTTATATATTTTAGGTGAAGCACTAGACATTAAAAGATGACACTCTTGGATTATACTTAATGTATTTGTCTCTGTTTGACACAGTACTCTTCTCTACTTGATTTCGTTTATTCTTATAACGGCACACCATAGATGGAAAGGATACTAGAATCCCAGCCTATGGACGAGGGAATTGAGGCCGACAGAGTTTGAGTCCTAACCAACACAGGATTCCAATTCACACCTTCTCGCTCATGATTCGAATGTGTTTGTCACTGTGCTCACATACTTTCTTAGTGGCTCTGAAGGGAGCACTGACACACATGCAGGTGGGTTAAACCCAAGCTGTACAGAGAGTGAGATACCACTTTTTTCAAAACAGGTAACCGTCTAGTAGACAGGAAGGGTGCAGTGGATGTGTGGTATTATTAGCGTGAACAGAGCACCATAGGAACACCCAGGGGATGATTACATGGCCTCGAGATTTGAGGGAGGCTAGACAGAGGTGGCAACACTTTAAAATAAGCAGAGTTGTGTGAAAAGTAGAAGGCGAGAGCACATGAAGCAGAGGAGACCATTTATTTGATTGTTGAGGGCAGGCGAGTGGACCAAAGTGACAAGTCCATGGGTTGTATGGTGAGGGGAGGCTGTAAACCAGTTTGAGACGGGCAGGGCACTGAGGAAGTTGGACATTTTTTTGTAGGCGATAGGAAATCGTCAAAAGTTTTTAAGCAGGCGTCGTCAGAGCTCTGTTGTAGAAAGTAGTTGTGGCAGCTGCACTGAGTGTGTATAGCAGACATTGGTTTTAGAGAATGTTAATCATTAGGATGATAAGAATAGTCTAGACTCCAGAGAGCTCAGAAATAATTTCTAAAAACCGGAGTCTGAATATAAGGGTGAACTAAAAATGACATATTTGTCTGGGCAAATGATGAACGACATTACAAAAATAGAATACAAGAAAAAGAAGAGGTTTGGAAGGAAAATGTGGGTCCAGTGTCGGGCGTGGTGCATTTGAGATGGCCGAGGCCAGACACAGATGTTGGCACCACTAACGGAGTCCAGAGAGTTGAAGCTGTGAGAACGGATGGAAGCAAACCTGGAGGGAGGTGTAGGTGAACATAGACACCTGGGGTGGGGTGGGGGGTACCGGGGAAGCATTTTAGGAACTGGGAGTAGAAAGCAACTTTTTGGTTAGAGGAAACCCAAAACGATGACAATTATGAAAACTGACGAACGAGAGAATTTCAGTAAAGAGATACATAACAATGCCAGGTCCTGCTAAAGAGGTCAAGAGGCTGAGGGTATTGGGTTTAACGTGTAATGATATACTTGAACTAGATGATACCAAAAGTCCCATTCAGTTCACATGTTGGCTCTTTCTTTGAGTTTTCTCTAAACTCTCACAAGCAAATAATACTATTAGACAAATGGGCCGACCTGGAGAAACCCTTTCCTTTACAAAACCATTACCAGAGGCCTAGTCTTGTCTATCCACAGGCACGGATTTGGTACTGCCGTTGCTAACCCCGGCATTTAAATCTCCAGAAAGAAATTTGTTAATGGTTGGGTTGTATAGAATTCAGAAAACTCTCTGAATTTAACTTAACCTTTCATTCTAAACAATAGGCATACGGGATTGGGATAATAAAAATGAGGGCAAAGCATAGTCATCGTATTAATATTCGGATGCCAAATCATGATGGAAATAAGTAATGTCTGGAGACTACAGTTGATGTATAGAGGTAGCCCTGTGTGTGTGTGTGAGAGAGAGAGAGAGAGGGAGAGAGAGAGGGAGAGATCACCACAACAGTGCCGTATTTGAATGATCATCGTTTATGCCACAGCAAATGCTGGCTTTCAGCAACCATTACCTTTTATTTGTAAAAAGAGGTTGACAATTTGGGTTCCTCTTATGTCTGCCACCAATTTGGATTTGGGACATTAAATGGAATCATCAAATTATTATTGTCGTTGTTATTACACACAGTATCATTTGCTGAAGTCTTCAGAGAGAGGAAAGCAGTATTTCGCATAAGTTTGAATGTACTGTTCTTAGTGTATAAAGAGACCTAAAAGTAACATCTGGTCATTGGAACCTTACAACCTTTTATAATTAACTCTTTCCCCCTTAAAGAATATAAACATTTCACAGCAGTTCAGCTGCCAAGTCGCTACTCAGCTCCAAGTGTCATTAGCTTCATTGGAGGTGATTCCAAACAGATAGAAGACAGAGGGCTGTGCACGGAGAATTCTGCCCAGCGATAATGTTGTTGTAAGCAGCTGGGAAGATGGCTTTGTGGTTAGGCTTAGAACCCATGTAATGCGGATGCACATATACCTTTTTGGATCTGTACTGGTGACCTCTGTTCTGAATCGCAGGACTCACTGTTCTCTTTGTACCGTGAGCGGCAGCCACAGAACATTCTCCACCAGGTTCAGGGTGAGCCAGTTAGGTGATATGCACAAGCCAAGAGAACTTGACCTTTACGCCTTTCCTCTTACGCCTGGACCTCATCGCCTCTGGCTTCTCTTTATAATTCCTGATCAGAACACACTGTCTCCATTAAGTATTTCCTTATTAAAGTGTAACCTTGTTAAATTCTATGGGTTTATTCAGAATTGAGGTAAAACACTACTCCCCCCACCCCCAAGTCTCACTTATGTGCGTCTTTTAGTAAAAACTAAGTGGATGTCTGAGCCTTTGTGTTTGTAATTTTGTGTAAATGGAATCATCCTAGCGCCTAAGGGGACAGGACCTGACATCTAAAACTTCCATCCTGGTGTTCCTAAGACTTCCTATAAATAGATCAATTTAATTACATTTCCACCTGTCTCGTTAACCTTTTATATTCATTGTTTTTCTAACTGCAATTCAAAATTAAATTTAGAAGGCTAGGCAACACTCTTACAAATAAAACAGGAGAGAAACTGTTACAATTAACTGCACATAATAGGGGCAGCTATTGTTTTGCAAAACTTGTATTACATACCCACTGATGTGTGTGAGAGGCCACAACGGTTTTAAAAGCTAAGGTCTTAGATAACATCCCAGTGATTCACTGTGGTTTTTTATTCTACTCTTTAAAAAAATGGCCGTAATGTCCACACTACCCAGCATTATGATCCTGTGTCACCTCCCCCATGCCCAGGCGTCAGGGAGCAGGCAGAGCACCTCTGCCACCGAGAGGTTTGCTCATGGGAGCTCCTGCACGGGGCGTCTGAGTAAAGGAGGCTAGACCTCCTGGCCAAAGCCGGGAGGGTCGCCGACACTCTCCCACGATCGTCTTTATCGGAGGCAGAGGGCCACGTGTCCGCGCGGGAGTAGGGTCTGCAGCGGTTTGATCTCCTGTGGCCCAGCAGATAGGATCCAGATTCTTTGGAACAGAGTCAGTGCAGTTAGTGGAGGCCGCGCAGTCGAGGAGAAAGGACAGAGCACGGCGAGATGAAGACCTGCTTTTGGTCCCTTCATTTTCCAAGCGTTTGGGAAATGGAAGTGAGTGGGCATGACAGAGAATGGGGGGACAAGAAGGAAGAACCTACACACTGGAAGGCACCACCACCCTCATCTCTCAGGCTGTGTTTCAGTAACTACCTCGTGGGGAAGCCCCGTAGTGACACTAGAGCCATGCTGTCATTATCTAAAGTTTTTATTTTTACTTTTATTATCCAGTGACTTATATTGCTTAAAGGCCCTGTTTTGTAAACGGTATACAGTCATTCCATCGTATGCGGTACATGTTTTCAGCCACGGCGTTGTACGTTCGGAAACTAGAAGGCCCTTCCTGTTGAATCATCAGCTCAGAGGCCAGGGCAGCGTCCCCTGTCATGCGGTCCCCGTGTAGAGTGCTGTGGCCCCGGGGACACAGGCCCCCACCATAGAATGGTTTCTGATCAGGGCTCTTTTTGTCTATGAACACTGCCACTTACCCAGGAATTGCCCAACGCTGGGGCGAATGTGACCTTATCTACCTCTCTTTTAATGTGAAAACAGCAACCTGCCAGCTACTCCCGGTGTCCTCCGGGAAGGCAGAAGTGACTAAATGGCAGAGTGTTTGTGGTGACAGGCCGAAGTGTTCGTGGCCTTTCGGAAAGGAGGGGCTGAGGGGCAGTCACCTGATACTCGCACTATTGCCTTACCTTCTCAGTTCTCATGTTCTGGGTCTTTTGGCCGCTCTGGCTTTCTTAGGTGGGTGACCCAAGCAGTGGAATCTTAATCGGTATTTTCCCCTACTTGTTGCTAGTGTTGCTGTAGTGTTCGTAGAGAAACGGTCTGAAAAGACTAACCTGTGGTTCTCTGTGTGCACCTTCCGTGGCTATACTTGAAAGCGTATCGTAAACACACCTGTTTCTGTAGCATGCATGCCTGTGTCTACCAGGTTAGGGATCACCGAGGCTGCTGAGTGTCAGCCAGGGAAAGGGGGCCACAAAACGGTGTCCCTGTGTTGACTCGGCATTGTAGTGGATCAGTTTGCAGTGGGAAGGTACGACCGTCCCTGATACCATTACTTATTTAATAGCAGATATCCAGTATTAGTGATTGTCACTTTGGACATGATAGAACAAAAATATTACTCCTTCCTGTCAGTGCAAAACATTCCAGAATCCGTTCCAGAATTTCATCTCCAATGGGCGATGAAAATCTCTCACCCTGTTCTTCCAAAAGAGAATTATATATTTAATTCTTTATGGAAATTCCTGCTCTCCTTAGGAGAGATTTGGAAAGAACTCAAATATGCTCATAAATATATAAAGACTAGAATGTAATTAACACACAGTGGAGTTAGGCCAACAGTATTTGGGTAAAGAAGTAAAATCCAAATTATTGGCTGGGGATTCCTAGTCCCCTGTGTTCTGCATTCCATTCCATTGAATCTTCTTTCTATGTCCTATAAAAGTTTAAATCCTCATATTTTTTTTAGCTTTCCAGGGAGCTTATGCCTTCATGGTTATCGTGAGCCCTTTGCTGACGGCTCTGCTATACGGCACATTGACTCCAACCACATTGACCCAAACCCGGTGAGGTTTCAGTTTCTGTCTCCCTCTCTCCCCCCACTCTTTCATCCCCAAACAAAAACCCTGCTAAACCATAACACGAAATCACAATCTGGTTTTTCTATATAAGATTTTACTAGAAATCTGAGTAGTCACATCACAAACTGCATAATTCACCATTGCATTTTAAATATTCGCATTCTCAACTTTTTTTTTTAACTTCGGGGGTGTGGGTGAGTGGTGCATCTGGTTCTTTGCCATTATGTCTAATCACCCCCTGGCAGAGCCCCGTGTTCAAGCTGGCATCCCTGGTCCCTGATTTTTCCATCTTCTCTCCTGAAGGCGACATCACCTCAGAAGTCGAAGTCACTCTTGCTGGACTTCCACTTTCTCCTGTAGTCCCTCAACAGACTTCTCAGGAGCCCCACTCCCTTCGTTGTCGGTGTAAGAGCCAAGGTTGGAGTAAATGTCCCATGGTCACTGTGCAAGAATTTGACCACCGAGCAGAAGTTGCCGTTGGCCCTTCTCTCGTGCAGACTCCAAACTGCAATGTTCCCCTGGCTGCTCTCACCTCCCTCTCTCTTCCTTCTCTGCAGCCGCCGGCTCCGGGCAATGCCCTTCTCGCCCGCTTTGTTGCAGAGCAGTTCCAGCCTCTTCCACGAAGCTTTGGAAGCCTGGGTGCCCCGCTCTTGAGTTCTTTCACCTCCTGCTCCAGTCAGAGAGGTTTCCCATTTTTAGAGTAATTCTGGTGCCAGCTTCTTGGAACGTAATATTTCTTTCACCTTTTTACCAGTAATAATGAGAAGTGTGATCATCGTATAAAATTATACATCAAAACTATAAAAATAAATCCTAGGATTAATTTTCAGTCTAATTATGTAGGGAGTGACAGCAATAATGAGATATAGGGACGGGAGGAAGGGGAGGAATCCCAAAAAGGCTACGTTTCGGGGGGGGGAACCTCATATCTGAGTTAGGTAGATAATTACAGAATAGATTTTTTAAAGAAGTGCTGAAGAACTCCGTCCTTGTGATTATTAAGAGCAACTGGAAAAATAATTCAACCTGCTTTTAGGGCCGGTCTGTGTTGGCTGAGGCGACTGGGTCAGAAATCTAATAAAATTTTTTGAGGTTTCTGACTTTGACTTTCAACTCAACACAGTCCTTGTGAAATGAGGAAGGAAAACACAGATCAAACTGCTCCCCATTAATGTAGGGGAGATGGTGCAGCAGTACCCCCGTATCCACGATTTTGCTGTCTGTGGTTTCAGTTACCTGCCGTCGACTCCAGTCCGAAAATATTAATAGGAAAATTCCAGAAATAAACAATCTATATGTTTTAAATTCTGTGCTTTCTGAGTAGCATAATGAAACCTTACGTCATCCGGCTCCGTCCCGCTTAGGACGTGCATCAGCCGCTGTCCAGCGTCTCCACGCTGTGTGTGCTTCTGCCCCTTAGTCACTCAGCAGCTGGCCAACCCAGTTATCAGACGGACTGCCGTGGTGCTGCGGTACCTGGGCTCAAGTAATGGCCACAAAGCACAACAGCCGTGATGCTGGCAGTCCAGGTGTGCCAAAGAGAAGCCATAAAGTGCTTCCTTTCGGAGAGAAGGTGAGTACAGTACAGTAAGATATTTTTGAGAGAGAGAGAGACCACATTCACCTTACTTTTACTACAGTATACTCTTTTTGTTCTCTTTAGTATTAGTTATGGTTGTTAATCTTTTACTGTACCTAATTTATAAATTAAACTTCATCACAGGGATATATGTATGGGAAAAATCATAGAATATACAGGGTTCAATACTATCCATGGTTTCCGGCATCCATTAGGGATCTTAGAACATGTTCTCCTCTGATAAGGGAGGACTACTGTGCAGGAAAAGGTTTAAGAAGAGTGCCTTTGGGGGAGGACACGTTTGAGATTATTGTTGTGGTTTTTATATCAGACAGTAAATGAGGGGGGTTGAGTTAGGTATGTATCAGGGAACCAGAATGTGGGCATTGGAAAAGGCCCTGGAGATATGGTATTGCAAATGCTCCCTGCCTGACGACGAGCAAACTGTGACCCAGCCAGCTAATGTTACTTCTGCAAATGAGAGGCAAAGCCAAGGTCAGGACCTATGACGCCCAGGGACACACCAAGGCCTGCTCTAGATGTGTGCTGGAGCCGTACAGGGATGACTGGCCTGCTGTAGCACTCAAAGCCCTGTGTGTTGACAAGGTCAGCACCGCAGGGTCCTGACAAGTGACCGTCAGAACCTATTTCCCATCAGACTGGCTTTTTATTGCTTGTTGATCACATTGTAACCACTAAGCAGCTGCGAAGTAACCCAAAGCAAATGCTGGTCTGGAAAGACCTAGAATGTCATTCTTTGAAGGAAAATGTGATCAAAGACAGGAAACCGGCTGTAGGTTTCCAGTCTCATACTTTTGAATGTATGCTGATGCTAATTGGAGTTACTTCTAGCTGTGTGACATTTGCATGTCTGTGATTTTTCTCCCGTCTATGAAAAAGGTATCTGAAAGAAACTGGGAAAATTGGATCAAATCTCAAATGGGCTGGCATCTCTTAAGTTTAGTTGAATGGGTCTCTGAATTGCAAAAAACACCATCAACAAAGTTAAAATGGGTAACCTGAAAAAAATGTTTGCATGAGATATATCAGAAAGGTTTCATATTTTAAAAACAGTAAAAAATAATAAACATCTCAATAGAAAATGTACCCAAAAATGCAAACACCGGCAGTTTACAAAGGGGACCACAAACGGTCAAGAAAATGGGGGAGGAGAAGCCCATCCTCATTAGTAATCAAAGCTGTACAAGTTAAATCATTATGTCATTTATATACAAAATTGGGGAAAAAACACAGTACCTAGTATTAAATAGAACTTAGGACACTGAATTCCCTTTCATGGAATTTAAGTTTCCATCAGTGTGTAGGCCCAACAGTATTATTTCATGTGTTACTAAGAAACAAACAACAAACAAAAAAAGCCATCAAGTCAACTATGATATAATGCTATCATCTTTATAATTTTGTTTTATAATTCTGTAAAATAATTTTGTACTTCTTTAGACCCAGATTTTAACCATAAATCACTCTTGTGCATGCATAAGGAGAGAACACAAGCAAAATAAATGGGCCGAGCTGGTTATTTTCGAACACTTTTTCACAATGAGCGCAGCGCTGCTGAACCGCTTTCCAGCTTAGAACATCAGCACCCACGTGCTCTCACGCTGCGTTATCGGCCGGGCCATCAGGAGCGTTGAGGATGCGGCATTGCAGAAAAGAGCGCTCCGCTCATTCCTCAGGGAGTTTTTTTTCCCCAAGCCACTGACACCGTTTCTGTGAGATTCAGTGCTGGCACTTTCTTAATCCTCAAGAAGGTATCGAAATGTTTTCTGATGATATTCAGCACTTGCATCCCTTCCCGAGACGGTCTTCAAGGGGTTTTCTGGCTGGAGGGCGGAGCAGGCAGAGTGAGCCACATCCCAGCAGCCACCGGGCTGGCGGTAATTTTAGCGTGCCATCCACTGTAAGGAGCAGTTTGATTTCATAGGTGTTTGAAAGTAAAAACAGTGGATCCGTGAAATGTGGAGTTTGCTGTTGTAGAAACATACATTTGATAACGTGTCCCCTAAAAAATTTTTTGTAATGTTTATACTTTTAACACAGATGTCCATAGATGGGGTGTTGGCTAAGCAAAGTAGTACACGTACCTTATAGAATGTGATGAGCTTCAGTCAGAGCTGCATGTGTGGGCATGAAAAGATGTTTAAGGTGTTCTGAGAGTAGAGATCAAGTTGTAAGATAATGTGGGTGATAAATTACTGGTAACTTATTTTTCTTTGAGTTTTTTTAATACAACATTTATCATTGGAAGAAAAGAACAATGCTACTTTTAATGTATCTCCGCCATTAGGAGAAAGGGTTTCAGTTCCTTGACATCACATTTAGAGCAGGTTCCCACAGATTATGTGCTGTCTGTGATGCTGAATAAAGGAACGGAGTAAAGAACAGCCCGAAGCCCAGGACGGGTAGGGGGGCAGGACAAGCAATAGAATGTTAAAAGTTTATTTGCTTAAGGACTTTCGAATGTCTGATGTACCCAACCCCCAGGATAGGTGGTCTGAGTTAAAGGTTGTTTCGCATTTTCACACAGCGCTTAAAGCAAGGGAGGTATGGAAACAACGTGTTGCGCATTTCCAAGGAGGGAACCATTCATTCCGGTCTGGGACTCACGGGAGACTTTCTGCAGGAAGTGGCATTTAGTTAGAGGAAGATTGGGAAAGTGCTGAGAATGCGTTGAACTGTATGAACAGTAACAGAAATCCACTTATACAAGCCATATGCTTTCTGAAAGTGTTCTTTTCTTTCAAAGTGAACTTCTTATCAAAGTATAACATGCATATATAAAAGTGCCCAAATCATAAATGCACTGCTTGGTGGCTTTTCGAAAAGTGATCAAGCCCAGATTAAGAAACAAAACACTAAGTAACCCATGAGCCCCCTCCTGGCCCTTCCCGTTGGCAGCCACTGTCCCTCATTCAAATTCCATAGATTAATTTTGCCTGTTTTTGAACTTGTATAAACAGAATCATACAGAATGTACTACTTTACGGTTAGCATCGCTCACTCAACATTGTGCTGGTGAGTTTTAATCCACGTTGTTGCCGGGAGATACAGTAGCAAACTCTATTTTGGTGTGGGCTTAATCTTCTGAAGGCATGAAAGCGCATGAATCATATTTGTAATCTCAATATCTACTATCATATTAGCTGCAGTTGGCACTAAGTAAAGTCTTGTGAAATATACGGGTGACTGGCTGGAACGAAGTAATTTTCTGAGCCTCGAAGCAAGCGAATGTACTCAGTGAATAGTTATCAGAACCTGGGGTGTTCCTGGCACTGAACTAGATGCTCACACAAGGGCCCTTGTTCTGTGGAACTCACATTCTGTTTGGGGAGAAGTAGAAGATTCCCAGACAACACGGTCCTGCATATCACGGTCTGCTTTGGTAAATAATGTTTATATTGAGGCTACCGTCTCTGATAAAGACACACAAAAAGAGTCTAATTGCATCGCATTTTCGAGTCGCTGAGGGTATGGTTGCATTTAAGTGAAGCCTAGAAGATTTTAAACCTGGAAAGAGCATTAGAGAGCAGTAAGCCCCACATAAAGAACTGCTCACTGTGGTTGTCAGCCGTTCTTAATCCAACGAAGGAATTTTGAAGTCATAAAGGGATAAAAGAAATATAATGCTGATGATTCTTGGAATGTCAACCTAATTTCAGGCTAATCGGGACTTCAAGATCTCTTGCCTGTGTGAAGGAGTATGCAGTCCTGTAAATCACTGTGTTACCTTGCCCAGAATAAAAATGAAAGGATTATTTGATCAAAATACACTCAAATACCATCATTTCTGAAGCGAACAAATATGGCCAAGAAGATTCTGAAGTATTAAATATGGTACCTTTCTCTTTAAACTTACTATATGACATGTTTGAAGTTTAGAAAAATAAAAGCTGTGTGAACTTCACACTCCTCCTTTTGAAGTACTTGTACTTTGTAGCAGAATTTTCCTAAAATGAGTATAATTCATTGTTTTACAAGCTAAAAATTATCTTAAGTGTTTAAAAAAAAAGTATGAATGCACACTACTCTTCGTGTTCCCAAAAAACCCCAAACCCAGAACTAGAAGCACATTGAGGAAGAAGTGCATGTGGCCACTAACCCTCTCCCCCACCCTCCCTATCACGGAACTCTTATTTTAATTACAAAATGTATCATGCGTGCATGAGTGCATGTAACATATATGTAAAGTTAAGGGATAATAATAACTACAAATAAAATCGATTTCCAGGACTTTTGAAGCCCCAGGGGCCTCTCCGGGGTCCAGGTCTGTCCCCTCCCCCCAGGCAGCCACAGCCCTGAAGCTCTTAAATCCTGCCCTCACTTTGTTGTTTAGTCCTACATAGGCAACCTTAAAAGTAAGTATACACACACACATATTTTTGTTTTAGACACTATGGAAGTGTGTGTGTGTCTATCAGCTTGATAGATACAAACCTTATCTGCAAACTTTATGCCACTTTATAAAACCAGTTACAAATGGAATCCTTTTGTCTCTGTGCTGAATTAATCTATTTGCTCTACAGGTTCTGTCTTTTAAAGGGTAAAGCTCTATACTTGGTGTTGGTTCCTGGAGAAAAACTCCAGCCTGGTTATTGTCTTCTAGATATATAGCTTGAACGAGTATTTCAGAATATATAGCAATTACCACAAACCCAGAGGAAGGATAAGGTAATATTCTTTTCAATTATTTAGGAGGCAGTGTGTTAGTTCAGGTCATGGAAAGAGTTATTTGCTGAGCCGAAGTCATTAAAATGGTAAACATGCAGGCCTGCCGAGCTGTCATTTTTTGTCGTGTTTCTGATTCATGCCGAGGGGTGAAATAGGTGCATTCTACTTACATATGCCTCCAACTTCAATTTAAATATGATTCAGAATAGGTGCAGTCTTAGTCATGCCACATTATACTACCTATTAAGAGACAGAAATTAGGCACGTATGTGCAGAAGAGGGAATGGGGCACTTATAAAACCTGTTTGCTTCCAAAGTGCATATTTTTAGTTTTTGCTCAGTCTTCACTTAAGCATCTTTTGGTCAGTTGCCTTTGCAGCTTTGTCTAGAAAGATATCCGAGTCCTGTGAAGGATTTGTACTGTGCAGCTTGGTGCACATACATGTGAATCGTGTGTTCACATTCTGTCACACAGGCAGAAAGGACTCCACGACCAACTGTACTCACCCTCTGCATCTCTGTGCCTTTGGACAAAAAAAAAAAAAGAAAGAAAGAGCAAATGGAGATGGGTAACAGGGCTCTCCTCCTGTGACGCGGGCTCCTTACTGACCAGGGCCCCGCTGTGCCCTTCATCGCACACAGGTCTCTTATGAGTCTGTGTCCCAGCTGGGTTCAGCATCTCCCCTAACTTCAGCTTGGTAGTTTCCGGAAAGGCAGAGGCCAAGATTCCTCACTAAAACCAGCGACACCCGCACGCAAACCAAACTTGTTGATAGTCCTTTCTAGGCGGAATAGAAGAGGAAGAGGAGGAGGGCAAGAAAGAAGGCGCTTCATCCAGGACCCAGAGAGTGTGACCTGAGCACAAAGCATTTTCAGGGAGACGTTTGATTCGTTTTTTGAGTATGGCTATTGATGTTTTTCTTGTTTATGGGAAAAAGCCAGTATCTAAGGATCTCATTTCCCAATTATACAAATTCAAAGGAACTTGTTATTCCTTTGTGCCTTTTGGGTTCTTGATAAATCTTCCTATGTGGTCTGAGGGGGAGTTTTATAGTACTATTGATGGATTCACCTTCTTTCATGGATCCTCCTGACGAGTCAAGAGAATATGCCTTTTACAGCAGAGTGTCTTAAAAGTCCGAAAACACAGGATGAGCTTATTCTTAGTCTATATGATGAGTATCTGCAGAGGGTCTAAAAACAGTTGGAAACACACACACAAAAAAAATGGCAATGACATATTACCGTCTTTTTGTTTCAGAGTGGTTATCATACCCATTGCTTTAACGTAGAGATCTTTCACCTGACGGTTGACGGAAACCATGCTAAGCATAATATTTGCAACTGTAGCTAACATACTACTTAAAAGTAACTCTTTCCAGTGTCCCTTGCTTTGCAGACAGCCTGCTCTGTTAGGCACAGATTCCCCCCGGGGACTGAGTTACAAAGGCAGAGGCAAGGAGGTAGAAAGTCAGATCAGGAGCTGGGGGAAAGCTGCCCCCAAATCATTCATCTCAGGACAGGAAGACAGAACACCCGGCAAATGCTAGGAAAACCATTAATGGTGCTTATGACTACCAAACAAGAATTGAATTAAATCCCACAATTACCAGTGCATTGGTTTCAAGGTTCTGTGGCCTCCCAAAAGCGTGGCCCCTGCTGTATACACAGAGCAGCAGGGCCGTGGGAATACTGCCTAACCCCTCAATTATTATGCATATGGTTTCAGGCTTTTTAAAGAAGCTTTGGGGATTATGGTCAGTAATAGTAAGACTACTCTCTGAAGAGTTTGAACAGCAGAGGGATGTGCAGCTCATAGATGCCGTGGCACCTCTAGGCCGCGTGTTGGGACAGAGCACATGACCTAAGCTGACATTTTTGGGGGGCAAACTGCCTTGGTTTCTTCCGTGCAAACACATAATTATACTTCAGCAGTGAAACAGTATTGAATGCAGAGTGACCATAAAGTTCTGAGAGCCCTGGGGCGCGAGCGGAACAGTACATGGTTTTGAAAATTAAACAGTTCTCCACGGGGAGTAGAAATGGGAAAGAAAGCTAAAAGCTCTTCTGTTCTCTTGATATTAGATGGGGGCCCATGCAAACGCTATTGAAGGAATCAGTTTAAGTGTATGTGTGCGTGGTTTTTTGTTTTTGTTTTCGTTTTTTTGAACCCACATGAAAACTGCCTGCCTGGGAAGGCGTGACGGGTTGTGGAAAGTTCTGTCCATCTGTTTTCTTGCCCTAAATGTGGGTAGACAGGTAGGTCTTTCATTCTCTCTCTCTCCCCCAGAATATAGATGGGCAATTTCCCCATTCTCTCTCTCTCCCCCAGAATATAGATGGGCAATTTCATTCTCTCTCTCTCCCCCAGAATATAGATGGGCAATTTCCAATTTGATGGTGACCTAGAGGTTTTGTTTTGTATTTGTCTTCTGCAACAAAAGCAAACCAAATCGCAATAGACGGGCCGAGAACGAGTAGTGGGGGGGGGGGGAGGCAAGGACAGATTTCAGAGGTCACTGAAAGAAGAGGCAGGGGATTGCGTGACAGATTGTGAAGAGATTGGAAGAGCCGCTGGGGATTAGTCTTCGCGCTGCAGCCCACTAATCTGGCCTCCCTGGGAAGAGGTGTTTTTCAAGGGGAAGTATTTTTTCATATTTTGTTGACAATGTTACTTAAATATGGCTTTTTTGAACTGGGAGTGTTTTGTGCGCTTCTCTTCCTGTCTTCTCATTTTAAGCAATGTATCTCGAGTCCTGGGCGTGCTTTGCGTGCCTTATCGCGTAGAATCATCACAGCAACGCTCTGAACTCAGGACTGCTTTTACTGCCCTTTACCTAGAAGGGGCTGAAGCTTGGGGCAGGCAGCGAGGTGCCCGAAGTCTCACAGGCTTTCTGGCCCAGAGCCTACAGCCCGGCCACTCCCACTGAGGACGACGATGGCCGCCAAATGCCAGGCCTTAAGTCTGTCTACAAGAGACTTGTCAGGGGGCACTATGTGCCCCATTCTACAGATGAGGAAACTGAGGCTCGGAAGAGAGGAAGCTGATACATAGTAGGATTTCAAAATCACATCTGTCTGACCCTCCAGATCATTCTCTTTCCGTCGCCATTTGTGGTGTTCGGCAGATGTGGCCGCAGTAACAACAGCTACGTACACAGGCAGACCGCAGAGGCGTTGCGAGCTCCGCCCCAGACCACTGCAATAAAGCGAATTTCATAAAGCCAGTCATATGCATTTTTTGGTTTTCCAGTGCATATACGAGTTACGTTTATACTATACTGTAGTCTATTACGTGTACAGTAGCCTTCTGTCTAAAAGAAACAATGTGCATGCCTTAATTTAAGAAAAACAGCTTCATTGCTAAAAAATGCTAACTATCATCCAAGTTTTTAATGAGTCATAGTCTTTTCTCTGGCAGAGTGTCTCGCTCCATGTTGGCGAAAATGCAGTAACGGCTAAGGGCAATAACGCGAAACACAGTAAAAGGAGGCTCGCCTGTAGCTTTGTAGGACCTACTATGTACCAGGCACGTACTCTGTACTCTGTTCTAAGCACTTTGCATCAATAGGCTCCTTTAAAAAAGGATCCTGTGAGATAAGTAGTCTCACTCACCACCCCTTCTTTTCTCATGGGGAAGTTGAAGGTGACTAGCCCAAAGTCACATAACTATTAAGAGGTAGAACTGGAATGTGGGCCCGGTGATCTAACTCTATCTAGCAGTTGACACTTTTCTCCACTCTCTTCAGAGGATGAAAATGAAAAGAAGAAAAGAAAAAAAAAATCAAAGCCACCCTTTGGCTTTCTTAGGCGTTATAGCAGCCTCATGTTTTTTCAGAACAAAGCAAGGCTTCATTCGATCATGGAAAACAGGATGGGATGTGCTGAATGTAAGCAAGTAGCTGCTGCGGGGGAGAGCAGAGAGTCAACACCTTCAGCGGCACTGACCTCTCCTAGCAACCTCCGCACAAAGACGCACCACCGCAGCGAAATACTCATCTCTTTGTACAAGAAATTAGACGAGTCTATCAGCAAATTGCCTCCCTTAGACGCTGACAGAACTGATAGCAATGATGAAACAGCTCTGCATGAAACGGCCACTCTCTAACCCCATGCCTCCCCGTGCAGTGCTGAGATATTTTGCATTTGAAATGGAAGAGACTTTCTATGAACCTATCTTTAATCTTAAACTCCTTTGAAAACTATTCATAGACATAATCTGCTCTGATTTTGAAAGCAGGCCTGGTCATAGTTTAATATGGGATAGAATGAGATTGTTTTCCTTGCAAAACAACAAAGCATAAAAATGTAGGCCTCTCTTCCAATGTACCTTAAAAAAAAAAATCCCACAAGGTCTGCTGAGATTTTGGAGATGAGAAAATGGACGCCCTTTCCTCTTATTCACTGAAGTCCATGTTGGCCTCAGGCAACATTGTCACACGTCTCCATGCCCCCTGACACAGGCCATGGTCAAGTACCTGCATCTTACAGTTGCATCAGGTCTCATTTTGGAACAGGATAAATTCTCAGAGAAAGATTTATGTATGGTCTTTGTGCGGCCTTCACAGTTTCCAAGCATGATCACATTTTATAAAAAATTCAGAGCAGACTGTTATGCTTCCCTTGGGATGTTTTGGTTTCAAGGAAAAAAAAAAAAAGAGATTCATTTTCTTCCTGACCAAAATCTCGGAGATTGATGCAGGCCACAGTGGCTGGGTTTTGTTTGTACTTCTGTGAAGCTGCGGCAAGAAAAATCAAAGACTCCGTAATTTAGGTTAGAGAAACAGCTTCACCTGGGAGGTCAGAGAGCCAGGATAAAGCCCCCACCAGAGCTGTCCCTGGCCAGGTCTGCAGCCTGGAGGGTGGCTTGCTAGTCTGTCTCCATCAGGGTGCGAGGCCAGGATAAGCAGCCCCTCTGCGAGCACTGAATCCCGACGCAGGTGAGATCACCAGCCTGGCTGGCCCTGCTTAACCAGGGAAGGGGACATAGGCAAAGAAGGCTAGAACCTTCCCCAGGTTGTTAACTAAACAATAGCGAGACTTTAAAACATTTTAAATACACATACAGTGTAATTTACTTTTTCCTTTACGATCCTGTGAGTTCCGACAAGAGTCAGGTGCCACCACCCACAGACAAGATCCAGAATTGTGCCATCGGTCGCCCAAATCCTCTTGTGCTGCCTCTTTGTGGTCAAGTCCTGCGCCCACCCCATCCCCTGGCAGCCACAGCTCTGCCCTTCATCCTTATCACTTTGCCTTTTCTGGGATGTCATATTAAGGGGGTGGAACGGCATGCAACCTTCTGCACCTGGCCTCTTCCGCTGAGCCCAGCACATCTGAGATTTATCCCTGTTGTCCTGTGTGTCGGGAGTCTGCCCCTGGGCAGTACCCTCTGTGGGTCATGGCCCAGGGTTCGGGTGCTCACTCTCCCACGGAGGGCATTTGGCTTTGGGTGATTCTAAATAGGCTGCTATGAACTTCCATGTGCAGGTTTTCATGTGGACATCTGTTTTCACATCTCTTGGGTCCTCTCTTGCTTTTGAATGGGCTTAACTCATTAATTTTTATCTCCCCTTTTTAAAATTAAATGTATTGGGGTGACATTGGTTAATAAAATCATACCGGTTTCAAGTGCACAACTCTATGATACATCATCCATATGTTGCATTGTGGGTCCACCACCCAAAGTCAGATCTCCTTTTGTCGCCATCTGTTTGACCCCCTTTACCCTTTACTACCTCCCACACCCCTCTTTCCCCCTGATAACCACCACGCTGTTGTCTGCGTCTATGAGTTTTCACTTGTTTGTCTTGTTTGCCCATGTGCCTCCTCTCTCCCCATACGGGTAGAAGGAAGCGTGGTGCCCGCAGTTAAAGAACGCCACAGCTCTAGCCCTGGGCAGCTGCGCCTCAAGCTCTGTCCACTGGACCAGCATCTGTGGGCCTGACAGGCGAGAGGGGCGGTTCCACTGAGAGCAGATGACCTAAGCGGCGGATTGGATTGAGCGGCCCATTTTCAAACAGGACCGTTTCGACCATGGGAAGGAAATGCCATTCACTAGCACATTGATGTACTAAATATTTAAATGCAATTAAAATTTAAAGCAAAAGATAAACATTTTATTTAGTACTTGTTAATATGAAATCTTTTTGTGAATTGTGTTTTATTAGCAGTGTGTTTATCTTTTTAATCGGAGACCCACAAGGAAATCTCAGGTGGGCCAGCCACGACAATTGGATAAACGTGTCAAAGCTGATGGTGCAGGGGAGATCAGGAAGAGGGAGGTAGGGTCCACCCGCAAGAAGATGCTAAATTTTGAAGAAATAAAAATAAATGAAGACTAAAACGCACAGCTTGAAGCCTTGAAAGAGAAACACATGCCGTAAAGGTGAGGGATCCAACCCCAAGTGACTGTTAAGTCACATCAGAGCTGCACGTGCTTTCAGAATCCATGGCCTGATCTTTTGCATCTGTTCCGACAGAAAATAAAAGAAAAACTGAATATGACCTATACGATTGTGTGCTTTAAAAAACAAAACAAAACAGTTTTAATATAGAAATGGGAAGTAGGCCTAATGGAAGGCTGGTGGAGAGGAGAAACGAATTCGGAGCAAAGAGCTAAGAGCCAAAGGCATCACAGCAAAGCTTGCGAGGCCTGGGGCGCACCGGGAATGCATTCACCTGGGCACGGCAGCTTCCTTGGTGCAATTTGAGAAAACACCGAAGAAATCTTAATAGTTCCTATTTGAAATTTTATAAAAGATATGTAATTTTTAATAGGCCACATGGCCTCAAACATTTTTATGAAAACGACTGACTAGAGAGCGTCATCATTTTTCAATCAGATCTAGAAAAATGTTTTTACAAAGAAAATGCTCTTATGCTAGAGAGTGTCCCACCAAACTTCACCTAAGGAAAAGTAGGGAGGAATGACAAAAGATTTTTTTAAGTACTAGGAATGAAAACATTTTTGAAAGACCCAACGGAAAATTCTTTAAAGTCCTATTTTAATTTGATGCCTCTCAGATTATATAGAAAAGCTGTCATGAAGTTACCCTCTCTCTCCAAGCCTGATCCCACCACAGTGGCCGCCACTTCTCCCTGCTCTCTCCTGCAGGGGGACCATGTCCCTCGCTCTCTGCCACAGGAGCTGTGGTTGACGTCATGACTGTGCAGGTGCAGCTCCATGACTGCCACAATGTCCCGATGCACAGCGAACCCAGTCACAGTGGATGGAGCCAGGTGGGTCATCCTCTGTGATGGCTCCCCTACCGAGCACAGTGGGTGACATTGACAAATGTAAAGCATGAGGGAGAAGTTTCCTACATGGAAAGTATAGTGATTCAAAATGACATAAAATAATTGCTTTTAAATATTGACACTCTCTTTGCTTTGGGCTGTGATTCTCAGAGGCGATGCAGCTAATGCAGGAAGACGCCAGGCTGGGTATGGTGCATCCCGCCCTCAGGACACAGCAGTACATTGAGTAGAAATGAGATTGAGAGCTGCTGTTAGCTTTGGGACAGATGGTAAATGAAATGTGTACCTTTCTCATCTGTCTCTGTTATCATTCAGTTCTCAAATGCTTACACAAAAACTACTTTAAAATGTAATTGTGTTTTGAATGCCTTTTTTATACACTACTTGGCAGTGTCAGTGTATTATATCGACTTGCAATGACACCATTAGAATGTTCCATAAGGGCAACTTAGTGAAGTTGAGCTAAGTTTTAACTACATGTGTGCATCGTCCTTTTCTTTTTGTCCCACTGAAGACATGCGTACCCAACGAAAGAACACGACAGAAATAATTCATCATCGTTCTGCACCCAGTGTGTCTCCATGAACACATGGCCACCTGTAGAGACCCCGCAGAGACCTGCAGTCACTATTGAAGTTTGTTATAATGCAGTGTTTCTTTTTTTTCAGAAGTGGCCAGTGGGTAGCAAAAATTTCATCCTTTCATGATATAAAACACAAATATTGTCCTTTTCAGAATATAAAGCACTGTACCTATCGCAACAGTTTCCGTGACCGTTACGTGGTCGTGGGCGGAAAGATGCTCAGTGCTAACGCCCAGTCCCTCTGCGCACAGTGTGTTCGGGCAGCAGAAGCTGCCGCACCCCGCAGAGCCGCAGGCCCCAGGCTTCCGAAGTCGGAGTCCACGTTCCCACAAGATGCCCAAGCAGTTCATCCGCACGTTGGTTGAAACCGCTGCCCTAGACATTGCTGGAAATGACGGCAGAGTCTCTCATTTGTTTTTTGTTTTTTCTTCTCCATAAAGAAAAAAATAAGTGTTACCGAAGCCAGCCCTGGCGCTGTAGCTTCTGCTCTCTCGGACTGTGCAAATGAAGTGCTGTCCAGATTTCAGACGTGCCGGATGGCCTGAGCCTGAATGAACCAAAGCCGCCATCATGCTCTCTCTCCATTGAAATTTCTGTACTCCCTAACAGTGTGTAGGTGGCTCCACTGCCCTTTACATTATCCTAACACAGGACCTTTCAAGGGCCATAGGATGTTGTATTTGCACAGGAGAATGTTATCACTCAGAAACCCCATATTTAGATCGGTACCATATTTTACATTAATTAAGTTCTAGGCCAAAATGTTTCATGCTTTGTCCAGCAATAAATTTCTTTTCTCCCTCCTCCCTTCTTTGCCTCCTGCCTTTATTTTCTTTCTTCCTTTTTATCTCTCCTCTTTGTTGTTGATAATGCAAAAGTATTTGAGGTCTCTCTTAAGAATTACGCTGGGAATGCTACCCAGTTTTCTTACTCCATTTTATTTAAAGACAGAATTCACCAGCCATGACTTCGGAAATATTTTTTGTTTGCTCAATTTCGGTGCTAAAACTTGCCTTATAATTAGAGTTAGTTCAGTTCACTGAGAAGACTCTATCTTGACTCTATCCCAGTAGTAGAAAAAAGTGCTTTATATGTGAATTTCTCCATAGACATCCTTAATTTTTACCTGTATCTTTAGATGATCACATAACTTTTTTATTTAGCTTTTTCTCTTTTTGAGATGTTTTCCATCTTGCCATAAAAAACCTTTCTGAGAAATTATCCTCTGAATTTAAACTGGAATCAGAGCTAAAAGCTCTAAAAGACTACCATTTAGTAATTTATAGTCAAGTAATTTGGCAAATAACCATCTAATTACATGATGACATTGACAGATCAATAAAACCAATCTAAATCATTAGGCGAGGAATTTTTTTTCCTGAGTAGCAGGGGGACAGTATGTCCTGACTTTAATCAAAGTGCCTCCTGTCTGGTTTTGACCATGTCGGGGCAGCCAGTGAATGCTTAGCCCGGAGCTCTCTGGTTCTTGCGTATTGGCCAGACTGTTACTACAACATAGATACACTCAGCCACAGACTTTGCCTCGACGAGTCCAAGGAAGAGTTCTTGCAACGAGGTGCCAGGCTACATAAAACTGATCTATTTGTGGTGCTTTGGATGGGACTGACCTGTTTTCTCTCTGAAAATAATTTTGATTTAGAATGCTAATAGCTTAAGGATGATTTCAAATTTTTGCAAAAGGGTAATCTTTTAGACAAATCTCAGTCAACCTGTATACATTCTTATAAATAAGCGATTAATATTCTAACAACAGATTATTTTATCTGTTATGAAAGCAATGCCACATAAAAACTGAATAGGCAAGCCTTGCTCTGTTTGCAAATGATTATTCTGAAATTATTTAAAAACATATGTGGTACATAGTGGGTACTCAGTATTAATAAATCAGACTTTACATTAGTTCAAGTTAGTAGTCAACCAAGTAGTCTACATTATTTATGCTTTGTGGTTAAGTATGTCTTTAGTGTTTGGGGAGAAATCTGCTTTGCCAAAAAAAAAAAATTGTGAAACTATTATCAGAGAGAATTAACGTTATAAAGACCTTTTAGTTTCATAGTTGTCAGAGCAAAATGCTTATAAAGTATGGTAACTCTTTGCTTAGAAAAATTTAGAACACGAATACTTGATTTAAAATAAAAATTCTGCTCAATATTTTGAATTCGTGACATAGATACGTTCTCTAGTATCAAGACATTTGTATTCTTGTCTAAAATATTTTAGAAGTATGAACTAGCTAAAAAAATCCATGAAGGTGGAATTAGTACCTTTCTTTAGATTAGACTTCAGTGTGTGAATTGCTGTCTGCTCATTTCTCACAGTTCAATGATTCTGTCTCCACGGAGAGGAAACATTGATATCGCTGCAGAGGGTAAACGGCCGTACAGATTATGGAGATAGACGCTTCTGAAATTTAAAGTATAGCTCAGAGGTGCTAAAACTACTGAGCAATCGAGAAGAATTGATTGCTTTTTTTACACATGTACAGGACAAGCGATAGCTTTCAACAATTGCACTTCGCTGTGCTGGCTTCACTTTGCATCCAGAGGAGAAGCGCTGTAAGGGGAAACAATGTAACAGGAGGAGGGGGAAGTTGGGGCTGATTCTTCCCTTTCCAAATTGAACACACTTAGGTTGGATGAATCCAGTGATGTTGAAAAGGGTTAGAAGGTCATCACAATGGAAAAGGTCGGGAAGCTGGAACTCCCCTCGCAGAGAGAACGCCTGCAGTGTGCGATTTCACCGTGAGCAGCTTTAGGAAAGAAAGCTTTTTCTGTGGTTACTGTGGATAGGTATAGGATTCCGGCCGATTTCAACATCGCAATAGGGATGGAGACGCTAGTTGTACATCATCTCTATTTGGGAGACCATCTGCAAGTTGCTTGACTTTGCGTGATTAGATGGAGGGCATGCAGGTTGAAGGGATGGAGTGTGAGAGACAAAGCAAGGTGAACACTGATCTCGTGCCCCAGTGGCTGTGAGGATGTCAAGGCCAGTTTTTCTGATGTTTGACCTCATGTGTGGAAATATTATTAAATTGCTGAGTTCCATCTACCTTTGAAGAGTCAATTATAATGAATTTCTCCTAGAGTGTATACACCTGAATTCAGTGCCTTTTAAAATTTATCTTTTGCTAGGAGGCATCTCCCAAGCGTTATCTATGCCATTAACCACTGATACAGAAAATGAAATATATTCCAAACAAGGGTTTTTTTCCCCTATATGTAATTCTAAGAACTATCTCTGTCTAATATTTTTAAATAGCTTTTTCCCTATTTTGAGAGGAGTCAGAAACAGTCAGATATCAGTAATCTCAGGGAATTTCTTTTATGTCCTATATTTCTCTCTGTCACTTTCCTTCCCTGCCTCTTCCTGTTGTACACCGATCCCTAGTGTGCGGTTATCCTACATCTTGGATAGTAGCAACCCAGGATGCAAGGGTTCATTGCCGAAACTTGAGAAACGGGTGAACCAGAAGACGCTGAGCCTGTTACCTATGTGGAACCTATTTAAGAATTGCCATGCTATTAAACTTACAGCCTACAAAGCCACACCAGTGTCTAACTTTCCGCCTTGCTTTTAACTCAACAAATAATGCTTGAGGGACACCACCTCTCAATTCATTGATACTCACTTTCCTCGCCCCCAGCACCACCACCATGTTTTCTTCTTCTATTATGTATTATTAGTTTTTTAATGTGAGTATAATGAAAATATAACTGATTAGCCTTTTTTAATGGAGGACTGCCATGTGTAAACACCCTAGTCATAACCCTGGGCTGTATAGTATTCACAACCTGTGAGCCAAAAGAGAAACACACATGGTCATTAATGGTTAAGATTTTCCAAGCGCCCACCATGTAGTAGGCAGAATAGAGAATAGCGTGCATTTGCTTGTTTAACCCACAAAAGTTCAAGTCCTTCCTCTGCCACGTATTAGCTCTTGACCTTGGTCTTCTCAGATGGAAAATGAAGGAATTAACAGTTCTTAACTCAGAGGTTTGTTGCCAGCATTATATTAGTTAAGATGTGCTAAGGGCTTAGAGCAGCATCTGATACACAGCAAATATTCAATATGTTGTAAGATAAGTAGAATTTAAAAAGTAAAAAAAAAAAGGCTGAAGTTGTTTAGTTTAATGAGGGGAGCCTATTTTTAACTTTGATTAAACCTGTCTATGGAGCCACCAGTCAGTTTGGTAGGGCTTTCTGTCATCCATTCATTATAAAATGGTTCTTACAGCTTAATGGGCAGGAAGGCTAAAGCCTTTCGCTAGAATAAAGGGCGACTGTCGGTTACTCAGTTTTTGTAATTGCAAACACTTAGCCATCACAGATGGACACACACACACACACACGGATAAATGCACATGGAGGTATACACATTCTAAACTGTGAGTCTATAAAAATCTGCAAAGGGAAGAATCTTGTATTTAATTTGTATTCTTGAGTCTGGCATAGTAGCTTGTATGTTTGAAATAATCAGTTTGCTTTTACTCATAATCTCAGGTGTGCCAGGCCCTTCCCGAAGAACTAAAATCCGTGTCAGCCCCAAACCTGCGAACTTAAGGGGGCACAGACTCTCAGAAAAAAACACTTTGCTGTTTTCATTAAGAGTGTTAATAATTCATATTATTTATCCTACTAATTTAACTTTTGAGGCTCTATCATAAGGAAATAGCTTTAGTCACAAAGATATTTATCTGCATTTACTTATTAAAAGATAAGAACTTTAACACAACCTAGATAGCTATAAGAAGGGATGATTAAGGAAGACAATTAAGTAAACATTGTTTGCTTCAGGATTCAAAATCCTGTCCTTTTGGGAGGCAGTTTCTTCAGTTTTGAAAGTTGGTTTATAGCAATTGAGGTAGTAACATTTATGTAATTTGGGTCCTTTTGTAAGTGGAATATGCTATAAGTAAATTGCTAATGACTCATTTAATGCAGTATTTATATGTAAACTTAAAAATATTTATGAGTCATTAAAATTACTTTTACAAAATTTTTTTAAACAACAAATATAATGTTATCTGGAAAAAAACCCAGAATACAAAATTGCCTACAGGGCAGAATCTCCACTATCTAAAGAACACACAGGAACAAGGTCAGCTGGCGGGATGCCACACTGTTCAAAGGTACTGCTGAGTGTAATATTATGATTAATTTTCACTCCAGGTGCTTTTACACATGTATACCTTCCAAACTTGTTATTGCATGTGCCTGTGTTTCTGTGTATTTCTTTTCTAATATGAAGAGACTTAAAATAATAACAATTTTACATAAAGACCCAAAAGGAAAACTCATCATTTCATGCACTTAAGAAGTAGTTTTTACTATAGTTTTTTTTTTGTTTTTTTTTTTTACTTAACTTTCATATCTTACTTTATCTTGGGCATAATATATTTCATTTTCTTTCTTCAATTTTAAAAAGTGTTTTTTCCTACTCTAATACAAGTAAGTCTCCCAAACCTTTAAGTCTTAAGAAATCAGTGGGCAACTCAGCTACAAGTCGTTTGAGAAAATTATTCTGTACTTATCAGAATTCTGTAACTCATGATTATAGGACTGTTTCCTTATCTTAAATGCTTCAATAGATTTTTAAACCTATATACTTTGGGGGAGGTATTTTCCCTACTTTTGAACTTTGGTTTATTTATATTAATTGAGGTAGAGCCTGTTTAATTCAGATCCTTTTGTGAATAGGCAGAACATGCTATAATTAGTAAATTTGCTAATGACTCATTTAAAGTAACATAAAATACTTTGCTACATTTTTGTGACTACTATTTATTAAATTTTTTCTTGTGTAATTGCAACTGTACTGTCTAATCAGAGTGACCTAAATTTGCCGGGGTTCTTTTGAAGCAGTGATACGAAATTTATTTGCATTTTTCTTTGATATGCTCTAACTTATTTTCTCTAAGACAGGCCGGATTTCTTTTACAGGGAGTTCCGTAGCTTTTTTTTTTTTTTTTTTTAACTAATGTGTATTGTGTTCATTTCTTTCATCTTTTAGGAGTGCCGTATGGCATTTTTATTGTGGCCATACTGGGCTTAAATAGTGTTTACCACTAGACTGACTATTTTCAATAATCCTTTCTCTTGCTGCCATATAAATATTTGGTAACATTTACTGTTAGTTACTGAACTCTTTTTTCCAAGCATCCTGTCCTTTAAGAGTATATTTTATTTATCCCCATGGTGTGAGCAGATAGCTCAATAGCTCAAAATTTATTTTCTGAATTGGTATGGAAAGAGTAACTAAACCTCCGTGCAGTCGTAAAAGGTGAAAATTTAGTTTAATGTTCGTGGATCTCACATGGACGTACATCCGCGTAACACACAAGTGATGTGAGCATCTTTTGTTCCTTTAAATTTCTCATATCTTGACATAATTTCCATTAACACATGCAAGGCCAGAAAACCCATGTCCTTCCTTGTTATAGTTTACTCTTGATACCTGTGTTTAATTCTAGATTTGGTTGCTATTTATCACGTATTTGACAATTACATAGACACTCCTAAGCTAAAATAGATTTCATTTAATAGTGTTTTATGGCAGTATTCTCAGTCATGAAGATGAATGTGTTTGCAAGAAAACATGGAATTATTTGAACTGAAATTTAAGCTATTTAGAAATAATATATGATGGCTATAAAAGCTTCAATAAATTTTTTTTTTTGTAAGCCCACATGATTCCTTTCTTCATCTTATGATCAAATAACTCATTTGGAGATAAAGCTATCTCTTCATATAGCAAAATATATATCCAGAGTCTTATAATATTAAATAAAATTTATGTTTTGTTATTAATGTTAACCAAATACTTTTCTTTTCTAAAAACTAAAAGAATTGGCTGAGAATATTAGGAACCACAGATATAAACACTAAAGACTCTTAAAGTTGTCTATTTTATTCTAAAGTGTGAACACATATAAAAAAGGTTTTTTTAATTATCTTGTGAAGTTCTCCAAAATAACCAGGTTCTTTTATATCTTAGATTTTAAGGTCAATTATCCCAGCTCTCCACCTTACTTTGCCTATACAGCTAAGGCTCAAATTCAACCAGAATTCTTAATGAATAATTGATCGTACTCAACAGAAACTTTTACAATGTTGGGGAAAAGCTATTGCCAAAAATGTGGAACTGAAACTGGGATGAATTCTAAAGAGAAATGCAGAAAATCGGACCCTGGGGTAAAACAGTTAAACTTCTGATGAAAGCACATATTTTGTTAGATTAAGAAAATATATAGGACTCTACGGTTGAAAACAAATCAGCAAGAGAAGTTTCTATTTGATGATTGATTGAATAGTCACCAATGTTTTTTTAAACCTAATATATTTAGACTTTGGGGAAATGATGCAAAACCCAAGTCCTTGACATTTATATCTGGAAATGATCGAAGAATCATAGAATAAAGGTGAGGAATCTAAGGAATAAGTGATTCGGCTTAAGATATGGTCCCTGGCTGTATCTTTGGTGACCAAGAAAATCCCAGTGAGAAGGGGGACCGCTAAGAAGAAATGCAGACCGTGGGGCAGGCTTTGGAGCCAAAGGAAGGTCATGGGTTTAACGTGGAAGAACAAAGCAGGTGACCCAGGACAGGAGCAAAATGTTGCCACTTTGCTCCCAAAGCTTTGCAAAGAAATCTAACACAGCCGAACTCACTGCATTCTGAAGGGGATGAGATTACAGTTCTCTCCAAATGTTTCATGACATTCTTCTGTTTTCTGAAACTTACCTGGGCCCCTGCCAGATAACATAGCCAGCCAGCCAGCCAGCCAGCCATGCGTTCAGTCATCCAGCATATTTTATCATGTGTCGACTCTGTCACAAGCACTGGGACCTCAAAGCCCGTAAGGACACAGCTGCTGCCTTCAAACCATCTACCAATGGCGGTGACTATGGAAATGGGAAAACCTAACGGTTAACGTTTATGAAGTATGTTGCTGTACACCACCCACTGTGCTAAATACATTTTCTACAACATTTTATTGAGTCCTCACAACAATCCTTTGAAGTAATTAATTGGTTTTTCTCCCACTTTAAAGGTAAGGAAATTGAGGCATGTGACAGTCCAGTGACATTGCTAACAACCAGTGGAGGCTGGGGTGTGACAGAGGAAAGTCTGGTTCCCGACCCATACCCTTCCTGGCACACAATGGAGCTGACAGGACACAATCCCGTGCGGCTATGAAACATGACACTAATGATTATGTATTGGCCAAAATATATTTGCATTACGTTTTGTGGGAAAAGGCAGACTAAAACTCAGAGGGTAGGTCATGTATTCAATTTTAAAAAGCCACGAAAATATCCACAGTATTGTCTCTGGATGGTGAGATTAAGGATGAAGGTCTTCCTCCTCCTTCTCTTTACTTCTCCCTTTTCTCCCTTTCTTCTTCCTTTGTGTGTTTTCCAAACATTTACAATGAATGTAGTAATTTTACAAGAAACCCGTTATTAAAGGTTTCCAACAAGAACACAGTTCCTCTCTATGGGAAAAATAAAATAGACGTCCAGTCATTTTTATAGGACTGCATCTGTTCAGTATATCAAGATCAGAATATAAATTGTATGTACACGTTTAACTGATAACATGTACTTTTTATTTGGTGCCCAGATTTGTTTCATCAGGTACCTCACGGGATCACAGCCCTAGTGGCTTCCTATTGTTGCTCCAAGTTAATTATTTTGATTTTATTAAAGGGTAAGTGATGTCATGGTTAATTAGAAGATCTCTCGGAGTTATAACCTGCAGAGTGAAGTTTAGGTTTCCTGCACACCACTTTCTGAGCAGCGGTTTTTGGTCCTGTTGGTGGGGCAGGATGTTGGGGTGTCAGGGTCTTGCCCAGGTTTGCTGCGTGTGAGGATGAGAGAGCAGATACTAGAAACGGGGGACTCTGTCAAAGGGACCGCTGATGTGTGTTGTGGAGGGGACAGGCTGTCGGGACACAGGGAAGTCCGGGGGAGGCCAGGCCAGCGAGTCAGCAGGGAAGAGGGGATGGAGGTGGACAGCCCTCAGTGACTGTCCAGCAGGGCCTTAATGAACACTTGCTGTTTTACAGGACCAGAGACGTCGTCACCAAGTAGACTGTTTCTCCAGGTTCTTTTTTTTTTTTAATAGTAAAGCTCATTCATGGAAAGCAAATAAAGTGTCATGCTCTTAATTACCTTACTGTGAGTTATTTACTTTGTGAATTAAAAAAAGAAATTGAATACTGACCAACTTCTTTTGATTTCTCTGAGTGTTACTGAACTTCTTACTCCCAGAATGGTGACAGTAAATTTGCCAAATGGATCACAATTTTATTCTAAATCCAAATAGAATGATTTCTCAGTGATCTATTTTCAATCTGTCCCCTTGTTACTCTTGATTAGTAACCAAAATTAGTTGCTTCCACCACCATCGTCCCATCTGAGCGGCTAAAAACACACAACTGGGAAATCTGAATGGTTGAGATACCTAATCCCATATTAATTTCAAATTAAATAACCCATTTTGTCCCTCAGTGCCTCCAATTGGACAATGTATATATTCCCTTCATCCCTGCTTAATTTTGACAACTACATCAGTGGTTGTCATATGTTGGTTTATTTCATGCAGAGAATTTAACTACCAATTTTCTCATTAGGAAACAAAATACTTTTTTGCTGATGGTATTCTGATAAAGAGCATAACAGCGACGCCATCAAATATATGGAAACTTATATATGGAATATAGTTCAATTACCTCTTCTCTAGGGCCATAGGGATTTTGGTAAATCTTGTGTTGTTATGAGCAAATGCGTGTTGGCCAAAGAAAATATGTTGTCTTTTTGTAAGAATAATGTTTTTCAAAAGGGTAATTTTAAAAAGACAATTTCAGCACACTGAGTGTTTTTACAAAAGCTAAGGTAGCTCAGTTGCAGAACAAAATATATTTTTCAACATCTTTATATTTGGGGAAACCAAACTAAAATACTAGTTGCTGAAATTATTCATGGTTTTTAAGGTATTTCTTCTTTTCATAAGTATACTGGTAAGATGGCCGTGTCTGCCAATCCACAGGGGGTTGGTTCCAGGACCTGCCTTGGGTACCGAAATCTGATGATTCTGAAGTCCCCTATTTAAATGACATAGGACATTTTACGGAAAATACTGTTTACCATACACGATTGGTTGAATCCGTGGATACAAAACCCAAGAATATAAAGGGGCAACTGTACAGAGTGTATTTATTGGGAAAAAAAGAAGAAACTGTGTAAGTAGACCTGCAGAGTTCAAGTCTCTGCTGTTCAAGTGTCAACTGTATGTTTCTGTATAATACATAATTACATATATTCTAACTATATACAACATAATTCTGATCTAATTTATAATTCTATTAAGGCAATTTTTAGAACATAAAAATAATTACCATTTATTGAATGCCAACCATGTGCCAGGCACTGTTTGAAGTACTTACTGTTCTGAAATAAACCCCAAAAGCTAAAACTGGACCCTAATAGTGTACACACTTACACTTCACGAAATCCCTTTGAGAGCAGTACTATTTTATCCTCATTTTCTAGATGAGGGAAAGAAGCGCAGATTAAATCACTCGCCCAGGATCACGCAGCTCGTATATGACAGCCAAGATTAAGTGGAATTACACTGTTGTGAATCACGCATAATTGTTTTAAACCCAGTTACGCATTTTATACAGGCAGATTTTCCTCTTCCTTCCAACCCTGGGCCCTGCGCGCTGCGACCGTGAAAATAATGCATTGCGTATACGAGGAGTAAGGGAGAGGAAGGCCAAGGAGCCTTCGCTGGCCCCGGCGCCCCACTCTTGTCCCGACCCCTGGGGCTCCGATGGGAAGCGGAGGAGCAGAGGAGGACGAGGGGCTATTTCCCTCCCTCCGATCTTCGGCTGCTCAGGACAGAGTATCAGGTGTAGGGGAGAAAAGGAATGCAAAGATTATTTGTTCCTCCTTCTGTTGCCTGTGCCTTAAAATGTGCTTCGAAGGCCTCCGGCAGAGGAGAAAGGACAGGAAGGGCAACCCAAGACGCTTTAAGATACCAGAAGACGTCGGAAGGCCTTGCAGAGACTCTCAATGCTGACTGCCTGGCCGTATCCTCTCGCCAGCCCGCACTGCCCTATTTTAAGGGCCTGGGCAGGTGTGCAGGTACTATTTTGGGCTTTACGTTAACAACAACTGTAAAAATAGTTCCACCTGGCTTCTAGAAAATGTACTGTGTGAAAAAAAAATCACAATTCCTTAATATTTTTTTAGAAAGAGTTCCCTCTTTATCTAAGGCTCTATAATAGGATATTTTTACATAGCAACGTACCGCACTACCTTGAAACTTATGGAAAGCGTTAGGTCAATCACCATATCGCGTAAAGGGAGGACCACTTTCATTATATCGGCAAATTATTCCCTAGACCCGTCCCTGACACGTAGGCATTTAGTGAATGCTGCCATGAGATGCTCCGTGGTTTCTTCAAAATGAGCATCTGTGCATGGGATATATGAGTAAAACGTTTTTTGAAGTGTGAATTCTTGAGTCACTGAAAAAAGTATGCTTCCTGTATCTGTGGATATTATTTTAATCAGTCGTGGAAATTTTTCAGGCATCGTACCTTTAAATATCGCCTCTCTTCTGCCTGGCTTCTTCTTTTGAGACTCTCATCGGATAGACATTAGGCCTTCTCGTCCTTGGTCCTCCATCGTATCTCTTAGCCTCTTTTGCGTATTTTCTGCCTCTGGGTCCCTGTGCTGTATTCTGGGTGGTTTCATTCTGCTTACTGATTCTATCATCAGCTGTGTTTAAATGGTTACCTACTCCTCAGAGCCCGTGGTACCCAAGTTTAACATTTAGTTTCTTTTACGAGCAGTTTTAACTATTTTTAAGAGTCAGTGCCTCATGACTTGTTTTTTTTAGAGGTCTTTTGAAAAAACAAAGAGAAAATTTACTAATTTTTAATAGGATGAAACTCATTCCCTCTTGAAACTATCATATGGGTGTACTGAATTCTTTTATCACTTCACTTTTCTATAGATTATGTATTAAGATGACTTAAAAATATAACCAATGAAAGGATGCATTGGCTCCAGAGAAGGTAAAAGGTGGAGTCCTTTTCAACAGAGTATTTCTATTTCAATAGTTATTAGTTATATCTATAATATATAATCTCCTAATCATTTTTATCTCCCATTGCTTGCTTATTTTTGTGATTTATACATTTTTTTAACATTTAAACATTTCATAGCAATTTTTTTTTCCATAAAAGAAGTCTAACTCTGTTGTGTTTTCGGCTGGCTCTCACTGATGATGAAGTTCAGATCTAGTTGATTTTAGATGATGAACAACTACAAAATCTAAATTGAGGATACATCTCTCCAGAGACTCTTTGTGTTTGTCATCAGGACTTGCTGACTGAGGGCCACTTTAGTCCCTGAGAGCATCTCAAGCTTCACTAAGGGTTCTTTGGCTCACCCCTGCCCCTTGGCACTGACTCGCCTCCCGGTCTCCCATTGTAGCACCGACAGCAGCATTTGCTCTCAGGAAAACAGCACTTTTTCAAGCCCCTGGGTACTTTTTGTTTTATTTCCACCTCAGAAATTTCTCTTACAACCTGTGAGTTCAGATGTGCAATGAAACTTTTTACTACTAGCTGTTTTATATTCGAGAAGACCGTTCAGAGCACCTGAACCACCGCTGTCCTGAGAGTGGAATTACATAGCATTACGTAACCTTTGACATACAACTTCCCTTGGAAGTAGTTTGAATTCAAACCAAGAAACCAATGTCCTGAACCACTCCTGATATGTCAGATGGAGAGACGGTCTGCAGCCCGGCCTATAAGCTGACAGACACAGTGCAACCATTATGTTGCGCATTCCATGGGCTGTCCTGCATATCTGAAGAGGTGACCTTCTAACCAGTTCGTGGAGGGCATGGCCAAGGGGAGTGGAGCAGATCCTGCTCTCGTCCTGTGGTCTGCTCATTTTCACTATAATAGAGGCATGATCTCGGTGTACCTAGCACCGTTGGAGTTGGGACCCTGGCAATAAATAGTATTTTATTACCCCAGAGGGTCCAATGCAATTACAGAGCTTCCAGAATTGGTTCTTTCATCCTGATAGATTAACCGAAAAACTAACCCATCTCCTTTCACATTGCCTACATAAAGGTAGATTTTGTAACTATTCCCCATGCCCTCCATTGCAGCTTACCTGTACTCCTTCAAACCATTCTTTATTGCCAGGTGTTCAACTAAAAACGATGGCCAAAGTTACTTCACTTTAATCGTGCTCTTCAACCATAAGTTCGTTTTTCCCTTGTATTTTTAACTAATGGTGTTTTATAAAATGTCACAGATTTTTAAACCTTGATTTTATTCTCTATCGCATTTGCTTTAACAACTTTTCTGGTACTCTGTGTGATTTATAGTTTCAACTGGATATGTGCGCCCACCTTGTCCTTTTATTATATTGGTGCCTAATACAGTTCAGAGCTATGCCTTACTCCTATTTCTCAGTATCGGATAATTCTAGTTTATTAGTTTTTGAGGCCTGCAGATTTACTATCGCATCTCTCCTGGGCGATTTATCCAAAGACAGAAAGTCGCTACTTACGTCTTTACTGACAGCACATTAACTTTCTCAGGGAAATTAGGGGGGAGAAGAGACATGTTTTGACATTCAGTTACACTCTATCAAGTGGCCAGTTTTTCGTGTGTTCAGACCCATGTGAGGTCATGGGGCATTTTTAGAACCGAAGTGTGCATTGACTTACATCTCACTCCAGGCTCAGTGTCTTCTGAATGCATCTGAAGTCCCCAGTCCTCTTCACACAGCCATTCATGCTCATCTTAATATATGTAGATTAGAGGGAAATAAAAATGTCCACTCCTTTTGGCGCAGTCCTTTGAATCTCACTCCTTTGGATTTATCCTGAGGAAACCGTCCAACAGCTATTTAAAAAAATAACTTTGTACAACATGACGCATGTCATAGCATTTTCTGTAGCAGTTCATAAACAGAGAGGAACTGGCATTATTTGAATGCCTGTTGTTTTACTCAAGGAGGGGGCATCAGATGGATGAACTGTTGCAGACATTTAAGTCATAATGATGGCCCCAGAAACCTCAGGTTTCTACAAAATAGATAATGGTATTGAATATACATTGCGATTATAACTTGACAAATCTGTAGACATATGGATTTGAGTTAGACAGGAAGTACAAAAATGAAAAAAAATTATGTTAGCTTTGGGGATTAAAGGTATTTTTATTTATTGGAAATATTTCCTTCAAATGTCATTATGTTGTTTTTACAGCAAATGTACAGTTTTTAGAGGAGCGGAGAGAAAATGTAGATAAATATAGGACATCTCCATTGTCTCCCGGGCCAAGTGCTTACAGAGTTTTTACACGCCATGGTGAGAAGGTGCTTTCAGTGTGATGTTAAAGGACATTTTTAAAAAGATTTATTTATTTATTTTTAGAGAGAGGGGAAGGGAGGGAGAGAAACATCGCTCGGTTGCTTCTCATACAACCGAACCTGCAACCCAGGCATGTACCCCAGCCAGGGACTGAGTGACCTTTCCTTTTGCGGGACATGACCCAACCTAGCCACACTCGTCAGCGTAAAGAGACATTTTAAACAGATCCTCCTTTGCAGGGAGAGGACATTTTGAAGAGGCAGCTTTAACAGAGGAAGTAAGATTGGAACATTTATCTCATTTTCTTTTTCATTTTTATCATTTGTGACAGATTTAATCTTTTCTTATCACAGCCCCTCATGGCCAAGTGCCCCAAGCCCCGTTTCCTTTCCAGAGGAACTGCTCTGTCCAGGGAACCCTGTCTGATTAATGTGCACGCTCCGTAGACTTTGGTGGTTTCCATAGTGTCTTCCTTGACTTCCTAATCAATTTTATTTCCCATTAAACCCACCAGTTTAAATATCACCTCTTGTCCTGTTTTGAAACCTGCCTAAACACTCATTTTCTGGAGGAAGCCACTCGCTGGGTGTGGCCACATCCCACACCCCGCCCTGCCTTCTAACCCGCCAACTCACATTGCTCCCTCGCGTTAAGGTTCCCACTTTTACTTCCGGCTTCGCTAATATCCACTTGTTCATTTTATGAATTCTGCCGCGTGTCCCTAAGCCAACCTAAGGCACATTTACCCTGATTCCTCCTTCCAGGTCTGTTGACAAGGACAGGCACCTGCTTCCTTTTCCTTGCCTGTTTGCACAGCCCTCAGAATGGTGACCCGCATTAAATGTGTATCAGGAAATATCATCAACTGACTCAGAAGCTTCAGTACTTTTAAGTGGACAGATGCCAAGTACTTATTTTCAGTGGAAGACTAAGCAGGAGAATAGTGGCTTCTGTTGAGCACTTACTGGGTGACAGGCACGAGGTTAAATGCTTTTCATTGATCACTTATTCCCAACTGCGACCTTATTAGGTAGGGGTTTTTATTATCTGGTTTTTACAGTTATGAAGCAGGTGGGGGGATGGCTGAGAGGGTGTCTCAGGCTGCAGAACCGCCCATCTGATAGCAGAAGCGGCCACAATCTCGGAAAGGTTTGCTTTCAATTTTTCAAAACTGGAGAGATTTCATATAAACATCTGAGTCTCGGCTTTTCTTGAAAAATAGGAAAGTCTGGCAACCATTTGCGAGAGCTGAGTAGAATCTGCTCCTTTAAAGGGGAAATAGACCCCCTCCCAGCATGCCACAGCTGGGCTCACGTCCTTTATAATTTTGAAGTCTTGTTTAATGTTTAAAGGTTTTCCTGTTAATATGAAATCTTGGTGTGTTTTCTTTTTTGGGGGGGGGAGTTGAGTGTTTAAATTTACATTAGGAATTTTGAGCATGATGGCGGAAAATCAATGTAAAATCCCAAGTGGTTCAAGCATTTGAAGTTCACATGAAGGTTGCTGTGAAGTGGGCTCAGCAGACCTAGCCACTAAAGTATAAGGTTGTCCCAGAGTAAAAAAACAGAAATGGGAAACCACTGGACCAAGGAAAATTTTAGGTCTGCTTGAAATCTCCAAGAAAATTCTGTCAGTCGTAGACAATTCTGTCATGCCATAGTCTGATATTCCCTACGCTTTGTTTTTAAAAAATCAGCACTACCCAAATAACCATTTAAAAACATGAGCCCTTCGATCGCTCCTCCCCACCTGGGGCAGGTCGCAAGCTCCACGGGGCTCACCAGGGCTCTCACGGGCTGCCCTGTGCTTCCTCCTCAAGCCTCATCTCTTCCCCCGGAGATGCCATAGTAAACTAGGGGCACCAGAAATGTGATCACGTAATTATTACACAGGTGAAATACCCTAGACAGGTTTATATTTTAGATGGACTAGCCAGGTAAGACTTCCTGAAGGACATGACTTTGAGTAATATAAAGGCACCATCGAGGTGCAGAGCTGGGAACAGTATTCCTGGAAGACAAAACGAGCACAAAGACCCTAGGGCAGCAGCATTCAGTGAGTGTTTGAGGCACGGTGGAGAGCCCAGTGTGCTGGCATGACCCGTGACCCGAAGGAGAGAGCAGTGACCGATGAGGTCAGAGAGATAACAAGGGGCCCGAGAGTCAGGAGCCCTTAGGGGATAATAAGGACATCTAGGTGACACAGAAGCCATTGGAGGGTTCTAGGTAAGGGACTGACATGATACAACTCATGTTTTCATGAGATCATCCTGGTTCTGGCGCTGTTACAATTGAAAAGAGCGAGGAGAGAAGCAGAGAGATCAGTGAAGAGCCTTTCGCAATAATCATACAGAAGACGATGGTTAAAAAAAATGGAGATGGTGAGAAGTGGTAAGATTCTGGATATCATTGGAAGGGTGAATCAATGCATTTGGTAAACAGACTGGAGATGGGGCACGAGGGAAAGAAGAGCATCCGCAGTGAAATCAAGGTTTTTGGCCTGAGCACCTGGAAAAATTAATATTAACTGAGCTAGGGAGGATGTAGGAGGAGCTGGTTTGCAGTGTGAGCAAGGAGTTCTGTTTGAGACAAATTTCACTCGAGATGCCCGTCAGATATCCAAGGGAGATGGGAAGCAGGCCATTGGGTAAATGAGTCTAGAGTCCAGGAGAGAAGTTAGGCAGAAGGTAGGATTTTGGGAGTCATCGGCACATGGGTATTGTTTAAAGCCGTGAGCCCAGGAGTGTTCCGACCAATCCTGAGAGGTCAGGGAGATGAGAGGGAGACGGAGAAGGAGTGGCCAGAGAAACTGAAGGCAAATTGGGCTCCCTTTTCCTGTCTAGAGCTTAGGGGGGAAACATTCAAAGAAGAAAGAGTAATCGTCTGCTAATGATAAATCAAAGGTGTGATGTAAGGACTGACCTTCCACAGGCAACCTTGAGAAGAGGGGCAGGCAAGGTCCCTGCGCTCCTGGAACTTACATGCTAGTGAGGAACGTAGGCAATGGAAAGTTTGACGGATAAATAGATAAGATACCATCAGGCAATGATAAATGCTACAGGGTGCAAAATAGAAGGCAGGGTCCTCCGATGACGACAGGGATGTTATTTTAGACAGGGCCGTCAGGGAATACCTCCTCAGGAGGGCATGTTTCAGCGCAGACCTAAAGGAAGCATGGGCGCCGTGGCTGGCATTCAGCCAGGAGGCTCCCAGGTAGCCTTAGGGGTTTTGATCCACCATCCTTCTGATTGCCCAGATGTTTGGACTAACTGCTTGTTTCCTAAACGCGGCCCAGTTGGTGAATATTTTGCATGGAATCTCTGGCCGAGCCATATATGGGGGAAGGGGTGTTGCAGGCGGAGAGAACAGCAAGGTCAAAGCCTCCGAGGCCGGGCATGCTCAGTGTCGACGGACCCGGGCCCCGGCCAGCTGTGGCTGGGCAGCGGGAGGGACCACCTCCGAGCTCTGCGGCTTTCGGGAAAGCTATCTATCTAACAATGCATATTGAACGGCAATGACTGTCACGCTCCGGACCTGTGTGTGTGTGTGGGGGGGATGTGCGTGTGTATAGTATGTATATATATGTAATCATGTGTTACACATGAATTTTGGCCACTGGCAGTCAAGAACCATCTCTCTGCATAGACATTACTTACATGCCACCATTAAATACTATACTCCTCAATTTTAGAGTCACATATTTCTAAAGAAGGAAAAGTATAAACCCTGAGGCTTTTCTTGAATATTTTCCCATTGAGAGGGATTACATACAAGCCAAATATCAGTGACCTTGAATAAAGTTGTAAACTTGCCCTTTCTGAAAGGTACATGTCTCTAAACTCATAATTTGGGGGGCTCTTATTATCTAGAATACATTGGCTGGAAAATACTTTTCTCTAGGTTTTAAGAGCTCTTTCTTTTAAATCTATTTATATAATAAAAAAGAAGGAAAAGTTAAATTGTAATCAGAAAAATATTTACCCATAACAAAATTATGTACCCAAATTATGTACCCAATTGGGTAAAAATATTTACCCAAATTCTATAACCCGTTTCGTTTCTTTGTGCTCCCTTCGGCTTTTTGTTTCAAACAGATAAGTAGTTCTCTCATAATTGCAGGGTATGTATGTGTGCACAGGTGTATATTTGTGTATACATCTTTCTACTTTTCCTTTAATATTTTTATAAATGTTCCTTATTACTTATTAATTATGCTTATCTTTTTAATTGCAGCCTGATATTCAGCGCTGATAAGTGCAAAACAGCCGTGGAATCACCGAACGCCAGGGCTCGATAGCAGCCCTGACTGCTGCTCTTGCTTTGAAAGTCTGCTGTTGTTCTTAGAGTTTTTCAGGAGGGAGGGCGAGAAGGACAGAAGAGTTATGTTGATATCAGACAGCTTGGTATATTGAGGTAGCTTCCACAAAGCTTTGTGTAGCAAAGAAGCAACCTGGAATGGTACGCCTTTCTTCATTACAGGGGCGCAGCCCCCCATTGTTTCTCACTTACATGCAGCTCTGAGGCACCCTGATGGCTGCATGCCGAGATGGGCTTCTTGTGGGCTTTGGGGACCAGAGGTCCGCTGCTGGATAGCATTATATTTGTAACATTCCGTTAGAACATAGCTAAACGGAGACCTTGTGGTTCAGTGTACTGAGAGCACCTTCTTTTAGCATACTGCGTAACAGATGCTGTGAATGGCCATGCCTCTTCTTCCTCACGTACTCCCAGCCAAGTGATAGTGTGTCACAGCAAGCAGTATTTCACGGGCTCCATTCAACACTTGGTTTTTCATGGAATCTAAACCGTGGCTTTATATGACATGGAAGAAAATGCCCGTGAAAGTGAAGATAGGGTGCGGAGTAGATAGATCTTGGCCTTAAAAGACCCTCTAGAAAGTCAATGTTCTGTGGTGTCCATTTTAACTTCATTTCATAGAATTTCTCGTGTGTTTTTCATTTTTTTGGGGGGGGGACATTTGAGCATTACAAAAAAATTTTATTTGGCCCCCATTTTCTGTTTTTTAAGGTTAAATGACTTCTAAGCAATATCCACTGATGTATTACTTGAGTGTATCTATTTCTGATGAAAAGTTTACCCTGTGAGTCACCGTCTATGTGTGCACCGTCTATGTGTGCACCGATCTTTGATCGGTCCTGGGAACATGCTTAGTCACACCAGCCAAGGCCCTTGATCTGGTCCAGCCTCTGCCGTTCACTGCTGCACATGGAATTCCCACTGACAGTGGACATTGAAGACATTTGATATATGTAGAGGACTGTCACAGCATTTTAACATTTGTAAAAACTAGCAACATTAAAAAGCCAATCCCTCACACATGCCTCTTGAAATTTTTGAGATGTAGGCAAGCTGTCAAATATTAAAGCTGGGAAACACACACATGCTCACACACACACACACACACACACACACACACACACTGCTCCCATGAGCCTGGGACGGTCAGGACTGGGCTTTAAAACTGAGTTTGAGTACTTTTTTGTGGGGTGGGAGATCATGTTGTTGTCCTGTTGTCTTGGGCAAATATTAAGATTTAAAAGGCAAAGAAAATGATCCCAAAATGTATTGCAAACAAGATGAAACAAGAAAGATATCCTCTTTTATCCTCACAAGTGGTTCTAAGGAATGACGAACATACTGCTTCTTACCTGGGCCCAGTAATTGTGAGGCCACGGGACATCCTACCTGGCAGTAATTCCCTCACCGGTGGGATAAATGTGGAGAAAACTGAGCATGAGGAATTGCCTTTTGATTGGAACTAGTCCTCAGCTGGAAAAATAAATAAATAATAATAATAATAATGGTCACAGGAACAGAGCAACACAGATGTTCCGAAGCTGAGGAAGCAGTCAGCAATTTGGAAAGAATCCTTCATACGCCAGGCTTCCAAAGATATGGAACCAATGACTCATTGAAGTGTAAACTTCAGCTTTGGCCCCGGTGGGTGTCAGTAAATAGTAGTTGTAGGAAAGCGGAGTCTACTCTGTAACTTCCTCCCAGACTTGTGGTTGTGTGTTTCCTAGAATGCTCCAATAACAAGTTTATATATGTCCCAGGCTTTGGCAGCCAAAGAGTGTACTCTAGTCCAGTCATGAATGTGAGTAACAGAAAAGGATGCGTTCTATTTAAAGAGGAGCATTAGTGTCTATTCAGGTAGGAGACAAAATTTGAAAGCGTTGTAGAAATAATAGTTCTTCCAGGCCCTATCGAAGGTTTATAAGAAGGAGAGACAAAACTTTATTAGCAGTCACTCAGACCAAGCTGATATTTACCAGCCTTTTACCTGTTGTACTAAATCCTATCTTAAGATCATAATTAATTCCAGTATTTTTATAACTTTAAAAATTTCCCATTTCTATCCATCTCCTTATATTCCTCCTATATAATTAGACCCTTCTCTTTGGCTTTCCTATTAAGTGATTTTTCCTTTACATTTATAATTTACTTCAATTTGATCTTTCATGTGCAGACCTTGATCATGTCTGAATTTCAGTTTCATATGAAGCATATTAAAAAATATCTCTAGATTATATCTAGATATTTAAGGATGAGAATAACTCTTTGGGAGGATTATTTATCTGAAAGTGATTATAATAATGGATAAGGATGTTTTCACAAATAAAAAGTGATCAATACGCTTTAGGTTACCACTTCAGTGTAATTGCTTAAAACCAGGGGCCTGACTTCTAACTGTTTATAATCCAGAGTCCAAAGCAGAGTGCTTTGAATAGAGTAGGGCCCTACTAAGTGTTTATTGAGTTTAATTTAAGATTTGTTGAATTTAAAAATATGATTTTAGCAGTGCTCGCCAAACTTCACTGACATGCACCTGTACACATTGGAGAATGAAAGAACCGATAAGACCCTCTATTTAGAAAAAGGTGCCTGTGAATTCCCTTATTTTGATTTAAAATGGCTGCGTTCTAACCAGCTCAACAATGTTGAGAAGCGGGTAGAGTTCAATGATCCAGAACGTGGTTTGCATTCCTGGGACCAACACTCTTTAGCCAAATGCTTTTGCACAGAATTCTTAACCTCTCAAAGCTGCCAGTTTTCTTATCTATGCAATGGGGATTCTGTTGGGATACATACACTCATTAGGAGTCATTATGAGAATTAAGAGGTAATGCTTGTAAAATACTTAGCTTAGTGTCCTGGCACATAGTAAATGCTTTATGAATAATAGCTATAGATACATTGATAAGTTAACACATTACTCTCATTCTCAAACCAAACAAAATTGATGTTGTTTTTCAGAGATTTGAAATCCAGTCCAAACCTTCCCAGGCTCATGTGAACACATTGTCTTTGTGTGTGTGCTTTCCTGCTTCAACATTTTATAACTCACCTTTGTCAAAAAAAAAAAAAAAGCCCCAGAACATGGGAGGGATTAGCTTTAAATGCAAGTTTTTGGATATGCTAAATTTGAGCTAGTTGAAGGAGGCTTCTTATCTGTGTCTAAATGGTTTTGATGCTCCATGATTATATCAAGATGCAAAATAGTATTTTTCAGTCCAAGACAAGATTTTCTTTCTGTCATTTTTTTTCAGTGTGCATAATCATATTGTATGAATAGCAGAGGCGGTTAAGGGAATGAGAACGGCCATTGAAATTTTGTGTATCCTCTTTTCACATATCCCTGAGGAGATCGCATGAAACTGGTCAGTCCGCCTCCATTGCCAGGGCTTGGATGCAAACCCAAGGTCCCTTTAAGGGGACCAACATTTTGAACCTTTGGTTAGTGCTCAGTATAGAATTTGCTGCTATGAAGTATCACTAAACTGATCTGCTGATGGGCTATCAAGATCTGGGTTATACATGTTGCTTGAAGGATATGATTTTATTAAAATATTTAAATTTAAAATTAATGAGGCATTTTACCAACACTGTTATGTGTGCACCTTCTCCCTTCCCAAAGGCGTTCTGTCTAATGTGATGATATGTCACCTTAAATATGCATGTAGGCTTCCTTTGCACATGTGATTTAATCTACATAGCGAAGAGTAGGGGTCTTGATAGCGACCAATAGGGAAAATTCACTTCAACCCTACTACAAACCCTACGAGGATGCTCTGAGGGTTAAAGGGGGAACATAAAGAACCTAAGTACGATACTTCCTAAGTGTTACTTGCTTGGGATTCTCTCAGATCCAGAGAGACTTAACACTGTTGCATGTGTATTGGGAGTGGGGAGAATATCTGTTTTGGGGTCTGAAATCAAGGTCATGGTCCATGAATCCTACGTATTATTTTTACGTCTGCATATCCTTTCCCTTGTAGGATGACCTCTTTTACTCTCTGCCGTAAGATAGAAAGTAATGGTTACCGGTCAAACCACTGTCTTCCCTGAATTCAGAAACTGGCTGGTAATTAAGCACTGACATGCTTAGCTTTCTCTGTCAAAGTAGCCTCCCTTCCCCTTATACCAACCTCCAGTTTTCCTCCTTCCTAACATGACTCAATTCTGCAGGTAGAGCCATGACTAGTATGGCCAATAAAACAAAAGAATAGAAATCCAAACCTGGACTCAAGACACCAGGAACATATTGCTGAGAAGAAGAAAGCATTTCTCTATTTTAGTCTCCCTACATAACACTTCTTTAAACAAGAAGTTAAAACTCACGTACCATGTGAACTTAACAGCATATGCCTAGAATGGGCCTCTTCCTTTTAATACTACTGAGCATTTTGGAGCAAATATTTTTGCTCAACCATTGTGTAGGGGTGACGTTTGATGAATTCTTGCATAAAGAAACAGGGACCCATTGCCATATTCACAGGTAAGTTCCTTCCAGAAACTTTTCTTTGCTGTCTCCTCTATGCAGATTGGCATGTTGCCCCGTTCACCGAGTCTCACACGTCAAACTCTGCAGAGTCTGCCCCTCTCTTTTGCAAACACATCCCGTTCAAGTCTTAAAACCTGCCCTCTCCCCTTTGCTGAGAACCTATCTCTTGGAAAGATTTCTAGACTTCCTTTCCAAGTAGACCTGTGTTATTTGCAACCTCACGACCCACGAAGAAATTATGTTTGATATTTCTCTACATAGTGATATTCAGATTATATTTTCCAGTAAAAAGTCAAAGCATCTCCCCAAAATGGCTTGATCACTGCAACCCATTTTGAATATGAGAAAAAAGAACGTCCCGTAACTCTACCAAGTTTTCCCTGATAATATGTAACCCTTCCTCCAGTTCACCTGGAAAAGTATGCTGAAGACATGGTCAAGGGCTTGAAACACTTCACCCGAAGGTGCTTTACGTCACCCTGCTACCTTCAGCACACACGGAGGCGGGGGTGGGGGGTGGGGGGGAATGAGGATGAATATGTGAGCATCAGCAGATGAAGGGGATCCTTTATGCTGGAGACAAGAATCGCTACTTTCAGTAGAAATTGCCAGTTACCATTCATTTTTGGTGTTCGATTTCTATATTCTGGTATTTATTTTTCTGTTTTGTACCGATGGCAACTGCTAGTGTCTTTTGTTTTCTTAGGGATTTTAGGATTTGTTATCTTTAGTACAAAGTGAAAAATTACACGTGCAATAATGGAGCCAAATTGCACTTTTTCAGATCCATCTCGTCTTACACAGAAAGAGCCTCAAGGAAGGAAACCCAACTTGAATTAATCTAATTAAAAATTTAAAAAGTACCCTGGGTTTGAAATGCCTCGGAACTTTGCAGGAGTTTATTCCTCCATAATACTGTCAGAGGTATTTGATGGCCAAGTAGAGAGAGCTGAGGTGTTGACTGGCCCTTTACGTCATCTTTTTCATTTTAAACTTCCTCTTGAGCAAGCTGACTCTTTAGATAAAATGAGTCTCGCATTTTATGCAGTAAGACTGACAATCTCCAGATGCAAAATATTTCCTTCAACACACTGTTAATTGAATCTCTGATTCACTAGAAGTTGTTGGGTTTTATTGATTTTTTTCTCACTTTATTCTAGGCAGGTGAGCTGCAAATGTCAACTGTCAGAACATGTCCAATAAATACACGTTTAATTTTTACTGGTGATTCCATATTCTTGAATCACTAACTTTCCCTAGAGAAAGTGGCTACCTTTCTGTTGGCCAACTGAGACCTACAATTCTGTGATTCTTTACTTATCAAGATACACCTTCATGAAAAATAAGTTGGCGCTTGTATTTTTTCCTACGCATGTCATTTCCTAAGAATAAGATGCATTCCCCCAATAATTGGTTCTTTATATACAGTTCACTGTGGCTCTACAGATGGTTCAAGGCTTAATCTCTTATATTACTTATAGTAGTCGTTTATATAATATAATGTACGGATGGAAACTTTATTCAATTCTTCTGTATTTTTGTACATCATATTCAACTCAAAGCAAATATCATGTTACTGGCACCTGATGCAAAGTAGTACCACACTATCCAAGAGTGGTTTCCTTTTTCTTTATTAATTTCCTTCCAAGGAGCAAGCAAAAGTAATCCATGAAACTGATTTTTTTAGCCAAGACAGGCTTAGAGAAGAAATACATTTGAAAAATTCTGCTCCTGGTCAAAGGTTTTCAAATTGTATGTCATAGTCTTGGCATGCAGAAACTTTTGGCCAGGTGCAGCTCGGTATTTGTGTAAGAAGTATAATTTTTGTAATTTGGGTTACAGTGAGGATATCGTTTCTACGTGCAGGTCCTTTGTGCCATGCCACCGTCTGCTTTTGTCCTGACGTGCTCTCCTTCTCCCTCACTGGGCGCCCCCCTCACTGCCCTCGCTGCCCTCGTGCCGTTCCTTTCCATACCCCCGTTCGTCACTCCACCATCTCTGGCCTCAGAGTGCTTTGTTCCTGCCTCCGATGGCCTTTGTCGTGGGACGCTGTGATTTAGCTCTTTCGATAAGTCATTCATAGGACTTGCTCGTATTTCTATTACAGCACTTACCTCCAGAGGCTATAGGTAGTTATTTCCCTGTCTCCCTAATCGGGCTCTGAGCTTCTCGAGGATAAAAAGTGCATTCAGATTGTTAGGCTTATACTGTAGAGGTGGTGCTCAATTGGTTGGGGGGTTTTAAAGTAATGAATTACAATAATAACCAGTATTTACTAAACATTTGGGTAGATGCTTTGAATAATAGTGACCCAAAAAAATGAGTGCCAACACTTTTAAAAGTGAAGAGTTTCCTCAGCCAGACACATGAGGCTGATGGTGTTTTTAGGAGCCACTGATTGATAAAATACATAATGCTCAAAATCTACCAGACATTTTGTAATATTGAAATATACTTGAATTTTGTAGAACACAATATTATGTATGACAATAAATGCATATAAACAATTGAATCTAAAAAACAAACTAAGCAAACAAGAAGAACAGAGACAGAATCTTGGATGCAGACACTTTGATGGTTGCCAGATGGGAAGCGGCATTTGGGGAAACGGGTGAAGAGGTGAGGGGATTAAGAAGTACAAATAGGTAGTTACAGAATAGCCGTGGGGATGTAAAGTCCAGTCTAGGAAGTGGAGCAGCCAAAGAACTTCTACGCATGACCCGTGGACATGAACAAAGGTGTAGGGGTTGCCTGAGGGAGTGGGGGTGCTGAATAGAGGTGGGCAAAGGGGGGAAAAAATAGGACAACTCTAATAGCATAATCAAATAAATGAAATTAAAAAAAAAATACTGTGCAGACATTTGAAATCAATGCTCCATATAGAAATACGTATATTGTAAGTCCATCTGCTGACAGTCTTTGTTGGGCATTTAGATTTGTTGACTCCTTCCAGTCCCTCTGTGGCTCCCCACCCCCACCCCAGGGTTCACTGTTCCTAGGCAGGAAGCCACTGGCATGTGTTATTTGACACCTATCCATAGAGGACAGACTCAGTCCGCCTCGGACTGCCCCAGTTTGTGCCTGCTGCTCTGGTGTCATTTTTAGTAGCTCCCCCTTTTACTCTCCAAAGTGTCTTCATTTGGACATTCAATTAGCTAGCTATTCTACCTGTAGGCAGATATTTATATTGCATTTGTTTTATCTTGACCCAGAAAAAATATGCCTAAAAGAGAAAGTTAGAAGCCTGTTATTTCCATCTCCAAGTACATTTTCCCCGCTAATATTATTAGTTTGATTTCCACTTTCTTCCTGGTTGAGCTCAAAGTGGCATATAGTTTGCTTATCATTTCTAGACATAAAAATGTTAGCCTTTGGTCAAATGTGTGTGTGTGTGTATGTGTGTGTGTTGTGTTATTATAGTAAATTAGAAAATAACTATTCTGAGGTCACATTTGGTTAACCCTTTCTTTCTCATTTTTTTGGAATGGCCTAATAGTCAACAAATCTCACTGGTTGGCTAATTTCGCTCTGCACAGCTCACGTGTGTGTTGGGGCGTGTATGTGTGCAAATTTTAGTAACTATTACAAAATATCCACAAAATTCTTTCGTTTCATAATACACACTTAACTCCCCAGCCACCACATAGACACAACTCAGACATTTGCATCCTCTCTGGGGACAGACAGTGTCTTGGGAGTGTTTCAGCCCACTGACAGGGGGCCTCAAGTTCGTGAACTCTGAACCTGTCACCCACATTAGAACTTCAAGCCACTACCCGGAGCCGCCTCTCTTCTCCAAGGGCCTGGCTGTCTTTGGTGAGGCTGTTGCTTCTGTCTTGCTTCGGGTCATGATCTCTGTTCTGGATTGTTCAGGGTCACAGGGTTGGGGGGCTCACTTCAGTCCCTCAGCCTGTAGTGGGTAAAAGTGATCTCCGCTCCTATTAACTTTTTCTGTCCAATGACCAGTGTCACTGCTTCTCCAGGTATCTCTATCACCTCCTCTTCCAAGACATTGCTCTGCTCTTGTCATCAAAATGGCAAAGAAATTATTTTTAAAAGCTATTACTAGGTTGCCAAATGTCAGTGTGTTCCGGCCGCTATAGCAAAACACTGTAGACTGGGTAATTTAAAAACAACAGACCTTTAACTCCCACCATTCTGGAGGCCGGAAGTCTGAGGTCAGGGTGCCGGCGTGTCTCGGTGAGGGCCCTCTTCCAGGTTGCAGACTTCTTGTGTCTTCACTTGGTGGAAGGAGCTAGAGAGCTCTATGGGATCTCTTTGATAAAGAACTAATTCCGTTCATGAGGGCTCCACCCTCATGACCTAATCGCCTCCCAAAGGCGCCCCCTTCCCACATGATCTGACTGGGCATTATGATTCCAACATGTGAACTGGGGGAGCACACAAACATTCAGAACATAGCACCAAAAAGAGTAGCCAGCTCCGTTAATTTTTCAGCCTTCTTCCTTGATTTCTTGGACCAAATCCTCCAGGCAGGGTAAAAGGCATTTAAGTGGCACCACCGCAGGTCATGCTCTAAGGTGCAGTCTCAGGGAACAGCATACACACCAGCTGTCTTCACACCTTTTCCCAGATATCGAGGGAGTCTTTGTCTTCCTCCTTGGATTAGGGGTTCTATTCTCTGGAACCTGAAAACGAGCCGAGCACCCTCTTCACCTGGAACACCATGGGTACACATGTAAATAGAATCGCATGTGACTAACCCAGTGTCCCCAGTTTCTCAGGGCGGTGCTACAACATAAAGTCTCTTTTCTCTGCACATGTTAGAATTACTTTACATGTAATTTAAATTCTGTAAACTATAAATATTTGAACTTAGCAAATAATTATATTTTGACATGTTAGTATATATAATTGTTTACACATTGGTTAAAATATAAATATCTCTGGTGGAGCTAGATCTAGGTGGGAACTTGAAATTTTTTTGTAACTATGGTTAATTCTGTCAGCGTGTGTACATGGTGCCCACTAACTGATTTGCATGGTTAATCTTCCATTGAATGCCTTTTCTTAAATATTATACAAATGACATCAAATTTGGCGACTACCCACTTTCCCAGGAAAGATGAAATCAACTTTTACAGCTGGAAATAATTTAATCCTTGGCAATGGGCTCCTTAACTTTCTCTCTGGGGAAAAAAAAAAAAAGTGCTTTTTTGATCTACCAGTTTATTGCAAAAGTAGGGTTCTGACTCCTGTTTACATGATGAAAAAAGAAAATAAATTACATTATTTTATTGGGAAGCTGGGATTAAAATGCCTTCAAAGTAATTTGGAAATTCCAAATCTTCTTGGGCTATTTCATTTACTTTAGAAGAAAACCAGCAGATCTAATGTTCTCATCAAATTATGTTTTCTGTCTTCTCCCAAATTCTCGCAAGGAAATCGACTTCTCTTGTCATCAGACTATCCTCACATTAAAGCGTTTCCTTAAACATTGTTCATTGGCTTCTTAAAGTCTTTATAAATGATGATGTTTTGACTTAAAGTAGGGTAGTTTAATTTACACTGGCTGTTTGAGTGATATGTGATAAACTTATTAAGTGATACATTTTATTCTTTCTAAAAAGCTAAGGGGCAGAAAGATGATGAGCAAAAGTGATCTTACTAAAACCAAAACCAAAGCCAAAAAAGTTACCTTTTAGGTAAGATAAAGGGCTTAAAATTAAGAATATGGTTATCTTGAGATGTTTTATATCAGAGGAGATTGTCTTCCCTTCCTTGAGGGATTTATAGTCTAGAGAAAGAAAAGGTGGGGGATTTGTAGAAAGAAATGGGATCAAGGAGGAGGGGGGGAAATGCTTATCTTGAGCTGTGCTGCGCTGTTTGATATTAGGGTATTATATGAACAATTTCTTTTTCAAAACAACTAAATGTGACATCAGAGCAAGCATTATCAGTATTTTTCAGATAAATTTATATATCAACAATTCTCACAAATATCTCGCAATTGGGGTTTGTCTTAACAAAACAAGGGTAGGAAATGTGGCCCTTTCACTGCAGAGACTCACTGACCAACTGATGGTTTTCCCCTGATGTGACCCACTGATGCTCTAACCTACCCTTAGCATGACTTACAAGTGACTTCTCAGAGAGCAGGAACCTCCCTCAAAGGCTTTGTCATATTATCGCTCACAGAACAAAGTATCAAATGAGTTCCTCAGTGGGTACAGAGTTCTAGTTTTGCAAAATGAAAACGTTCTAGAGATTTAACAAAACAAATATAGTTAACACTACTGAACCGTACACTTAAAATGATGAAGACAGTAAATTTTATGTTATGCGCTTTTCGCCACAATAAAAAAATTTAAATACGAAGGACAGTCATGGTCTGACCTGTCAGCCATTTATCTTGCATCATCTATTCAGTCAACAAGTCTTTTCAAGCACCTGGCAGGTGTCAGAAACCTACGAAGCATGGCAATGGAGAAGGCACAGCCCCACGTGCAAAATTTAAAATAAAATCTTGCTAAAGTGGAAAGCGCTGCCATATTCCTGTTCCTTATGTCTCTGCCATGGTTCTCTGATATTCTCCATATACACTTCACACGCGTGCCCCGTTATGGCTTTGTTTATCATACTCTCTTAGTCTTAAATGTCCTCCCTTCCGCTGGCCTCAGTTCTTATTCTTCCTAAACCATTTGACAGTTCTCTCGTCTTTTAAGAAACCGTTCAAAACAACCCAGAGATAAAGCTCTTCCTTCCACTGCCGTATCAGGCTGTGCTATTTAGCTTTTCAAGTCCCTCAGGCCTGGCCCAGAGGTTTGCATGCCACAGACACAGGAGGAGGTTTGTCAAATGAAGCGATATCTTAAAATATCTCAAATTCTTTTCTTAAGACATACCACATGCATTGTTTTCACCCCCTGAATATGTATTTTATGTTTAATTTGTAATTACATGTGTCCACCTATAAACTTGTATGTATAGTTAACGTTTATTTATTTCTAATTACCATCTCTCTCTCTTTGGATCTCAAGTTTCCATTGCGTAGGACCAAAGGCCACAGATGCTTTATTAACCATTACCGCGTTTGCTGGGACTCATTCTCTGGGGAAGGGGCCGGACCGGAGCAGGGACATAACCTCGGGCGGAGTGATGACTGCGGGTCGCTGTCTTGCCGTGCCAGGCTCGAGTGACTGTCTCCTGAAGCATTAGTGCCATTTTATGGGATTTAGATTGATTTTATCACTTGGGGCTTAGGAATACATGGACCTCTCCCCAGTGTTTTGAAATGTATAATTAACTTCTCTGGTGTCCTCTTCTGCATTTATCCACTAAGCGTTCCATGGTGTGCCTCTTAAGTCATCATCCAGTCTCCCATGTTCGTGACATTGAAGGCTGTGAGGGTCCACCAGCGAGCAGCAGCAGAGGGGGCTCCGGCTTGGAGCCGTTTACACCCTGGCTCACGCCGAGGGGACTCCTAACCTAGGAGCACGTGCCAGTTGTTGCGTTCCCAGAGCCAGAGTGAGTGTCTCATTTTAAGTAAATACTGTCAGTTATTCCTTTTCTAATTTTAGCTTTATTGGGGTGTAACTGACATAAAAAAATCGTAAGGTATTTAAAGTGTACATAGTGATTTGATATACATATACACATTGTGAAAGAAGCCCCACATCCACCACCACATATGAGTATATTTATGGGATGTGTTGTGTTTTTTTTTCATGAGAACATTTAAGTTCTCCTCCCCTGGCAGATTTCAGTTATGTCCCTTTATTGTTCGGTCAGCTTTGGGAGGAAGAGTTGTTAAGCCATGTTGAAGCTGTGGCTCTCTGACCTAAACTGCGGAGAGTTGGTTAAAGCCTAAGATCCTGTCATCACCTTACAAGTTGCTTTGATCAGTTGAAGGCCACCAGTGCCACCTTTGGGAACCACAGGATCAACTGTGGTTTCTTTGGCCAGAACTGTGTTTTGTTTTGTTTTATAATTTTTTAAAGGTTTAATTATGGTAGACAGCATAAAGTTTACCATTTTTAAATGTACAGTTGAGTAACATTGAGTATATTTATGTTGTTGTGAAACAGATCTCTAAGAGTGTTTATCTTGCAAAACTGAATCTCTACATCCATTAAACAATAACTCCCATTCTCCCCTTTCGCTGGTCCCCAGCAGCCACCATTCTCGTTTGCATTTCTAAAAACTTGACTACTTCAAATACCTCCTATAAGCAGAATCACGTAGTACTTGTGTTTTTGAGAGAGGCTTATTTCCCTTAGTATCATGTGCCCAAGGTCTGTCCACGCCGCGGCACGCAACAGGATTCCATTGTATATCCATGCCACGTTCCACTCGTCTCTTCACCCGGGGGAGGGCACATGGGTTGCTTCCACCTCTTGGCTACTGTGAATAATACTACTGTGAACGTGAGTGTGCAAATATCTCTTGGAGACCCCGCTTTCCATTTGGAGGGTGTATACCTGGAAGTGGGGTGCTGGGTCTTGTGGTAACTCCACGTTTTCACTTTTTGAGACTCTGCGGTAGTGTTTCCCACAGAGGCCGCGCCATTTTACCTGACCACCGACAGTACTCAAGGGTCCTCATTTCTCCACTTACTTACCAACACTTATTTTCTATACTGTTTTTTGTTTTGTTTTAAGAATCTTAGCAGACGTGAGGTGATACCTCAGGGATTTGACTTGCATTCCTCTCATTATTAGTGAGGTTAAGCATCTTTTCATTATGCTTGTGGGCTGCTTCTATATCATCTTTGAGCAAATGTCAGTGCAAGTTCTAGGCCCATCTTTAATTGGGCTATTTGATTTTTTGTTACTGACATGTAGTTCTTTATATACCCTGGATATTCACTCTGTATCAGACATAAAATTTGCAAGTATTTACTCCCATTCTGTAGTTTGTCTTTTCACTCTCTTGACTGATAGAACAAATATTTTTAAAAATTTAATATTTGATGCCATAATTTGTACAGAAATTATCTTTGACTGGACTGCTGACATATAACCAGTAATCTGTCCTACCCAAATAAGTTACGTCTGACCATGAGGTCTAGTTCCGTGTGAAGGTTATCCAGCTTCCATAAAACTGATAACACTAGCAAGGGCAATATTTTAAAACTTTTCTGTGCACTAAAACTTTGATAAAAACTTTGCATTTTCCTTGTTGTAACTGTACTAGTATGTAAAGTATTAAGGGTATTCTGATTTAAGTTCTCCATAAATTGAACAAGCGTTGACATGAGAGGCGCAGGTAGGCCGTTTTGCCATAAGTCTGGTGTGTCTGATGCTGTGTTTGTGAAGGAGATGGCCTGGTCGTATTGTGTTAAAGGAGGATGTCTGGTTCGTGTTGTGAAGCCACTTTCGTGGTGCTTGAGAAAACATGAGCTACACCAGTAGGGGTGATCTGGAAGTTATTTGGAGTTGCATGGGGATACAGAGCCTGTTTCTAGAAATCATCAGGGAATGATATACTAAGTAAGTAGGATAGACTCCAGGGAAAATGTTTGCCTTTTCTTTTCTTTTTTTTTTTTAAGGAAATGTGTACAATCTGTGGTTTCTGCAGAACCTTTTATTTTCATCTCAGGGAATATCAGTGTGTTCACAAGTTATATATAGTCAACTTCTCCGTTAAAACGCAGCCAGCTATTGGGTGACGGTAAGAATAGCTGTGACAATATCTAGGGCACCCGTTCGCAGACTCAAACGCTTCCAAAGTACTGAGAGAGAAAAGAAGTAGTCAATCATGACTACGACATATTTTAATAAGTGATGTGGGTTTGGGTGAATATTAATGTTATTTTTGTTTGCTAATTTCTGAATCTTTCTTAAATTAATGTCATTGTATGAGACAAAGCCCAATAAATAATTGGTTATTTTTTAGGATATAAGGTTTACTGACAAGGTTTATTTTTATTTTGAAATGGTATTTGTACTTTTGGAAAACATATGAAATAAAGTGTGTCAAGATTATCTTTGGAAATTCTACAATGTTTTCAATTTAAAAAGCACTTCAGTTTCATTGTAATCCCAACAGTAACACTGAAGTCCAGAGCCTCAAATACTCAATGATTCTTGCTTGAAAATAAATTGCAAAATCATAATCAATACTTAGTTTTAAAGAAAGATATTAAGAAGCATGTGCTGTGTTGTTGATTTCTTTTATTACTTTGTTTTTAGTGTTCTCTACTGACAGTAAAATTCATACTCCATTTGTCTAAAGATCCATAAAGTGGGAATTTCCTAAGAGCACTGTATATAATGATTATGGCAAAATTCCAGAATTTTCCAGTGGGGAACAGGCTTTTATTCTTTTTTTAAACTGTCAAGCTGTTGGCAAAAACGAGCACTCTAGTTAAATGACTAAGCAAATGGTTTCGGAGACATGCCCCCGTCCTTCAGAAGGAGCCATAACAGACCCCTGGCTAAGTGACTGAACTCCATCTGTGGCCGTGCATATCAAAGATTAATCACCAAGGATTCTGACTAATTCCAGCCACTACCTCTTAATGAATGCCAGATGTGAACCCATCAGCCTTGTTTCATATGACATCAGTAACATTTGAATGGAGCACTTGTCTAGTGCTCCACAGAGTAATATGATTAATTCTAAAGAGGGGTGGGGAGTCCCAGCTTGTCCCGACATTGTGCACGTGGTGTGCAAAGTGAGGTTTCAGCAGTGTGTCCATCAGTAGCAGAGCATTCTCAGCCTTTTGCAATCTATCATCTGTTATATTCTAGCTTGAAATTCCTGTCAGGATTACTCACAGTAGATATGTAAACCTTGATGAAACAGGATTAGACAAAAAATATCTATATATTCTAAGCTCATTAACTAAGGTTCTTTAAGAATGCTAGCAGAGAGGAGATTAAAAATCGACTTCCAATCCAAATGTCCATGAATGAGAGACTGATTAAAGCACCTGGAATGTATCCATACAGTCTCTACAATGGGGCAGGGGGGAGTGCTCTGCTTTACCCAGCCCTTCAGGGATCAAGGCTAACAGAGGCTTCACCTTCCTCATCATCAGCTTCCAATGTTGCTGTGTGGATGTTCAGTGAGCAAATGGGAAAAGAGAGGGAGGACAAATATGGAAGATTGTTGTGAGTCAGGCAAGTAAGTGACACATCTTCCTCTGACCAAGATGTAATCATGTGGCCCCCATCTCATTGCAAGGGAGGCTGGGAATTGTAGTTTGTGTGTGAAGACAAAGAAGAAGCAGGTTTAGACACCAGCTACCACCCAGTCTTGCTACAGATGTGATGGGAGCTAGGTAACAGAAGAGCAGAGTTGAGGCATTTCATCATAAGAGTGTGTGTGATTTTAGCAATGTGTAGTATGACCTATGAAAAAAATAAAATACATTTTCCAGGGAAAAAAACAAAGCTATGGTCAGTATAACACTTAGAGCTCCTGTCCTAATTATAAATCATGAACACCAGAGAATTTTGTTATTTACCATGTCTTATGAGCACCCTCTAATTCCTTTCGAACCAAGCTCGTTCTGGAGTCAGGGTAAACCTCTCCGTGACCTGGTTCACTGCCTTTTGGGAATTTTATTTTTCCCCTCTCGTTCCAGTTGGCAGGCCAACTGAAGAGGAGCGACTGTGTGATTGCCTGACAAGAAGGAAGTTAGCAAGTTAGCCTTGCCTGTGTTTAACTGGGAAAGCATCCCCCCTCACCCCTAGTGCTGTCACTGCAAGGACTCCCTTCTCAGATCCAGGGAGGGAGAGGCAGCCATAGTGGTAGCTTATCAGCCACATTTGAGACCCAGATAAGATTTTGATCTGACATTTGCCTGTGTTTCCAACTTTACATCTTACCCACTCCACCCATTTTTTTTGTTTTTGTTTTTGTTTTTTAAGTTTTCTCTGTGACTGAAAGCAGAGTTCCTCAGACTGATATTCCACAGCAGATTTTTTTTCTGGGAAGCATCATCAGGTGTGCTGTAGACAAAATGTACCACATTAGTGCAAGAAGTACTAATACACTTGTGAAACGTTACACTGCATACCACATTCCCTCTGAGGGGTGCACGTGCACTGAACGTCCCGAGAAGGCATGCAGCTTAGACGCTTGTTTAGTTTTGTTCATCCTGGGATTTGCCAAACTCAGTTGATCACGGACAACACACCACACCTAGGTGTCCTTGGGCACACTGGTGCACAGAACATCAGGTCGGACACCATTGCTCTAGTTGCGTGTGTACCGCTAGCCTCGAGGGGCTGTTGAGCGCTGACCTGGGTCTCACGTTTTCTTCCTATTGGACAGTGCTGCTCCAGGATTTCTTATTCATTCTTCCCTGAATTCTATTATAATTATACCAGTTTTAAACAATTGACGCTTGTTTATATATGAACCCATTGTTACCAATATATTTTAGAACTTCTTTTCCACAAGAGTCTTCTCATAGGGAACTCTAAATCTTTGCCTAAAAATGCCCTTATTTCAACACAATTCTTAAACGATACTTTATCTTGTTATGGAATTATAAATCATCTTCTTCCAGCTCACTAATCCTCTCTGCAAATGGCATTTAAGTAACTATTTAAGAAATCTTTTATTAAATGACTATATCCATTCATTTCGAGTACAATTTGGTTATTTGTTTTCATCCACCCGGTCTTTTTTTATGATCTGTATTCCTTTTAATGTTTTAACCGATGACTCTTAGGACTTTACTGTTTGGGGCGTATTTATTTTACAAGCTCTCTTTGCCATCTCTACGATCAGAATTACCGAGGAGGCCTACTCCTGCCCTTGGCTCTGGCAGCTCACCCTTGCCCAGCATGCATGGTATTCCCAGTTGGTTTCTGATTTGGAGCCATAAGCTCATGTTTGGTGGAGCTTAACCAGTTTAGTCTCATGTGCCCTGGGGTGAGGGTCTGTCCCCCATGAGATGTTTCGTGTTGGCTTCTGCCAAGCACCTGGTAGTACTTCTGGAAGTCGCTGCAACATACGTGTTAGTTTAAATTTGAGCCCCAAGCCTAACGGGGGAGAGATCTGTAGTATGAATTTTAAGAGACTTTTCCCCCCGTTTATCTTTACTGTCTTCCCCTATCATTGAGGGAGATTGTTTTCCCTCACTCAGTGTTTTACTGTGGGAAAAACTTTCTGTGGTCCCATTGTTAGAGATGGATTTCAACTCCTGTCTTGAGAATCTGCCAGGCCTCATTTTTTTGTTATGTGCAAGCCAAACTTCTCAGTTGCCTAGGATCAACCCACTGGCAGCTCAAATACCACCACCTCCACCCCCTGTCTGGTTTTTGGTTCTGGAAATTTTCCTTATGTTCTTACAACTGTAGCTATGCATTTTAGAGAATATTTATGGTTTAGCAAGCATTTCTTGGGGTTTTATGAGTGATGGGTTTACAGGATGATTATTCTGTGTATTGCCATAAACTTTAATACATGTGAAGTAAGTAAATGAATCTGTGGATGAAGTATGAGAACAATCTGTAAGAGATAACAGAGCAAACAGGAAAGAGAGGCGGGAAGGCACAGAGGTGGTTTGTTATCTTTCAGCTTGTCTAGACAGATGCTGTCCAACTTGGTAACCACTAGTTCTCTCTGGCTGCTGAGTGCTTGAAGTGTAGGTGGTGGGTTAAGACACACCGAAGGTATCAGATACAAACTAGATTTTGAAGACTTAGTATAAAAAGAATGTAAAATATCTCAATTTTTATGTTGATAATATATTGAAACAACATTTTGATATATTGGGTAAAATAAAACATTAAAATTAATTTCACCATTTTTTAATGTGACTCCGAGAAAATTTTAAATTTATGGCTCCCCTGTTTCTATTGGCCAGCGTTAAGAGTACATTATAGGTACACAACAAGCACTGGTTGAATAAAGGAAGGCGCTTGGTACCCTCGAATTGCCTCTCATTATTCCTAAACGTGGTATATGATGAGTCTCACTCTCATATGATGAGTTGCTGTACCGGAAAATAATTCCCATCCTGGATCTACTTGTAGATCTGATTCTTACAGCTAAGGGAGTGTGAGATGAGAGAACAGAATTTAGTCCACCATAGTGGAGCAAATTTAGGCAGAGAGTGATTTAGCGAAATGAGTTTAGATAAATGCTTTCAACAATCACTTTGAGTAGGAAAACATACCTTTCTTTAGTAATAGTCTTTCATGTTTTTGTAACACTTTGTTTAGATGATATAAAAAAGTTTTGACACAATATATAATGAATGAAGAGCACTTAAGAAAGGGAATCTCAAAAATAAAATTTCTGAATTCAATGCCGTTTTGTTCCTCTAACGTTTTCTCCAGTCTGCTCCCCTAAACCAGTTTTCATTCATTTATCATTTGGGTATATGGAATGGAAAGAGGGCGCTAGAACGTGGGCAACGCCAGACACTCAAAGTGCACTTTCCATGCCGGGATGATTAGACTCGCTTGGTCACCGAATGGCATTCGGCTTTCAGGCTGAGCAGTGAGCTGAGGCTGCAAAGCCAGCCAAGCAAACAAAACGTTTACAGAGGCATCATCACACTCCCCCATCTGTAAATAGCCGTTAAGCCTGTGATGTGACATTTTTAGGGTGTTTGGTCTTTGTCACTCTATACATTTCACAATAGTCCCTCTAATAAAGTCCATGTGTTTTTCTAAGTGGTGGGGGAGGGGAGTAAAATTATGAGAGAGAATCGTAAGCTAAAAGAGCTCAGGCTTCCAGAGAGCTGTCTTTCCACCAGCCTGCAGATCAAGCCCCGGTGCAAAGGGGGCATAAGCCGTGGTTCCAAGTGCTGTTTTGCCTGGCTGGCTGCAGGGACCCCTTGTGCCTGTGAAAAAAGACTCTCCTTTCTCATGTCCCCGTAGTCTCTTCAGTTGGCACCCAAGTCTTAGCACATTGGCTGGGCCCCCAGTTGCAGTCACCGTAGCTGCCATTCCGGGATGCTGCTCAGATGAGGAATGGAGCATGAGTGGTGAGGCAAACTCTCCTTTGCTCACTGGCCATAGGGGGCGGTTAGCAAGCCGTGTGGCCCAGCTTAGGTCTCATGTTTTCCCTTTGAGTCCAACTGCCACGGAAGTTTATTTCATGTACAGTTTCTCCACGTGTGGAGTATTGGTCCCCAGCAGGGACAGATGGGTTTTGTCCTGCGGTGTTACTGACGCCCCGATTCCTGCCTGGGGGGGCTTTTACCTGTAACAGAGGACACATCTGTTCCCCCCAGGGCCTGTGTTGGGGAGACGGCATGCGGACCACATGATCAAAGCATTTGGAAATGGAAAGCGCAGCCGCCTTTGAAGTGGGATTATCTGTAACTTTTATCAGATGTAACCCTGATTCCATCCGTATGTTTAGTGTTCCAGTTCGCGGGCAAGAAATTGTCCATTTACTGCCTCCGTTGCTGGCCAGAGGAACAAAGGGTTCCAAAAGCCAAGTGGACGGCCAGATTTAGCGACTATGTCTCTTTTCTTCCATTACCTCTTGACCCCTGGATTTGTGATGCCACTCCGTGCTTTCCGTGTGTAAGATAGCCACGCTTTGCCGGAGAGAAGTAGCCAAACCAGAGAGGATGAGTTAGCGTTTTACCAGTTCCATGCACCTTAACCACAGTGTGTGTTTTTTTTCATGGTGAGTGCAAAGGGTCTAGTCTAGCTGGGATCTCATCCTCAACTTTCCATGGATCTCTCTCAATAATCTAATTAAATGTCGCAGCTTAGATCCTGAAGAGCTTCTGGAATAAAAAAAGAAAATCCTGAAATGATGTGTTCTAGCTTTAGCCTGACTGTAACTGACCAGCTGAGCTGAGTAAGTGGGACTGAATGTGTAGCTGGCCGTGGTTCATAGCATTTGCCATATTGTCCTGTTTAGAGGGGTTAGGGTGAAGAAGCCCTCAACCTTGGCCTTACCTTAGAATGTGGAGTTGCGTCACATGTGCGTGTCAGTTACCCAAATGAAACTCTTAGTTACCGGGGAGAAGGGGTGGGGTGGGGCGGAGAAGAGAAAAAAGACCTTTAAATATTCCCACAGCCCGGAGAGTCAGTGAAGTTATGCCATTAGTGATGGAGCTATCAAGTGGAAAACAGAGAAACCTACAGAAAGTAGGTGTGGAAGATGTGAAGGTCTTTTCTTGCCACTGACCAATAAAACAAAAGAAAATGAGAACAAACTAACAAGCCAAAAAAAGAAAAAAAAAAGTCTCCAGTGAGAAGAGAGTGCTTTGTGGACAAATAACTTGAAATACGAAGAGTCTTTACAGCACTGATTGCCCAAAAGTTCAAGGGGGTGATCAAGTTGCCAAGCACGGGGTCTGGGCTACACAACCAACTGCTTACATTGTTCCTTGTGGGCGATGCTTGGTGCTCGCCAGACTTATTTTCTGTTCAGAAAATCGTTTGACTCGGTTAGCATTAAAGACACATGAAAGAGACATTTGCTCTTCCCAGACTTGGAAATGTAGAGAGGTTTTCATATGCATTTCCAGATGGCAGATATTTAAATCTCGGTTTGGCTCTTAAACACATGCTGGGGAATTTGGCAGTGGCCGGTTGGGAGAGGCAGTGGTGATGATTACGAAAAGGTAGCGTATATTTCTAATCCCGAGCACATCACTTGAGAAGCCACTTTAAAAAACCATATATATCTTGTTCTCAGATTTTCTTAGAGAAAAATGTCCACTAAAATGAAAGCGATCTAATTGTTGATTTTCTTCATCCAATAAGAACTAAATTTAGCCTTTCATTCAGACTCTTACAAAGTGTGACAGTGATACTTTGAAAAATTTTGTTTTTCTGCTTGGGAGAAATTGTTTTAAATCAATTACACAGAACTAGACAACAATACCTAAAATTATTTTCTTGATGCCTGTGAGGGGTTTCACACTTGACATGGATCTTTTCATTCTAGTCTAGACCATTGATTTCATTTACATTGAGACGCATGAGTTTGTATCTTTTTGTAAAACAGATTAAAATGTCACTGTGATCGATACAGAACCAAAAGTTATATTTCAGAAAATCCTAAACTCATTTTATTCATTGTGGTGCATTTCTTCTAACATACGCTGGGTAAGGTTCCTTTTTTATGTATTTCTTTGTTGTAAGGCTGCCTTCAAAGGATGTTTTTGTAACTCAACCCATACAGAGTGGGGCAAAAGTAAGTTTACAGTTGTGAGTATGTGAAACATAGTTTATTCCTGCATTATTATTTATTAATTATTGTATGATTTTCTTACAAACAACTGTAAACCTACTGCCCCACCTTGTATATAGAAGGAAACCCCAGCAATGTTGTATAACTGGGACAACCCCCAAGAAAAAGACCTGTGGAATACTTCAGTGAATGGATTATCCTTCCCACTTTATTTCTTTTGAGTCAAAAAGTATGAGGTCAGTAGTTTTAGTGGCAATTTCAATTTTCCTTCTTTAAAAAAAATATATGTGTGTGAGCACAAGTGCACAATGCTGGCAGGGTGACTTGTGGCATCTTTTCTTCCCCCAAATCCGTTTGTGATTGCACTGGCAGGCAGTGGACAACCGGGGACCCTTTCTGACTGCCCTCTCTCTGTGCCACCTGTATCTGGACCCCTCAGTAAAGGTGATAGGAGGGGCCTGCGTAGCAGGAAACTCAGAGGAGGAAGTGAAGACTCAGAGGAAGGAAGGTAAGGCCAGATGTGTTACTTTGACCGTTTCTGATACAGAAAATATATAGGGAGTGGAAGGGCAGCCCTGGGACCCATGGACGCAGCCAACAGCATTTAAAGGAACACCCTGAGGAGGACAGAGCCAAGAGTGTTCCTGGAATGAGCAGGCGGTCTCCCTGGGTACACAAGAATGTGTAGAACAGGGCGCATTTACAAAGGGTGTCCTTAGAAAGAAGAAAAGCAGAGATTAAGCAAAGGTGGCCAATTTCCCTTCCCTCTACCACATCATTCTTGCTTCTAATAACCATTTTCACTAGATTTGTCCTTGAAGAGCCAAGAATTCTCCTTCTAAAATTATGTCTTTTTTTTTAATAGGATTTCTTTGGTTTACCTCACCAAAACACTTCCACTATCAGAGCCTCTCACTTCTTAGCATCCTTAAATTAACAAATAAACATCGCTCCCAATGGGAAGGCCCACTGGGGTTCATAAGTGTCCTGGTTCCTTGCGCCTGTATGTGGTGCGTGCGTGTGCATGAAGGACAGCTCGGTGAATCCACAGCCCGGTTGCAGTCGTGGCTCAGCGGGAGCTCACACAGCCCGGGACGCGGTCTGAATGAAAAGGAACCCAGAAACTCGGACTGCGTTGTGATGTTTTTCACATGTTCTTAGAAATGTTTTGAACCCAACTTCAGAACACTCCTTAAAGCAAGGACTTCTTTTAAAACACTATTTCCCCCCCTGGAGCTCCTACTCCAAGGCTTAGCAAGGAGTAGTGTCTCAACGAGACGTTGCTGTGAATTGTTTGCAGACAAAAACAACAGAAGTTTTCATGTCCCTACACAGTTTCCTTTGAATATAACGTTGATGTGTCTGTGACAAGCAGCTTTGAGTCATATTCTTGAGTAAAGAAGTTAGCTTATCTTTTACATATAAAAAGAAAAAGCTAGAACACTTTTTGGTATATATGTACACATTCTCCATTTTTCATGTGAACCTGCATATTGCTGACATCGCACGCGCACACACACACACACAAACTCCAAATATTGTAATATTATAATGCAAGAGAGAAGGCGGAAAGCCAATTTATTTACTCATCAATACCCAGCTGGGTGTTGCATGGAGGGGACAAGGAAACTGATTTCCTGTAGCATCACAGCCAGGTCAGGACCAGTGGCCCCTCTGGCCGCGCAGGGCCACCTGCCACCGAGCTTGTTTGCAGACGGCTTCCCAGCATTTCTCCAGGAGAAGTGGCCTCCTCAGGAGTTTTTATAGTTCTTGGTAGGGCTCACTGTTATGACTTGAATTGTGGCTTTTGAAAGAAAAGATCCTTTATTTCATAATAACTTCAGTGTGATTGGCAGTGATTAGTGAAAAAGTAACGTCTAAAAAGAGTAGACTTGCTCAAAAAAGAATGCGGTTAACCGGAATGCAGTTACGACCATAGATTAGGAACCATGGAACTTTGTTGAATACCAAGAAAGTTCTTCGTTCTTCAGAACCGCCGGTACATCCCTGGATAAGCTTACAAAATTTCCTTTCGCTCTCAGAAGATTTTTGTGCATATGAATCTGCAATTTGATTTTTTAAGTCCTAATATAGAATTTATAATCATCGAGTGAATGAAAGTCACTTATGTTCTAATTTATCATTATCCATTTACTTTTGTGGTGATTGAAAACTTTGAGTTGAATGCAATGAAGAGAAATATAAAGGAAAGAAGCTGATAATGTTTATTGGGTATCTCAGCACTGCGCCCTGCAAGCCCTTTTATAGAAATGATTCTATTTAACCCTTACAACTTGTGGAGTCTGGGGCGTTAACCAAGCCCATGCCACACAATGACAGGATGACAGAGCTAAAATGGAAATCAAATCTATTTGACCTTAAAGCTTATTTTTGAGTTATTGGGGTATGTGATCCAAATAGGGAGTATGTCATAGATTTTGTTATTCTCAGAATGAGTGAGTAAATAAGTCTGATGGTCTAGCATCCATGCTTCTAAGAGAAGAGCAGACTCTGGAGTGGGGGTAGACCAACCAATCACACAGTTCCATTGCCAGGGAAGAGAGTTTCTAATCGGAAATATCTTTTTGACTTTGGGATAAACACAAATTTCCTAAATAGGAAATTGAACTCGACTTTATTATATTAATAATATGTGTTCACTGAAAGACTCCATTAAGAGAACAGAAGATATTTGCAATACATATATGCAATGAAAAAGACATTTAGAATAAAGAACTCCTACCAACTGGTACGGAAAAGACAACCAACACAATTAAAAATTAGCATGTGTGAAAGAGGATAACGAGTTACCAAAAAACATTTCAAATGATACTAATAGGATTTTCAACTATATCTATATATTGAAATTCACTTCTTTAATAAAAAATAAGAATAAAATAAAAAATAATTCACTTTTTTAATTAGGTACTGATCCAAGAATCTGAAACTCCAAGTCAGATCGCTATAGGGAGCCTATGTTCTCTTCTCCCAGGAGTGCCTACCAAGTGCGTGCGGGCCTGCCAGTACCCCTTGCCCTCAGCCACAACTGCGTAGTGCTGCTGGGATTTGTGTTGGAGGATTGGAACTGCATCGTCTCCCAGTTCTCTCTCACTGGCTTCGCTGCTCCAGCCCCCCCCCCCCCGCCCCACCCCAGAGCCTTCACTCACTGTCCTTGGGCAAATGAAAATGTACTTAAGTTCACAAAAATTTGAAGACTCTTTCAGGGATGCCTACTGTTTGGAGGTAGGAATAGAGGTGGTGATTATAGGTCTTACTGAGAGCAGCCAGAGGCATGTGTACACACATGTGTGTACACACATACAAACACATACACACACACCATCTACAAAAATTCTGAAGGCTCTGCAGCTGAAATACCAAGAATCAGAACATCAAACATCCTAAATACCAAGATGAACATGTAGCCATTTTGGTCCACATATACAAAGACCTCTGTGAATTAAAAGAAGTGTTGTAATTAATCCAGTATTACATGACCACAAACTACACGACCTAGTCTAGGACTTCGGCAACAGAAATATTTCACTGCCCCCACCCCAGTCTTCCCAAATTATTCATTGAATGACTACTTATGCAAGTAAAGCTTTATGTTACAAAATGGGGATACATAGGTAATGGAATGCTTTCTTTCCCCTTTAATAATTCAAGGAATTACCAGCCTTTAACTGAGTCTCTTGGAGGCAAAGTGGTATGTTGGGAAGAAGGTGAAGTTAGGAATTAGCCAGGTCTGAGTGCGTACCAAACCTACTAAACCCTGTAAAGTCAACCCTCTGGCAGCTTAATGGGAAAGATGTTCTCACATTCCCACCTGAGTTTCAGTGTGCATTATACTTTCTAAGCCCTAGATGGAAACCTGTTGACTTTACAGGTATGTAAACAAAGTTATCTTCGAAGCTCGGTCCAAAGGTATGTAGGACATTCGCTCAATGGGAAGGCAGGGGGATGTGAAGTAGGTTGATTGCAATGAATGGCCATTCATTTCTGTAAATCTTATTACTCACACCAAGGAGTGGGAATTGTATCAACTTGAATCCATGTTTGGTCAGATAAAACCTTCAGGTCTTTATTTGGCGAGATAGTTGGGGAATTCAAATTCAACATCCAGTGGTGTTTGTTTGTTTGTTTGTTGTTTTGTTTTTAACTATATTCCCTATGCTGTACTTTATATTCCTGTGACTATTTTGTAACTTCTTACTCCCTTCATCTTGTTTACCCATCCTCCCCTCCTTCCCATCTGGCAACCCTCAGTTTGTTCACTGTATCCATGAGTCTGTTTCTTTAACATCCAGTTTTATTTTTAAAAATAAGAAAATTTAAATTCATGAAGCAAAAATCAGACTGCTTTTCAAGTACCCAAGATGATCAGAAGTGCTAAGGTTGCCATAATTCAGTTGAAACAAACCTAGCAGATATTTTAAAGGCTTTCTATGTAGTCCGCTCACCATGTGTTAAAGAAGAAGATGAGTTTTAAAGACATTTACTAATTAGACTAAAATCCTACATTTCATAAATGCAGAAACAAGACATGAACCCATGTCCCCAGACCTTTGCCTAATAGTCTTTCAGTTTCCAGGAGTATTTTCAGAGGATCCTTGCAGGATACTGTCACAACCACTATACCATCACCCCACATAGATAAGCTTAATGTTCAATAAATCCCTTTTATTGTGAAACGAGGATGAACCCAAGCTGTCTTCTAGCTCTTTCTATATTTCGGATCTGTAGATATGAGTCAGTGTCCAGTCTAGGAGACAGACTATAAAAGCAGAAGTGAGGATGAATTAATGCCTCAATTCCTTTCTAATCTTTGAAAACGAATATTTCACATTGAAAACCAAAAATTAATAAAACACAAGACTAGCAAAGGTTGGAAACTTTGAAATGCCTTTTAGGAGCTAGCCTAGAACATAGAACTCTCCCCCCCCCCCATTAAGAATTAACTTTCTCAGACATCTGTAGTTTTATTACAAACATCTATAGTTTAGACCAGCACTATTCTCAATATGGTATAAGCTCAAGTGTACATACATTTTGCTTTAAAGGAAAAAATACCTAAATCCTTTTTGTTCTCCTATGTTTTGTAATCTCAAATGCAATCCTGAAACTTAAACATATGGATTTAAGACATCTGTAAAAAAGAAAGGTTTATTAATCTTCAAAACACTTCGTAATAATTAGAAATAATATGCTGTTTAAATAGACCGTTGGGTGTGAATGAACCTCACAGCTGGGAACTTAGAATCCATGCTTTATCAATGCGACTCCTTTTCCCTGGGAAGTAGACGAGATCTGAATAGAGCCACAGCCTCCAATTTCCAAATGTCAAATAAAACAAACAAGCATCTATTGCCTAATCAAGCATGTCCAGTCCAATCGTGTATTACTGAGAGGACTCAGTCTAAAGGAACTTGACATTTGTCTCTGGTTTTAGCTGTATCTTCTTCCCCAGCTCCTTTGTTGCCAGATGTCACTCTGCCAGGGATCATCTTGTCAATTCTTACCGCTGCCACACAGAAGAGAGGGTTTAACTAGTTCACCGGAGACTGAAAGCTTGATAACCAAACTAACCAACCAGAGACCAAAGAAAACTGCGCCAAAGTGGGGCACTGTCTGCATGAATATGTCTCATTCCTCCTTACTGTTCATTCTAGCTCTTAAAAATAGAAACTCAAATTTTAACAAGTTCCAGGAACAAAGCACTCTTAAAAAAGTAAAAGAAGTACTTCCCTTTGCTCAAAATATTTAACATGGAACCAAAGTAAAATGTGGCCCTTTATGATAGTGCATGAGATACTCACATTACAAATGGGTTGTGTTCTAAAAATTAGTTTGTTGACACTCATTTCTGTACAGCCACATATCTCACAGATTTCATCTTCAGTTCAGGAAGAACTTTCCATTGTCAGTACTTAGGCTCTCATAGCCCCTTTGAGAAGCCCACTGTTCCTAGAATTCGAGTACCTGATAAAACACTTCCTCTCTTACCGGGCATAGCTGCCCCATTGGTCATACCTGGACTGCTGCCTGTCTCTCAGGTGCCATTTTTATGACTGACGGGCTCCTTCTCCTTTGCTCAGCATTAAGTGTAGAAATCCTCAACACTTGACCATAGGCTGCCTTCTCTTCCCTCTCTGTGCCATCTGCCTCTGCAACCGCATCCACACCTGTGCTTCAAGTACCATCAACATCCTGACAGCTGCTACATTTGTATCTCCCCTCCTGAACTTCTCCACAGATCACCCACAGTTTCCCTTTGAGGATTTCTCAAAGTCCCCTCAAACCACATGTCCAGAAACATGTCTTCTCTCCCAAATTTTGATTTCTTCCATGCCCCCCCAACTCGAAAATGGCCCCACCATCTATTTGTCCAGGTGGGTAGGTCAGAAATCTTGGGGCCGGTCACCCTTGGCACCCACACCTTCCATCCCCCAGACCCCTACAAGCACCGTCAGTGGCACCTCCCGATCTACCCATTTCCTTCCAGGACTCTGAACACGCTGTGCTCGTTCCTGCCACAGGGCCTTTGCTTGTGCAGTTTGTCAGGACTGAAATCCCTCACTTGAGCTCTCATTTTTTTAAAAACAGAAGTCATCTGCTGTAGTCAGTGATTAATTGGGTCATTCAGGTCTAAAGGGCGAAGAATCAAGAGCAGAGTTTGGAGTTTTCCTATTAAATGCCAGGTAGAGAGCAATTTCTTGTGACAACCAGGATTAATGGTTATATTAGAAAGACAGTAACTTTTGAAGTCCCTGTGTCTCACGTATGGAGACAAAGTACAAAAGACAGTTATTATATGACTCTAGGGACTTCTGGTCAAGATGTCAGCAGAGGCAGACATGCCTCGTCTCATTGCACGACCACATCAAAATTACAGCTAAATATAGAAAAACCATCACTCAGAACCATCAGAAATCAAGTTGAACAGAAGCCTGACAACTACGGAATTAAAGAAACCACATCCATCGAGACTGGTAGGAGGGGCGCAGACGCAGAACAGCTTGTCCCTCATCCACATGTGGTGGATAAAAATTCGGGAGGGACAACTTGGGAATGAGGAGTCCCAGCCCCAAACCGGGCCCCCCACTCCAGGGCTCTAGTGCCAGGAAGATAAGTCTCCACAACTTTTGACTGCGAAAAAAACAACGGGAATTGAGTTGGTGGAAGAAACTTCTAGTGCCCCAAGCAGTTCCTCTTAAAGAACCCACACACGGACTCACCTGCTCAGACTCGCTCCCTCAGAGCTCCAGCACCAGGAGGGCAGCATGAAAGGCACCAGTGGTATGCAGGGAGAGACTGAAGTATCTGGCAGCAAGTCGAGCAGAGGCCATTGTCCCTTTTCTAAACCTTCCGCCCACAGAACTGGCAAGCTGCTGCCATATCTAAGACTCCATCAACCTGGTTAAGGCTGTTTGACCTGCCTTCGAGATCCCCAGAGACTCTGCCCCACCCAATTTATGGGCCCACCCAAGCTACGTTTCCATATGAATGGCTGGTCTTGGCTTATGCTTCACAATTTCCTAAATCCTATCAAACAAGTAACAGCTGGCCTCAGTGAACCCTAGGCTAAGCACCAGCAGCAGCCAACCTAGATTCACAGCTTGGTTTCACCTGGGAATCTCCAAGCCTAGCACAAGTAGCAGCCACCTCAGATTGCTTTATAGCTCAGGCAGGATGGCCCCAGGCAAAACACAGGAAGGGGCTGACCTTGGCCTGCACCATCAGGGAAACCCCAGGGCCAGTGCACCCAGTGGACAGCTACGGACCACATCAGAGCACCACCATCCTGCCCCTGCACAGGTGATCCTCCACAAAGGGCGGATGTTGGTGGTCAGTGGTCACAGCCAATCCTTGCAGCTGACTGGCCTGGGTAAATCCCTCCCATTGATCTGCCAACAGCAACTACAAGAGGAGTGTGTACTCAACCCACAGGAAGCACACCTCGACCACTCAGCTTGGGAGATAGGAGAGGCTGTGTCGCTGGACCCTACAGGACACCTACTACATTAGGCCACACTACCAAGACACGGAGTCAAAGCAGCTCCACCTAAGACATAGAAACAAACACAGGGAGGCTGCCAAAATGAGGAGACACGGCCCAAATGAAAGAACAGATCAAAACCAGAAAAGGAGCTACGTGAAATAGAGATAAGCAATCTCATCAGATGCAGAGTTCAAAACACTGGTTATAAGGATGCTCAAGAAACTTAGGACCTCAACAGCATCTAAAAGAGCTAGTCAGAAACAAAAGATACCCTAATTGTAATAAAGAACAATTTACAGGGAAAGAACAGTAGAGTGGATGAAGCCAAGAATCAAATCAATCATATGGAACATATGGAAGCAAAAAGCAACCAATCAGAACAACAAGAACAAAAAAGAATCCAAAAAAATGAGGATAGTATAAGCAGCCTCTGGAACAACTTCAAGAGGTCCAACATTCACATCATAGGGGTGCTAAAAGGAGAAGAGCAAGAAACTGAAAATCTAGTTGAAAAAATAATGAAAGAAAGCTTCCTTAATTTGGTGAAGGAAATAAGGACATGCAAGTCCAGGAAGCACAGAGAGTCCCAAACAAGATGGATGCAAAGAGGCCCATTCTAAGACATGTCATAATTAAAAAGCCAAAGGTGAAAGATAAAGAGAGAATCTTAAAAGCAGTAAGGAAAAAGAAGTTAGTTACCTACAGGGGAGTTCCCATAAGACTGTCAGCTGATTTCTCAAAAGAAGCTATGCAGGCTAGAAAGGACTGGCAAGAAATATTCAAAGTCATGAAAAGCAGGGACCTACAGCCAAGATTGCTCTACCCAGCAAAGACATCATTTAGAATCAAAGGGCAGAGAAAGAACTTCCCAGACAAGAAGAAACTAAAGGAGTCCATCATCACCAAACCATTGTTATATGAAATGTTAAAGGGCCTTATTTAAGAAAAAGAGGAAGATCAAAACTATGAACAATAAAATGGCAAAAATACAAATCTATCAACAATTGAATCTAAAAAACAAACTAAGCAAACAAGGAGAACAGAGACAGAATCATGGATGTGGAGAGCATTTTGATGGTTGCCAGGTGGGAGGGGGATATGGGGGAGTGGGCGAAGAAATGAGATTAAGAAGTACAAATCGGTAGTTACAGAATTGCCATGGGGATGTAAAGTCCAGTCTAGGAAATGGAGTAGCCAAGGAATTTATACACATGACCTATGGGCATGAACAACGGTGAGGGGACTGCCTGAGGGAGCTGGGGAGGTTCTGAGTGGAGGGGGGCAGAAGGGGAAAAATCAGGACAACTGTAATAGCATAATTAATAAAATATAATTTTAAAAAAGCTTCTCTTACAAGTTTTATAGAATCAATGACACAAGGGTCACTGATCGGAATCCTGTCTCCGTACTCACCTAGGTCTGTAACCTGTTACCCCACTGGAGTAGTCTTGCTATCAACTGCCTTTTAGCAAGTTTTCCGAGCCACATCTGAATAACAAAATGCAGAAAATGATAGACATTCCCTTCAGTTGAAGGGGTGAGAATTCCCTGCCTCCTTATTTTTCTGCTGAGACACCTCCCGGTCGTCCCCTTGTCCCCCAGAGCTCAGCATCAGTGTCGGTCCTCAGAAAGCCTCTCTTGACCTCCAGCCCCACACCAGGCGCCTTGGTAGAACATCCCCAGAGTGTCTCAATGTTTTTTCCTTGATAATTATCTCAGTTTGTAAGTATATTTCATTGGTGGAGATTTTTTAATTAATATACGCCTCTTCCACTAAACTTGAAGCCCCACGAAAGTAGGGAGCGCGTGCTTTTTGTGCTCACCGTCGTTACAGCCCCAGATTTTCCACAAATCTCTCTTCAGCACCTACTTACCCTGTGTCAGGCAGTGCTGCAGGAACTAGGTACACAGGGTGGCTACTACAGGTGCTGTGCTGTCCTTGCGTCATGTTGAGAGCGCTCCTTGAAGAGCTTAAAGGGCATCACTGGAAGAGCCCTGGGAAATCATCATGGCTGACAGACTTCCTGACTGAGACACGGTGGCTGGGGGAGGGGTGGTGCCCAGCTCCCCTCAGCAGCTCCTCCCCTCTGCACTACATCCGACTTGCTTGTAAGCTGCCAGCCCTGTTCCTAGCTTTGCCACTTGGTGCACAGGGCAGACTCGGTTAAAAGGTTTAGCAATTCGTTGGTGGGATTAGGCCAAACGGTATTATTTTCAATGCAAGCCCAGAGAGAGATGCATTCTCTGAGCTGAGACACATTGAGTAACTCACAAGGGAAGCATTTCCATAAGACAGAAATAGTGGGTGTTTATGTAACCACTTCATTTTGACCCAAGCTCTTAATCATTCTGTGTGGCATAGTTTAAGATAATGAAGAGAGGAAGGAGGTGGGGGAGGGAGCTGGATTAGGGGCTGACATCATAGATCTGTTCTTAGAATGAGAGGCTGTTGATAGAACTATGATTGGAGTCAGATAACCTGACCTGGTGTAAGCTTAATCAAATGCAGTAAAGACTGTTTGTGAATGCAACTTCGACAACTTCGACAGTAAAGACTGTTTGTGAATGCAACACATTCAAGGAACACCCTGGTAAAAAGCATTTCTAATATTCAAAATTGTAACTCCTCGCTGCTGCTTGTACTGTATAATAATCCATAGTACAATTATTTGCTTTCTCTAAGCAGAGTTGAGATACTGTATTTTCTCAAACTAAAGTGGGAATTTACACCACAAAATGAGTTTAGGCGATGCCTGGATCAATATTATAGATAGAAACACATTCACATATAGATATAAACACACACATATCATTCACACCAAATTTATTTCACAAATGTTATTTATTACTATGAAAGTTTCATTAAATTTGGTTGTATTTTCAATTCTAGGAGATTATATAAACTGTTCCTTTCATCACATTTTACAATTAAGAATGGAAAACAAATCTCTACTGCATAATTACTGAAACGGAAAAGACAAGGAAGAAAGGGGTAGAGAAGAAAAACGAGGTGGGAACATTACAAGGATGATCAAGAACTTGGCAAAAGCAGATAGAAAATGGTCATAGGGAGAAATAAAGATCTAAAGAACAGAGAGAAGGGTACTCAGAGAGATTGTCTTTGATGGAGTAACAGAGAATTCAGTTCGTTTTGAGGGATTTCCAGTCCGATTTTTAAAGATGCGTTGCATTTTACAACATAGAGGAAATATGAGCTTTTGAAAGTTTTTCACAAACCCGATCGCATGCAGATATGGGAAATACCCGGTCTGTCTCTGCGGGTTAAGTCTCTGCACCTTGAACATTTTTCCAACATAATTATTCAATTACAAGTTAAATCAGGCTAATTTATTTAATTCCTTTTCTGCGTAGCAGTTTTCAAAAGGTCACAGATAAATTAGCACTGAATGAGTCATTCTGGTAGTCATCATAGCATGACTTGTAAAACAGCTAAAAAGGTTTTATATTGTTATACTTATTTATATTTCGTGCCATTTGTAATTCTAACAAGCCGAAATACCTTTGGAATAAGGATACCCATTGCCAGGATTAATATTTATGAAACTTCCCAAACAAAATTCATGTTGAAATAGAACATTTTAAGCAACAACTTATTTGGGTGCTTTTTGATTTTTGTAAAAATTTTTCCCCATTCAAGGTGTTGGGAGGCAAATTTTTAAAATATCCTGTTACCTCTGTCTTGACCTAAGTGTGTGGCAAAAACAAAGTAAAAATTTTAAATCAATGTAGTCGATTATGTTTATCTCAAAATTGATGTACTTTTCAAGATCCTCTGCTTTGTGCATGAAAATTTTATTGCATTTACTTTTAATATTCTGAAAGAATTAAATTAGTCTGCCACCTGCATGGCAATTTGGTGTTGCTCAGAATTGAATGTATTTGTTAGTAAACCAATGTGTCTTGGGTGCTTACAGTATTTAATAAGGATTCAAAGGGTAAACCGCACTTGCACCCAGAGCTCTGGAGACTTCCCAGGATTAAAGCTGCAACCAGAAGTCTTCCTTACCCCTACAGACCCAAGGAATCTAGAATGTATTTGCCAAACCCTGGCTTAAATATTTTCTCTTCTTTGTTTCCGAACTACTTAAGTTGAGAAAATTTTGCCACATGTTCAGCACAATCCACCAGGAGAGATTTGGCAGCAGAATTTTTCCAAGCCGATCCCCTGAAGAGGCTTGCTTGTCTTAAAAAACGGGCTTTCAAGTTCATTTCAACACCTAATCTTTTAAAGCTCTTCCTTCAGCTTTGCTAGGATTGCATACGATGGAAATGTGTTCTGTTCGAAGTTCAGGATGAGTTCAATAGCATGAAATCGTCGCCCACATTCCTGGGTCATATTTTCTCTTGAAGCCATATCCCCCAAATCTTGATAACAAACAGCCTTGCCATTCTTTTAGCCTCAGTGTCATTAAAGAAGTTATTCCATGTCAGGCCATAAGGATATCCGTTCCTAGGTGTGGCTACGTCAAGTATACCCTTGATGATGAGAATTCAAATCTTAGACCGAAAAAAAGCATCAGCGCTTCAGGTAGGTTTTTCCATGATGTTGCCGTTTCATCATAAGAGTATTCCTGGGTCTTTGTCAAGGGTCGGATTAGCCCGTCATCAGAGTCCCTTTCCTCTTTGGTGTCAGTGACACCTGAGCAATGTGTGTTTTCGTTACTGGCTTACCACCACCTCTCTTGCTTTGATAGCAACAGGAAAGGCCATCGTTTGTGTGTGTGTGAGACGGAGTGCCTCCTTCCCACCCTGCTTGGGAGTGTCAAGGTTTGTGAGAGGTGGATTTAGAGCAGTAAATTCTTGGAGCAAGCATGTTCTGCCTCCCCCACCTGGAGAAAGCTACCCAAACTCAGAACGAGGAAGCTTCTGTGTCTGCGACAGCACGGCTGTGGCCACCGTTGTAAGGCTTTAAGCGCTAAGTAGATCTACTCACCTGGATGCGAACTCCCGGGCTACAGTCTGCTATCTATCTTTCACAAATAGGAAACTGCACTATTTTTGGATGTGAACTTGACCCTTGGCAGTGGCACATTTTGCCGTCTGTGGGTCATAGATCCTGGTACCCACCAGCAGGAAGGAACTTAGAGATTGCTCAGATAAATCCTACAAAGGTTGAGAGTTCAAGGTCACAGTCAGGGAGACTGCCCAGGAACTAGGAACTCATACACATTCTTTCGGTTTTACCCAGGGGGGTGTCATCGTGTTTCAGCATTTTCCTCTGTGAGCCGGGTATTGTAGCTGCCGCTGGAGCTCAGCTTACACTGGCTAGAGTCCATTATGGTACCTGCCTGACTTTGCTGGGCTGCCACAACAAAACAAACACCACAGACCGGGTGGCCGGGACAACGGAATTTTTTTCTCACAGTTCTGGAGGCTGAGAGTCCAAGATCAAGTTGCCAATAGAGTTGGTTTCTGGTGAGGGCTCTCTCCCTGGCTTGTAGGTGGCTGCCTTCTCACTGTGTCTTGCATGGTGAGGGGAGAGAGAGAGAGCGAGAGCACAGACTCTGGTGTCTTTTTCTCTTCCTATAAGGACACCAGTCCTACCAGATCAGGGCCTCACCCTTATGACCCCATTTAACCTTAATTACCTCCTTAAAGGCTCTGTTTTGACGTATAGTCACCCTGGGATAAAAGCTTCGGCATATTAATTTGCAGGGAAAGAGGGGGCACAATCAGTCCATAACAGTACCTAACCATTAAATAAAGTCTACAGGGAGCTGGGCCCGACTCTGTGTTGCACAGCTCTATTTTGCATGGGAAGCAATTTCAATTAGAGTCCCTCCAGGGAACATTGTTTATCAGGGCTTCCTAAATTGAAGTCAGAGTGTGCAAAATTACTGGGAGCCTTTAAATGCACTGGGCCGCCAGATGGTACTTTTAGAGTAATCTTGAATAGGTAGTACCTGGGTATGATACAGAACTCAAAGGGCATGTGGCGCAAAGTGCAGCTCCCTCCCACTGCGCTGTCCGAATCGCGTCCTAGGGGCTCCTTTACCTTGATGCAGGTAGTCTGTGCATTGACAAGCACACTGTCATGGCCTTTCTTTTTGTTTTTACACAAACAATAGCAGCGTATACACAGTTTTATACTTTACTTATTTTACGTGATAAATCTTGACAGTTATTTAAAATCAGTGCAGATGGAGCCTATTATGTACTTTATATTTTATAAAATCTATGAAATATTTCATTGTGGATGTACCACAGTTTTCTAACCAGTTTCCTACTGATGGCCTCTGAGGCTATATTTCTAGATTTTAAATTCTTTTTCTATTAAATATACAAACTGGGCTACAGAATACCTTTACAAATATTATTCACATATGTACATACCTAGGCACCTGTAGGATCGATTTCTAAAAGTAGAAGTGCTGGGTCGAAGGTCTGTACAGTTTACATCTTGGTAGATATTACATACTGTTCCCCACCACGGCGTGTAGGAGAGGGTATGAAGTGGGTCGGAAATGTGACAGTTCCCCGGAAACAAGGAAATGATGTACATTTGCTTTTCACTATCTCCGTGTATTGGCTCATGAATCTCTCACATTCTGAAATGTACTCCAACTTCATTTCTGCTTCATTGTACCCAGCTCACACTCTTCTCTCCCATGACGTTTTTCCTGATGATGCTTTTCTCACTTTTATTCTGAGTCTGTGCCACACGTCGGACCTGTGGCGTGTGGCGTCAGGAAATCTAACTGACTAAACGACCCTCCCACGCTTGGCTAAACACAACTTTTCTCTTTAAATATTTCTTGTGCATATATTAGTTCTCTAACTACATCCCCTAAGTAGAAACCAAAGTTTACCTTGCTTCTATAATAGCAATATATATTTTTATAACATTTAATAGGATAAGGAAGAACTTTTACATTCATAGTTTATTCTTTCATGGACTTTTTGAAGTAGCCAGAGCATAACAATAACAATGATAATAATAATAAATCATTCTTGTTTATGTAAATTATATATGATGTAGAATTATAATACATAATTCATGCATAATCAATTTACAGTTATTATTTCGTCATAGAGAGAGGAACTGAGACGCAGTGAAATTAAATGCCCAGGTCCCACGGCTCTGAAATGGTAAAGGCAGGACTTCAGTTTTAACTGTTCCAGAGCAAGTTCACTTTCCATTATCAGATTCTCTCTCTGAGCAGCTGGTAGTGCTGAGCACTCGGTGAAGAGCTGTAGACGGCTTAACCAGAGCTGCCATCCCACACAGCCAGGTGAAAACCAGGCCTCTGACACGTCGGGTGACCCCTTAGGTGACACCTCAGGTGACTTCTCCTTGGGGAGCCTGGCAGTGAGTCCCGTTGCCCTTCAGGGCCACTGGCCTTCAGGCGATACTTAAAACTGTTTTCATTTTTTGTAGCCCAGATTTCCTCACTCCCAGGCCTTACCTTTTCTGATCATAAAGCCTCCTAAATGCGGCTTTTGTTCTGTGGCCAGTCACCACAATAAGGTCGCTCCCTGTTCAATATTAGCCCCCGGCCTCAGTCTGTTAGGGCTGATTAAAGTGGAGCGTGTGTGTGTGTGCGTGCGGTGGAGCAGCAGCCCCACCACCGATGCCGACATTTATTGTAAATCAACCTCCCGATGGCTTTTCTTCTCGCCTTCAGCTTCCACCCTCGGTCTGATACACACGGAGGTCAGCTGGGTCCTAGACTTCTCCTCTCGGGGTCTTCGGGCCAACCCCATTACTCCTGGTGTGGGGAGACGGTAATATGACTTCGGCTTGCACCAGACCGTCTTCCAAATCTTTCAGGATTTGGCTGGGCTGTTTTGGAGCGGGGACAGCCTTGCGTTTCCATGCCAAACATGGTTTATCTGTTGGCTCTTGTTTTTATCCCTTCCCCGGGCGGTTCTCTTGGAGAGACTGGAAACATGCGTGTATGCCTCCGTGCGACTTACAAAGGTCTAGAGGGAGCTGAGGTGGAGCAACTAATTATTTGGAAAGCTCTTGTGTTCTCAGATGTTGGTGGCAATCATTCTCAGGACCCAGGAGGCAAATTATCGCTGTCGGGCCACCAAACGCCCCCCACACCCCCACTCACTCCCACACATGCACCGTTTTCGTGCCAGAATGGACCAGGCCTGTCTACCTTCCTGGCTGGTACTTTACAGTGAGTGTCACTGCCTTCCTTCGAATTCTCTCCCCAGAACCTTGCTCATGGCTGAATGCCTGCCAGTGCGCTAGGATTTGGGTTTGGGGTGTGGAGAGTGGAATGGCAACTAGTGGGGCGAAGGAGGAGGAGGGAGACGGCGTCAACTATCCTTCTCAACTCTGAGAAATAATGGCTTCAACATTTATCGAAATAAGCCCCTGGCTGAGTCCGTCTATTGCAGCAGGATGAAGGCCTTAGGGAAATCGTAAATAACCTTCCTTCTCCAGCCATGTCAACACCTGAGGAAAACAAGGACCTTCACTCTAGTCAAACGGCTCCCGCTGCCTGTCCCTGGGAGGCCTCCTCCAGAAATATGTCTTATTTCCACCTTCAGTCTAGTAGGCAGAATGATGCCCCCTGCCCCTCCCCCAGACCTGTGAATATGCCACCTTATATGGCATAAGGGACTTTGCAGGTACGATTAAGTTAAGGATCTTGAGATAAGGGAATTATCCTGGATTAACCAGTGCAATTATAAGGATCCTTATAAAAGGGAGGCATGAAGGTGAGAGAGAGAAGTGGAAATGTGACAAAGGAAACAGAGGTTGGAGCGATGTGGCCACAAGCCAAGGAATTCGAGCCGCTTCCAGAAGCTGGGAAAGCCAAGGAGAAAGTTTCTGCCCTGGACCCTCCAGAAGGAGCACAGCCCTGCCGACACCTTGATGTTGGCCAGGGACACCCATTTGGACTTCTGATCCCTAAAACTATAAGATATGGTAATAACTTGGTATTGTGTTAAGCCACTACGTCTGTGGTAACCTGTCACAGTAATGGAAAGCTAATACGCTCACCAGGACTGATTTTGGCACCCCAAGGGAAGATGTGTCACCAGCGGGAGCGTCTCTCATCCTCTCCGCCTGGTCCCCTGCTACCCTGAATCAAGGGACATCCCTTAATTCCTGTGCCAGAGGCAACTGCCCACCAAATTCCAGCTCTTTTCTCCCAATAAGACGAAGAGCCCCCTCGCCATGCTAGACTGACACCAGCTTTCATAGCTGTCCATGAGTAGGGGACGGGGAGAAGGATTTTTCATTCCCGTGCCCAGCTCACCCTTGGAACCGCTCTGAGTACCTTCTCCCCACCAGGAATGACCAGGGTCAGAGAGCCTTGTCATGCCGAGAAAAACACCCCTCGGAGCACTAACAGTGGAGCGCACTGTGGCCCTTCTCTCAGCACCTTTGGCACTGACCAAGCTCCTCTCCTGCTACCAGACAGGGGGGCAAGGCCAAGGTTCATCTGCTGCTGCCACGGCCCCTTTATGTCTCCCATGCCTGCTTCGAGATACAGTTTAACTGTGAACCTTCCACGTTGTCTTCCTTTTTTCTTCCCAATCCCTGGTTGACTCTTTATCTCCTTACCCCTAGTGAAGTTGTCTGAAAATCCCTATGTACTCAGATAGAAATACCGAAGGCCAGGATTAAGGCACCTAAAAATATACCCAAGTATGCCAAAATTTTAAATAAGTGGCACTGGGAAGTTGGAATTATTACCATACATTCTTTTGTGACAAGGAATCTGAGAACTTGAAGGATTTTTCATATTATCAATAAAATCCCTTCATCCTAGGAACAAGACAGGTTTACTATGTTGTATGTATTCTCAGATGACATTCTGCATTATTTTAAGAAGTTTAGTGACCCCGTTAAGATTTGCACTATCTGAAGATAAGAGCACTAACATGATTCCAGTCTTTCCACACTTGGAATAATTTATCTGTCACTCTGCTGGGAATAATCAACCATGCTATTCTTTACCCTCTAAATTAATCCTTTACTTAATATTATTCCCATATAAATTATTATTCTTGCATTTCAGTTAGAATACATTTATTTGCTCCAGATTTGGAAAGCTGTTTTATCGGTTGCTCAGCAACCCAAATACGTAGCTGCCTTTCGCCTTCATTAGAAGCTTACTTACGGCTGAAGCCTTGACATTCAGAGTGGAATGTGTCTAGTAAGGAAATGAAGTATTATGGCCGTAATCTGTTGGAATGGTTTTGAGGCTCCAGAACTAATATTTGCAGATAATTTTCCAAATAAAAGTTGTTAATCTGATGAAGAAAGCTATCATTTTGTTTCGCTTCAGAGTTGTTTATAATAGAGAGAACAAGTAGTAATTTCTAGAGTAAGCAAAAGGAAACAATTAGCACCAAATAATGAACACTCTGCGTGGCTGTGAAGGCAGCATATGGGAAACCACGATGGGTGTCAGGAAAGGCCTTTAGCTCCCTGGTGGTTAGGATGCAGACTGTGAACATGTGTTATACAATGGACATAAATTATAATATGACTGTGCATTAGCAGGGTTTCATAGAATAACCTACCTATAATTTGGAAATTCAAATAAATGCTGAAAGTCCAAAAGAAGGCAAAAACAATTCATTTTCATTTTTTCATTAGTTCTTGGTTTTTTTTGGTTTTTTTTTGGTTTTTGTTTTGGCTTAATGGCTGTGGTCTCTTTATATGAATAAGTCAGTGACATCGTCCCACGACTAAAGACTCTCTCTCTCTGAACAAGAAGTAACAGTGGTCATAACTTCTCTGTTCAGCAGGAACCCTTAGCTGGCTGAGTCTTTCTAGAACCAGCCTGTCATCATTTACCTATAATTTGCTTCATCTCCAAAGCCAGATGGTAAATAATTAAGAAGCCCTCAAGATTTGAGTTTCATGCAGTAAAAAAACAAAAAAGACAAAAAACAAGGCAGAAAGATGATTTGATGCTTCAGTGTATACATTTCTATATAATATATTGTTATAGTGTTACAGGACCAATGCCCGAGAGTTAGAATTATCTCTGTCATTAAACAAAAGCTTCCACAGCTGAAAGCTTTCCTGAAAGAAAGGGTTTATTGAGTGATTGCTCACCAGAAAAAGGACCAGGTTCTGGGGCGGGCTGTCTGAGCACCAGCCGCAGGTCTGGCTGGAGAAGACCTGTCCAACATCCCAGGATTGATGGGGCTCTTTCTTACAAACAGGTCGGGGAAGAAAGATGTAAGTTGTTTGGAAAGCATTTACATTGGCTCTAGATGAAGGGGGTGGGAGAAGGGGGTGGGAGAAGGTGAAGGCACATATTCTGGGATGGGTGCAGGGACCATAAGGGAGCTGTACTTCCTCTTTTTGGATTGGTTTGGGCAACAGTCAGAAATGTCATGCATAAGCAAGATGCATCTGGCGGTCAGCTATTTAGCTATCCTGTCTAGGTAATTGCAGGAATACCCACCCACCTGGAAGAAAATTAATTCAAAGCTTGGAGGTACATTCAGGGATGTTATTGGTCTTTCGTTGGCTTCAGCCTGAATAATCTCTCTTGTTTCTTCCTTGCACCCTCTGGTCTGCTGTAATTTAATTTAGGACGTTTCAGAATTTTCTTCTTGTTAATATGAATATTTAAATGGTTTTACTTCTTCCAGGAAGCTTAGCTTATGCAAAATAACAACACCCATCTGTGAGATCATAATTGATCTGTTAGCAATCAGTTAGTTTCCTCTTTCTGAATGTTTTTAAGTGCCTGCTTACTAGCTACCACCAAGCCCCTTTTCTTCTCGGCCAAGAGTCTCGGCCTCAGTTATCTCTTTTGCAAAATATGGAGCTTGGACTTGACAGACGGTCTCTGGGTGGCTCCTAGAAGCAGAACTCCAGTTCGGCAACAGCTTCCATAGCTCCGTCCGCGTCTGGAGCCTCTTTCAGAGGTCAGCCGAAAACTGCCGCTTCCTTGGGACGAACAGACCGGTTGAGCAGGAGCCAGGATGCCGTGACCACCTGCACTAGATCCCCGTCTCGTCTAGAGACCTGAGCATCAAGGCCTCTCGATCCCATTGTCCAACAGTGGTGAGCTCGGAAGTTGGGGGCACCTAAGAAGTAACCCTGCGAACATCGCTGACACCAGCTCCTGTGTGCTCCCGACTCAGGGTCACTGTGGAAGCAGCCAGGTTTGGGCAGCAGTGAGACTTAAAGACCCTGTGGCTTGCAATGGCATTTGCTGAGGGAACAATCAAAGTGCTTCGAGTAAGGACACTCTTTTTCTATGGTAAATATTCATGAAAACTATCGACTGATACTTTAAGCGTGCCAAGTGTTGGTTGTTTGTGGTATTGGTCGTACGGTTTGGCTGTGACTTAATACGCTGTACGTCTGCAAAATACAAATAAGAGAGTTTTAAAGTTGACTTGGGAAGTCAAGTTTTTCCACCACCAAATCGCTGGGGGAGACAAGCCCCCAGGCGACAGCCGCCTATCAGGCTTCCAGGTAACCAGTCCCTGTTGGAGCAGAACAGTGGGGTCCAGGAGGGAAGTGTCCTAGCCAAACAAACAAACAGAACTAACGTGTTTGAGGAATGTCAAAAATGTTATTGGTAAGCGTATGGCGGAGGTAGTAGCATTTGTGAGGAAAATAACTGGAAATATGGAGAACCAGGCAAATGAAAGAACATTGCAATTATTTATTCACTTCAAGAAAAAGAAAATGAGCATAATTGTAATGTATTACCTGGCTCTACAATGAATAGTCCTTCGCACTGAATACTGTTGATTCATCCAGTGAGGGATGACATGGGGACACAGGAAGAGTGAGTGTGAATTAAGTCTCCAGTGGCAAGATGTCAACAGAATAATGCCCATAATTGATAACCCAACAATTATTAGTATAATCATATTACTTGGAAATATGGAAGAAATTGTGAAGGGAGGTATCAAGGAGCATCAATACATCTGAGAGCCATGCGGTGAATATGTGAGCCTTGCTATGAGCCAAATATTTTTAAATGGGAACATATATTTGAGAATTAATTTTATGTTTGGGTTTTGTTTTTTTTTAGAAAGGGCAAAATAGTTTCTACCCTTAAACGAGTCACCTAACCTGGCTAGATCATTTCCTTTTCTGTAAAATAAAGGAGGAGATGCCATTAGAGGAGACGATGAGACCACTTCTAGGATCCAATTTCCCGATGCTTTTCTTCCATTGAAGTCAAGAAAGCTGGCGTTGACGGAGCACTCACGTCATCACTCAGATACAGCAAGCCCTGCAAAGAAGATAACATTGTTTCTTAAATCACTTATGGTGATTTACTTTAATATCACAATCGATTTATGTAGGAGAATAGCTGCTTTTCATGAAAAAATTTGACATCCCTTTACTTTTTATTTTGCTCCTAAGGTTGGCTTCAAAAATATTACTGAAACCTGTGACATTCCTTTTAAAATGTCAACTCCTTAAGAATGGGGAGTGTTATTCCCTTGTCTTAATCTTTTTATGCAGTCATGATTTTACCTGTGGGGCTAGCAAATGAGAGTTATGGATAGGGTGACGGACAGTGCTGTCCAGTGAAAAATGTAATGTGAGCCACACATGTAATTTACTTCTCCAGCAGCCACATTTTTTGTAAAAGGAAAGGGGAAATGGGAAAAATTACGTTTAATATATTTTATATAACCCAGTATATCCCGAATATTATCATTCCAACCTCTAATGAATGTAAGGGTATCTCATTATTAACATCAAATATTAATCATTACTAATGGCATTTTTCATACTAGTTCTTCAAATCCCAGTGTGTATTTTATATTTCAGCATATCTCCACCTAGATGCTAAATTTTCCTCAGGTACATTTGATGTGTATTTAGGTTTTGTAACACTTACACTAGAAAAAAAGTAGAGTCCCGTGTCCAAGTTGTTTCAGACATACTTAAAAGTTTTCCAGTAATTGAACTGAGTAATGATTTTGAATTAAAATTTAAATTAACTGAAATTAAAAATTTAATCCCTCGATTATACTAGCTTCATTTCAAGTACCGGATCGCAGCACATAACGAGGGGCTACCACAATATATAACAAGCCTTATAGAATGACTGGTGTTCGAGCGTTTCACTGAAAGCTCGATGTCCGAAGACTGTCCTTCTCCCCTAAAGGCAGAGGTGGGAGTGAAGGATGCTTGACCCTCCCTTCGGGGGGATGGCGTGAGCACCAGTTTTCAGTAGCCATGTGTGGCTGCAACTGTCCTCATGGAAGTGGGCATAGAAGGTATAAAAAAGCTACTTCTGCTGAATGAGGCTGCTTCTTTTTTTAAGTTAAAAAATAGAGGGGGAGGAGTTTGTGTGTTCGCTTTTGATGATATTCATGAAGCAGTGCACATCTGTCCATAAGGCACAAGCCAATATAGTTATTATTTAGGGCATCAGAGCTATAAAGAAGGAAAAGAAGAAGAGAAATAATTTCTGGCACAGTCTTCGTTGGGGTTTCCCCAGAAGCAGAGCTAAGACAAGAATTCAAGTACAGCATTTTAGAGGTGATTCCAGGAAACAGTTTGGGAATGGAAAAACATGACAAAGAAGCAAAGGGGCCAACAAAGGGTGTGTAATTAAGCAAGTCATCACTGTGAGTCACTGGAGCTTAATGCCACGGGGGAGCCCTGGGAAACGGTGTGGAAATGTGCCACAGAGTTCCTCCAACAGGGGGAAGAGGGAGCTGAGGTATTTGTAGGCCAACCGCCTCATCAGTTCGGGACTGCTCCCAGGTGATGGCTGTTCCTCCTTTCTCCTGGCCCACACACAGTCCGAGTGAAACAGTCAAGGAAAGCCACTCAGGCAAAGAAATGCTGGCAGCTGAAAGTCAGGACAAGGTTCACTGAAATGGTGTGGGCTGGGGGATATGGGTGGTAATGGGTAGTATCTGCTACGGACATTCCAACTTACAGTGCAGACCACATGGAACAAAGGACAGGGAGGTGGAAGTATACAAGGATTTAGATCTGCAGAGGATTTCTAAATACATACTCAGTTGCCCAACTCCTCCCCTTCCTAGACCTGTACCCATTTCCTCCTCCTGATGGCAACATAGAGCCCAAGGAGCTTTGTAGACCTCATTTACTTACACATTAGTCTAACAGCATCTCATACCGATGCGCATCACAACTCGTTGCTGGAATTTATGGGTCTGGCCAAAGGATATGCAGTGTTGTCCACTTCTTTGGAGTTTGAACTCCGATCCTGGAGAAGCCCATTTACATCCACCAAGTTATATCAAGTTCTGTCCCACTTTTGCTATGCTTTCTCATATGTTAATAGTTGGTCTTTTAATTGACCTTAATATTATTTGTCGAATCCGTAATCCATCTCGTCTTACCATAGGGAAAACTATGTGGGGTTTTCCAGCTTCTAGAAACTAAAAGAGTAAACTTTAATTGCTGTTGAGAAAAGGGATTTTTCCAATGTGGATCTTTGATCGAGGGAGATCTCACTTCTAGTTCTCAAAGACTACCGAAGACAACTTCAGAGAATACTGAAAAGAAACACAGAGATGAATCAAATAATGTGGCATTTAATAATTATGCAGTTGCTGACTGTAAAACAAAGGTCAACTACATACTCCAGCACAAAAAAGGACTTATTTGGGAAGAAGAAAGGACTGCAATCCAGAAAGTGCTGATGTGGTGAGCCATGTGCAAATTCTGCCTGGAACGAAAGGAAGCACCTTATAGAAGGGAAGAGGAAGTCAAGGGGAGGGGCGGCAACAATCATAGAGCTATATTGTGAACGTAGAGTTCTTCCTGAAGTGCCTTGGCTGTGACAGTGTGAGAACTGCCACCACAGGCCCTCCTGATCCCTGTTTAGTTTAAGATCTCTGTCATAAAATTTGACAAGAGATCTCCAGGTCACTTCTGCCACACAAATGAGCAGAAACTATGAGAGGACGTGCTTCATGTGTGCTTCCCTATTCTGTGCAATGGTACATAATAGGATGCCATAAATGTCTATGAGTTCATTAGATCTAAGATATTGTGATTTTTTTTCATTGTAATCTTAGGTTCTTGCCATGCGTTATTAAAATAGTCTAGTGGAGAATAATTGATGTAATATTTCCTAGTAGTTCAAAGCAAAACGAAACACAAATCCAGGTTTGCTTAGATTATATGACTATTTCAAATGAAAAATTAAACAATTTTTATTGTTTGTCTCCTTAAGAGAAAAATTTGAGTTGAACCATTCATTGTTAGCCTAGTTATGTTCATTTCTTTCCTTTGAAGGTTAATTTTTTATTTATCTGCCTCAGCGTTTCCTTTCATTGACCAATGTGCGGTGGAGAGCCAACTCTTTCATGTTGCAGAAACAGCGAGCTGATCAGCTCGGGCCTCATGGTCCTCAGCTGTTTGGAGGGATCTCTTCAGCATCAGGAACTCTCGGTTGTCCGGAAGCTCACTCTTTGTTTCTGGACCCCAGGGGAAACCAAGGTTGATGTGCACCTTCTCACCCCTACGCTAGCTCTTTTGGTCAAAATGCCAGTTCTGTAGTGCCTGGAATATTTTAAATAATTGTTTGATAGGTGATGTTGATGATAAAAGTAACTTAATATTTATTGAGCACTTACTATGTTCTGGGTGCTTTATGTGCATCATCTCGTTTAATCCTCACCCCACCCTTTGGAATAGGTATGTTTACAATTAGAGTTTTTAAAGGATTTTAAATGAATCTGAATTTTAAAGATTTCAGAAATTTTATAAGGCCACCCAGCCAGAAGTTACGGTAAATGATTCTGCTATTTAATTTCATTTATCAGATTATTAGGAAGAGATAGATGCTGAGGAATTTTGGTCTCTCACAGTGTCCTATCCTATGATTCCACTAGTTTACTTCTTCATGAGACTTACATGTATAGTGGGTTTTGTCCAAACTAAAATTAGAATTTTATATGGAAGCAGAAGTTGCATGATTATTTGCTTTAGTGAAAACTGAATTGTTTTAAAAAATCACTAGGGCATTCAGTGATTTGCTTTATTCCAGCCTGAACTCTATGATATCATTTTTAACCACTTAAAAGTCTCACAAAAGCTAAAACTAAGGTTTTCTTTATTAGTCTGATTTACCGTGTTCTAAGAAAATGCCACCGGTGAGGCTATCAATAAAATACCTTACTTATTACTTCTCCTATGGTTATCACAAATTTATAGAAAATTCTGCACATGTGTAAATCAGGAAAAATATGAATGGTTTTAAAAAGCGTAAATCATTGATCATCTTAAATGTCTCTGAGGAACCAACACTGGTGAGTTAAGTCACTAGAGCCATTCAAGGAAAATAAAATTGGCTCTTGTTAGCATCTCCTTTAAAGATTTTTCGATCTCATAAAAGTTAGTTGTTACTGAGTGTCTACCTCTGACTGTACTGACACGTCTCCACATAAGTGATCCAGGGCATAATTGAAATGTACTTCACCAACAAAGGATGTTTTTGGAGACAGTGTTTCTCAGTATAAATGGAACATACACCCTCCGAAATGTAGATGACTCACGATCAATATCAAGGACATGAAGTGCAGGTAGTCAGTCCTTTACGGATAAGACCCTGGAGTAGTTAACATCATCTCCACTCACATCTCAGAACCAAGTATTAGTCACAGAGCCATTGCTAGCTGCAAGGGAGGCTGAGGATTAACACTTTGCTGGACAGTGTGTGCCCAGCTAAAACGTGAGTGCTGTAGATGTAAGAGACCAAATATTGGAGGAAAACTAGCTACACAAGATAATCATAAGCTTTATTCCCTTAATTTGTTAATGCTTTCAAAAGCATTAATATATTTTCTAATGTTAAATCTCCCTCACCTTTCTAAGTTTCACCTTGGTAATGAAATTTTTTGTTTCTTTGTTTGTTTGTTTTTACTATATTGTTGGGGTCTGTTTGTGAATGCTTTACTTAGGGCTTTGGCATCTATGTTTGTTAAAAATATTTTTCAACTAATGAGGAAAATGGTAATACTTTACATTTATGAGGTACTTTGCAGCTTTTGAAATGTTTCACATATGTTATCGTCTTACTTGAGAACAGAGGCTATCAGGGGCTGGCTATTTTAAAAAACAGTAGATATCAAGTATAGAAATAGAAAACATCTATAAATGGAAACTGTCTTCTCTTATTATTGCCTAAATTCTAAAGGGCTGTCGGTAAGTGAGGAAAGATTAGGAGAGAGAGGGGATGCAGAGAGCTGAAAAAGGGGTTTTGCTCCCGTGAACCTATAGCGGGGAGTTACCACCCTGCAGGATGCACAGGGAAGAATGGGGCTATGGACCCTTTAAATGTCTAGCACTGTGCTGGTGCCCTAGACAGTCTATCAATGCAATGTTTAAACAACCTGGTTTTGAATTTATCAGTAAAGGATTTCCTGGTTCGTAAACATTCTTTCTGAACTTTTGCTCTGGTTCCTTACTTATCTTCATAGATCAAATTAGGTAAGGGCAATTGAACGCTTTCCTAGGAAAAGGAAGCACTAAATACACAGGGCGCCCCTGCTGCCTGTCTGGCGGCCGGGTCATATGCGTCCTGGTTCACACTCTCTGGCAGGGTTACAGAGCTTTCCCAGACTATGCGTTGATTCCATAACAGTAATCACTCAGAAGCGTAAAGTGCCTCTGGGAGGAAAATAGATGGTCAGCTAACATAATTTTGCAAAAAGAGACAATCGATAGTAGACTAGGCATCACAGTAAACACAGAATTGTCCAACTAGCAAGACCTGTTGTAGTGTTTACACATACAAAAGATGCTGCTTGTTTACTGCTCTTCCCCGAGTCTCAGAGCCTCCGGTGGGTCTCGGGCTGGGTACTTAGGTTGGCACAAGCGCCCTCGAAGAAGATGACTCGGCTGGGCTTCCAGCACTCTCTGCCCTCCTCAGCTCTGCCCTTCCCCCACCTCCCTCCCCACACACCTCCTCAGAAGCAAGGACGCCGCAGCGAACCTGGGGCGAACCTGCTGGCTTCTCCCTGATGCTGGCGGCACATTCCAAAATGAAGCAAAGATCAGGGCATTGCCTGATACTCACATTGCTGCACACGTCTCATTGAAACAGATTCGATCCTACAGTAGCGTTTTGTCCCGGCCATTGTGCATTGATCAGACTGGTCAGATAATTCATGCAAATCCCTTTACTTTGTACTGTTAATGGAGAGCCTACGCACCTAAGTTCCTAATGACTTTCTACTGGGATACATGCACAACGTGTAGGCTAAAGTACCTGGAGGAAAGTCCCAGAATCACATCTTTTTTTTTTTTTTTTGTACTATCATCAGCCCTAGAACTTCATGATGCACATTGGCAATGAATAAGGTTAAAGTCCATCTAGGTGGATAGAACACCCCCACTGTCATTTTTGGTCTTTCCAAACGGATGTCATACATCATGAAGACACAACAGTGGTTATGAGCAACACGGGTCGTGTGTTTAAAATAGTTAATTATACTTTACTCTACAGGAAGAGTAAATGGTTTCTCCAGTTCCTGGAAATGGGTGACGAGCAATTTAGAACTTCGTGGATATCCAAACTTCAGTTGCCTATTTTTAAAATGCTGAGCTGGGGTTTGAAACAAGCTGTTCAGTTTCAGAGCCCAACTCTTTACCATTAGACTCTATGGGCTCTTAATAGTAGGAGATAATAGGAAAAATGTAAGGAGAAAATTAGTAAAGGAAGAGTTAGGCTACCAGATAGTAATGATGTTAAAAGCCCAGATAACTCAAATAGCCTGGTGTAGGTTCAGCAAAAGATAGGTCGACCTAACAGTAAAATAAAATCCAATAGTAGATCCCAATATGTGTAAGAATATAGGGGTAAAAGAAATTGCATCCTCTCTCTCTCCTCTCTGCCCATCACATTATAAGAGCTCAATACACGTTGTGTTGTTATTAAATCCCATTTAGATTGTTCAAGATTTAAATGTGAAAAGCAAAACTAAAAGGTTTTGAAAAGCAATTTTAAATGAGTGTTTCTGTCATCTTTGGTGGAGAAGCTTTCTAGGCAGAGTGTCAAAGTAGAAGCCATAAAGGGATATAATAATAAAATTTGACTACTAAAAAATATAAAACTTGTGCCAAGTCTGAGCATACAAAGCTCATAAATAACCGCAAAATCCCCTTGTCAGAAAAAAAAGTCTTATTCTAGAAGCTTGAATAGACATACTTAAAGATATGTAAATAAGGAGATAACTGAAGGGAAAAGTTACGACCCTGCCATTGCTTAAATGTCTCTAAACTGGCCACCACACCAGGGTGAACCTAACTGGGCCAGATTAGTCCAGTGCACAGGGAAGTTATTTCTGTAGAGACAAAACCTGCCAGCAGCTTTACTACCTCGGAAAACCGCAGACCACATACAGCCATTGGCCAAAGTAAACATGAAAAGGGGAGCATTGGAATTGTCAGTAAATTCGGCAGAGTTGAAATTCAAGCCACCAGTTTCAGTAATTCCCAGAAGTTAACAGCTAAATCTAAACACGACGTGGCTCTGTGAATTTACAGTTGGGCCAATACAAAGGTTTCCAGAATTTTAAAAAATATATAGTTGATGTATCATACACAGACATTTTTGTATGTAGTTAGCTTGTAAAGTATTTATTCAGCCTTAGTGAAATACCATTTGTTCAGCCTTAGTGAAATCTCTATGCAGGGTCGAAAACCTGCATAGAGATCAAGGTCAAGTGAAAGCCCTACGTAGCTGCTAAGAGACTCGCAACATCCTGAGCAAATATAAGCTGGGGGCTCTGTCCAGCAGGCTGACCTCTGCATGCGAATAAAGCCAGCTTTAAGCAGCTATAGTGGTGTTTCATTTTGTCCCTAAGCTACAACGTCCTAATTGTAAGTTTGCTCTGTCTAACTTGTAGTGACCCCAGGTAATAGGATATCTCCATGTGGAAATGGGGCTCTTGAAGAGCTTCGTGGGCATAAATTCGAACCGGGGGTTCTCTGAGTGCCTATCCTAGTGAAACTGATATACTAGTCCATGGATCAGTCACAGCGAGATGTCAAGTTTGTTCGTTTGGAGTTGGTATCATATCCTTACTAAAGACCCCTTGGAGAGGCCCAGAGCTCCTCACAGCGAGGCCATGCCTCACTTACTGTCACGGAGAATAGGGACAATGAACCAGATAACTCAAACCCAAGAAAGTTACCGTTCTTGCCACCAGTTGTCCAGTAACAGGGGCATTGTAGCGGGAGCATTTGGGAGTGGGGATGAAACCACCCTGGAATTAGCTATTCAGCCTCCGTCTTCGCTTGCTTGGTCTGAGGATACCCAAGGTGTTTCCACTGCATTAGGTAAAATGAGCAGAACATAATTCTGAGGCCATTGTTTTATGCTGACAAATCATGTTAGAGCTCGTTAAGAAACCCTATTTGGGGCTGCTTTGGGTACTTTCTGTAGGAGAAAATTGCCTTGAAAATGATAGATAAAAATCTGTGATCAAGTATTCATAGTTTTTGTGTGGCAGAAGGAGAGAAAGCTTGCAGACAGATGGCATAAAATTGCATTTTACCCTTGCGATACAGGATAGAGTGCCGTTCCCTCCTCAGGGGGGTTGTTGTGAAATGCAATGTAGTACTGCAAACTTGGACTAGTTGGGAAGGGCCGACCTTTCCCAGGGTCAGTGCAAGGGCAGCTTGATCATGACTTCACTGGTACCTGAATTATGAGTTCATTTTAGCCTGTTCTCTCACATTCAAGACGGCAGCATCCCGAGGTAGCTGAAGAAAGAGGGAATTTGACTTAGTTTCTGGCCACTAGATCTTAGAATTAGACCTGGATATTCGATCTGGCAGAAAACTGTCGAAAGTAGTGTCATTATTTGGTTGCGCCTTACTTTATCCAGACATTTCACTACTGTTTCCCCTCCTCTCACCCTTTTCCCCTTATGGCCCCATCCTTGCCCCTCTCACAACAGGCGTAGAAGACATCGTGGCAATAATGATCCCCGAGCTAAAGGGGAAGGAGATCGTCAGCCTCCTGGAAAGAAACATCACCGTGACGATGTACATAACCATCGGAACTCGCAACTTGCAGAAGTACGTGAGCCGCACCTCGGTGGTGTTTGTCTCCATCTCCTTCATCGTCCTGATGATCATTTCCCTCGCGTGGCTGGTCTTTTACTACATCCAGAGGTTTCGATATGCAAATGCCAGGGACAGGAACCAGGTGAGGAGCAAAAAGTTGTTTTGTTTTTTTTTAAACTTAAAAACTATTACAAAAGTAAGACATATGATTGTATAAACTTTGGCAATCACAGAAAATATCAAGACAAAACCAAAAATTACCTATTATACCCCCACTCAAGATAAGCACTTAATATTTGCCGTATAGTTTGTCAGATCTTTTCCAAATACACATATTTTGATGCTTTCCTGGTACCTTTCTGTAAGATGTAGTGCTTCGTCCCACTGTCCTGTTGCTTATCTTTTGGGCAATTATTTATTTGGGCACATAATAAAGGGAGAAAGGGGATGTGAGCTGAGATTATGCTAGTAGTGGCAGCATAATTTGGGAAGAAGCAGAATTTCCTTCTTGTGATGGAAGAAAAGGAGATGAAAAAATAAATGGTTTTTTAAAAAGCAGTTAATTTTGGAACAGATAATGCAGACTCATGGTATAAATTGCAAAAGGTATAAAAGACTATACATGAAAAGTAATCTCCTTTTCACATGTGCCCTTTAGTTACCCACGTTCTCTGCCTGGAATTTCTTCTCCTCTGGAGATATTTTATGTGCTTATAAACACATGCATGTTTGTATGTATGTGTGTGTAAACAAATAATAGCACAGTTAACTCTGTACCCTTAATTCTCACTATATCTTGGAGATTAATTTATATCAACACAGTCCAAGGTGCCTTCTTATTTCTAATAAATGTATAACATTTCACTTTCTGTGTATGTTACATTTATTAAACTAGCTGCTATTAATGGATATGTTTTCTCTTACCAAAAAGAAAAAAAAATGTACAAGTGACACTGAGCACATTCTACTGTTTGAATGTGGCTCTTCTTGGCTTTAGAAGGAAGGACTGGTTGTTAAGGCCTTTCTAGTATCTAGTCTAAGATTACCCATCTCCGGAGGCTGCACAGAGGCGGCTCAGGATTCTTCTTCATTCTGCCCCACTCACCACCTCCCGTCTAGTGTCCTCTTCTTGAACCCTGAGATGGAGAGCCAGATACGTGACAGACGCCTGGCCCGAATGCCGACGTGCCCCATGGGCAGCCTTCCCCTCCCCACCAGCTGGTTAAGAAGCCAGGTTTCCCCCGTTCCCCAGATGTGCCACTTTGGCCACCGGTCCCTTATCCGTCTCCTGTCCATAGAGACCCTGCAGGTGGCAGAGCAAAGCCAGCACGCAGCGCTCCTGCCGTGGCTGTGGCAGGCGAGCCTGCCTTCTGGCGATGCTCTGGGACATCGTCTCACGGTCTCCTGGGACATCCCATCTCAGGCACAAGGGCCAGGTCCGTGTCCTGAAACCCACAGCACTCTCAATAGATGGTGGCTATTTCAAATGTGGGCAGATCGGATAAACTGCGTGAGGCTCTCTTTTTGTTTTTCGTAAACAGTATCGCCTTTGAGGCTAAAACCAGGAAACCAGCCCCGTTTTGTGTTGTTTTATGTGAGGACTGGTAATGACAGTCCTTCAAGTTTTCTTGAAAGAGTTACCTCTCTCTGTGAACACCTGTTCCTAGTACTTGCATGTTCATGGCCCATGTCCCTTTGATTTCATTTGCAGATACGGGTCCTGAAGTTACATTGGAACCACTTTGTCGGGTCTTTAAGACAAACTTGAACGCCACAGGGAGAGAGGAGGGAAGGGGAGGGAGTACGCCAACTGTCCGGGGGTCAGATCTGCAGGCAGAGAGAGAGGCTTCTGTCTCCCAAAGAGCAAGAAGCAGAACAGCCTCTGGCATTTCCCTGAAGACAGTGCAGAGCCCTCCAGGGGACAGAAAGGCGAAGTGTGTGTCGTATCCATGAAGTGCGCAGCGAGGCAATCAACCATTGATTTGCCCTGTTTAGATAATTCGGGACAAAGGATCTCAAAGGATCTTTGCCTCCCAGCTCTGTTCTGCGTGGAAGGAGATCCTGAGCTGGCAAAACCGGAAATGACATGACATACCTAATTTTACTAATAAGGGGACCTAGGGTGCAGAATATTTAAGGGACTTGACCCAAGTCACACAGTTAGGGACAGAAATAGGGCTCAAAACTGGATCTTCTACCTTCCAAGCCGTTGCCTTCTCTACAACACCTCCCACAAAAAGTAACCCTGACATTTTTACCTTATGCCATGTGTGCGCAGATGGCATGAAGTCATCACTCTGTAGAGCCACCGTGGCTGTCACAAGGGTCGTCCTTAGCCTCCTTCTCTATTTTTCTAGCCTTACAGAGTGGTGATCAACCAGACCCAGGAGGGTCATTATGTGGTGTTAGAATGAGGTGGGGGAAGTGTCTGAGTCACCCCGGGCACATGAGGACCCAGATGACTGGGACCACTGCTGTGTGTGTCGCCAGTGTCCTCTCTTCACCTAAAACATAAGAACACTTTGTTCTTTTTCCCCTCAGTGGTGGTGGTGGCGATAACCAGGATTATAAAATACAACTATCAGTAATTACAGAATTATCCAGTCAAATGAGATAGAACATAAACTTGATTGTGATGCTGTTTTGGCATCCTTCTGTTCCTAGTTGTTGTGTTTTGTTTTGTTTTTTTATCATCTTCACTGTGTGTCTGTGTATAACACGGAAGGGGCCCAGAGGAAGGTGTCTTATTTTTCTCCATTTCCTAAATATTTAGGAGGTCACTAGGTTCTGTGTCTTGGTTGAACTGGCGTATGTCATCGTGGCCCTTCCTTGGTGGCATGTATGAAGGACTTCGTTCTCTTAATAAATGGTTCTGCTTTTATTTTCCATGAAGCCATTTATCTTCCCTGTTGTCAAGGAACCAATAACCTTGGTAAATGCTTTCTGATATTCATTTAAGTTAAATTGATGGAGAAATGTAGTTACTCAGATGGCCCAACTCCTGATAATCTTTACTGAAAAGCATGATTTGTGTCTGGTTGGGTTGGAGAAAATCTGTAGGGGCCCCCTGGACAAGGGAGAGCCCCCCGAAACAAAAGGCCTCTCTAACCCAATGTGATCCCTAAATCTACCTGAGGTGGTCCCTTCATCTTCTATTACTATCCCATTCATCTGCATTTCCGAGAACCACAAAGGAAAGGATGTATTATGTGACAGATTTCTGGTCCTCTTTTCAGGCCCCGTCCAAGGCTCCGTTTGAGCGGGGCCTCGGGTCTTCCTCTCCTTTACACTCGGTGCAGTTAAAAACCCAGAGACAGGAGAGGCCCACTACAGAAGCTACAGCTGCCTTACCTGGGCCGTTTCCTTGAGACTTTATGCTTTTAATCATTATCTCTTTTGTTTGCATTTTAGAAGTCCAGTAACACTAGTTGATAAATGAGTCCTCCTTTTATTCAGAAGTCAGTACCTCTGTGTGTCATTTTCATGTCAAAAAGAAATAGAGATGTGCATATACTGACAAAATGTGACTACATGCAAATAACATTTTTTTTAACTTTATGGTGCTTTTCCCCTTATTTTGTTCATCAAGACTCCTACTGAAAAATCTAGCACGCTATGGTTTTATCACTCTCATATATATCTCGGAAGTGGATTTTTCTGTTTCCCCGGTATCTAGAACATCTGTTCTGCCCATGGCTGGTCAGAGATTGTCTTATCCTTCATCAGTCCCTCACAAAACATTACCCTGCTCCTCTCGAAAAGAGGTATATGTGCGTCACCATCTGAAATGAGGCTGGACTCAAGGCCTTTCAAGAGGAAGGGATAGCATTATACCATTTTTTCAGAATGATCAAGGAAACACGTCTCCCTTCCTTTGTGAATCATCTGATTTCTCAGGACTTCCAGGGAGGAGGACTTTACAGACTTGGTGTTGAGAGGACTTTATCATTTTCTTTTTTAGCCTAAGTTCTCCGTCTGTTAGTTCTGCTCATTTGAGAAGCCCACCCCCCAGACGTGTTTACCCTCCACTGAACTCCTTTAGCCTCCCAGGCCCCCAACCACCGGAATGCCAGTCCTGGAATTACCACCCGTTAACCCCCTAACCATTAACTCTGCTGTTGGCCATAATCCCCTTACATTTCCTGAAGAGACACACCATTTTCTTTTCTTTCTTTCTTTCTTTTTTTTTTTTTTGGCAGCTTGCATTTTCCTGTAAAAGGGCATGGGAAAGGCTTTTTCTTTTCTTTTCTTTTCTTTTCTTTTCTTTTCTTTTCTTTTCTGAGAAGGGAAGGGATGCATATATATTTTAAGTACCCCATTTTTAGCCCTGGCCAGGTAGCACGGTTGGTTAGAATGTCTTTCCAATATGCAAGGTTGCAGGTGTGATCCCCAGTCGGCACTCACGCTCTGTCTCTCTGTCTCTCTGTCTCTCTTTCCCCCCCGCCCCTTCTTCTCTCTCTCCCACATGAATAAAAATTTTAAAAACTTTAAATACCCCATTTTTATTCATATATAGCCAAAAGTAAAGTTAAATACATGGACAAGGTACAAAGTAGTCTTTGAATTGATCTCACACATTCATATTTAAGAAGGGCATACTTCATTTTTTTCCTTTTTCTATTGTTGTGCAATTACAGTTGTCCCCATTTTCCCTCATTACTCTCCCCTGCCCTGCCCCCCCCACCTCCCACATTCAGTCCACCCCCCTCACCCCGTTGTCTTTGAAGAAAGGCGTATTTCATTTGCTAAAATAATTATTTTAAATAAGTTAAATTTTGAAAACATTATTTCTGGTTCACCTCCTTTTAAAAAAATCGGTCTTTCTTTGAGTATAATATATGACCATTGTTTGAAAATAATTTTTGCTGCCTAATTGCTCTACTTAGCTTTTGAAAATAAAAAACAATTTTCAGTGACTGAATTGGGGCCAGATACTGTTATATAATGCCCATTAAACATAATTACATTACAGAAATATCTGAGTTCGTAACTTAAAATTAAAACAATCCATTCTCGTTTACTTTAGGTCCAGCTCTCTTATTATAAATATAACTTTCTTAGGGTTTGCTGCGTTTATTCCCTGTAACTAGGAGCCCCTTTTCCATGCTTTTTGGCTCTTGTTTCCGGCTTCTTTAAGGAAAAGCAGCTCTTAGCTGAGGCAGGCTGGTTTTGCCAAAGTCAGGACCAGAGTTTTACTTACTTAGACCCCATGTGTTACTTACAGTTTGTCCCCCTATTTTCTTGTTAGCTGGCTACATTTCTCAGGTTGTTTCCATGCTTAAAAAAAAAACAACTCTTGGTTTAAGTTTTTATTCACTCATCAACCATTAATGGAGTTTCCACTAGACAGTAAACTACAGAGAGCAGGAATTTGTGTGTATATTTTCACTACCATTTTTTTCAAAAGCCAGAGTTGTGCCTGAGTCAGCGAAAGTGATCTGAAATATTTGCTGAATGACCCAGAGTCAATTACCAAAGGCCCCTGATATTCATGTTAATTAGAAGCGAACGTGAATATAGTCCTGTCCTCAGGGAGCCTACATAAGAGAAAAGAACCTGGGACTGATCTTCAAAACAGTAGATATTGTCACCGTGTCATGAAGCAGAGGGACAAAGTGCTGGGAGGGTTTAGACTAGAGGAATCTTCTCTCCTGGTAGACATCTAGGAAGGGTTCCCCCCAAAATGGCTTGGGTTGAGACCAAAGGATGATTAGTCAATAACTAGAAGAGGAGAGAAAGGAGAGTTGCATCCTGTTTAGTTTTAACTCAGTTCTTTTTCCTCCCTCTCACTCCGTGTCCCCCATTGGTATTTATTGTTATAGATTCTTCCTACTTTTCCTGCTGCCCTCGTTTGCTAGCTGCTTGTGGACTTCTGCATAAATTTCAAGTGTGTCTAGGTGTCCTTTTAGGAAATAGAACTTAACTTGGCTGTTAAAAATGCCAGTGATTACTTTAAAAACTAAAAATGAAATATCAAGGAGAAAAGTAAATTAACAAGGAGAATATCTCCATTTCTACTTATTTACTGTAACTACTGTGTGTCAAAGGAAGTGTCTCATGATAGGTATATAGGAGATTTTGATCGGTTGGCCAGCAGGTTGGTTAGTTGGTTGACTGAATGGCTGGTTAACTGGTTAGCTGGCTAGCCAACAGTTGGTTGGTTGGCTAGCTGACTGGCTTGGTTGGCTGGTGGGCCAAATGTGAGTTGATTGACTGGCTGGCGGATTGGTTAGTTGGCTGTCCAACTGGGCAGAAGTTGTTTGGTTGGCTGACTGGATGGTTGGTCAGTTGGGTGGGTGGTGAATAATAAGAATGGTAGCTTAGTTTTGGCTTTGAAGTCAGACTTAATTTTATTCAGATTCTAACTTACCTTTCACTAACACTCTAATATTAAAACAATTTACATAAACTCTCTTAAGTCTCGATTTATTTTATGAAATCATATTTTTCTCACGGGGTTGTTACAAAGATAACGGGTACCGCACATCCAGGTTTAGCATGGTACCTGGGATAGATGAACTGTTCACTAGTATGTGTTCACTATTTTAAAGACAAGAAAGAAGCTCAGTGTTATTTCCAAGAGGAACAAAATCAGTGAAAGCAAATGCTTATTCTGTTTAAATGTTTGCCCCATTTATCTCAGTCCCTCAAATACGTTTTAGCGCTGCAAATACACATCTACAACAAGAAATACATGTCTCTAGGAAGGTAATATAACATGTAAAACCTCACAAGCACCGAAGCAAACCATTTTTTTCTCAACAGATTAAAACGTAACTCTTGTCCCGCCCTTTGTCTCTCGCTCTCCCCCATTGTGTTATCGTAGCACTCATTAGAAAGTAACTTTATTTTTAAAAAATAGTGCATAATATAGTGTTTTCTGATTAGGGTTACAGTGGTTACCTAGAGGTTTGCTTTATAATTATTTGTGAAGTTAAACATGTACATTTATTTCCATATACCCATATTCATGCTTAAACATACACAATGAAGGCAAAATTGGCATGGAAGAATGTGATGTAATCGGAGAGTACAGACTAAATATAAACTTCGTTTGGGTCTACATAAGCAAAGGAAATTGCTTAAAATTGCAAATTGAAAGGAATACACCAACAATAAACCCTGATTGTGAAAAAAGAGGAGATGAAGTTTATTCTAACTACTCCAGATTGACTCTCTCTGTGTCACAAATTAAGCAGCTAGAGTGGCAAATTACTAAACTTATTTATTTATTTTTTGCTAGTCTGCATAAATGCGACCTGCACTCAAGTCACTGTCGGGCAGGACCCTTCCATGTCACGCACCCCTTGCCTCACACTGGCCATGAGAAGCTTCTCTCTAACAGACCTCAGTCCCTGGGGCCACTTTGCACTGATACCGCCACCCTGCCTCTTCCAGACCCCTGTGTGAGCAGGCCTGCCACTCGAGCATGATTCCAGAGACAGCTGCCCCAGTTTACCAAATGTTACCAGAAACCAAGTCAAGAATCACAGGCCTTCGTTACTAATAAGCAGCTTTTGATGTTTCAGCGCCGACTGGGAGATGCAGCAAAGAAGGCGATCAGCAAGCTCCAGGTGCGGACCATCAAGAAGGGCGACAAGGTAACAGCCCCTTTTCTTTTGGGGGAGGAGCTATTCAGGCAAGCTCCGGGCTTTACTGGCCACTGGGGTAGAAGAGAAAGAAGGATGCTAGTAGTTCTCCCCTAAGCATCTGGTATTATACCCATCTTTATTAAATATAATTTAAAGCACTTTATAAAATGCATGCAATAGGACAACAAAGTAGTTTGGATAGAAAATAGGAGAAATTAAAAAAAAAGTGTGGGAAAACCATATAATGTTGGGATGAAATTAGTATACAAATGCATTACCTAAAGTACATAACTACTGAGTTTAGGTTGGGGCTTTCTAATAGCCAATGCAAAGAAGAAAATAATATTCAATTTTCAAGTGGTAGCTAATTACGTTATTCCAGTGCCCACATGTTTTGTTTTTTTTTTAATTTTTACTTATTTATATTTTTTTAATGACTGTCCCTATGTTAGGACTTGAAAAAGTTTTCCCATGAATCTTTGCAAGGAAGACCATGTTATGTGCTGAGCTATGCCCTCTGCTTACAACTACGGTAAATGCAGGGAGCGTATTTCGTGCCTGTGAAGTGTAGTGTCTAGAACCCCACAGTCATTGCAGTAGGCTCCCTCGCCATAGAACGATGACATAAAGCCAAAAGCAGAAGCACATCTTGAGGGACAGCAGAGAGGCGCTGTCCATGCCTGCGGCCTCTGCAGGCCTCTCTTCACCCCAGGAGAAAGTTTAGGGCCGTGGATTGCAGACGCAGGTTTGGGGTTCCTGGTTTCCTGGTTTCCTGGGGACTTGTAAGGGATTCCTGACTCACCTGTGTTTGGGTGTTGTCTCTAGTTTGTGTGATCGATTCATCTCCCTACTTATGGGCTGCTGTTTTTCACCTTTATAAAAATGCTATTGACCTTATTAATCAATTAATGCTATTGACCTAATTAATGTTCTCGAACATTAATTCAAGAACATTAATTTAAAACCACTACTGAATTTAAACTATTTTTCCATTATTTTCCCCTGAAACATAAAACAATAAAAGAATAAGGACCATCATATAAGTCATACTTTATGGGGTACTAAAGGAGATTTATGTACTTGGAAAAAAAGTTAGAAGCACTATTTTAGGGTTGTATACATTAGATTCCCGAAGAATGGATAGATAAAATATCATTCAGATATTTCTCCATAAATAGTAGTTTTCATCTTTGAGCTTTTGATATGTCACCTCTAATCGTAATGAACAGCATTATTAGCAATGGTACATAAAATGTTTTTTCCTCACGGAAGCACTGTCAGTGGAACCCAGAAACAAAAAGTGGAGGTTAGAAGGAATGGACATTGAGCCAGTATTCCGTCAGTTATTGGTGGGAAACTCCCCCCACCCCAAGACTGCCGAAGCCCGCCTGGCTCCAAGTCCTGCTGCCCTTTGGCATGTCACTTGGGCATCTTCACAAGAGCTGAAGCTGTGAAAGAAGGCTCATGAGCGCTTTCTCTGTTGCAGGAGACAGAGCCTGACTTTGACAACTGTGCCGTTTGTATTGAAGGCTACAAGCCCAGCGATGTGGTGCGGATCTTACCCTGCCGGTGAGTCCCTAGGGCTGCCTGCTTTTGACTGGGGCCAGTGTGGCGAGTGCCTGCTGGCCTCTGCTCAGACCTGCCAGGCCCGTCTGCCCAAATGCTTCCGTGGTTCAGGATCAAACAACCGAAAGCTCGTTCTTTCTGTGTAACCTTTCTCCTTGAAGCATTTTTCTGATCCTCTTTGCACCAAAGGAAGTGTACCGCTGTGAACTAGGACTGCACGATACAGTCTGATAACGTGGCTCCCAGCACAAGCTGTCCTTACAACAGATCTGTGATATTCAGGATCAGTTTTTGACTTTACAGTGCTTTTTTAATGAAATGAAGAAAATCTTAAAAATGTTTTATGAAGGATCATGAAAGGATTGGCAACGAGAATACGGTCAGGAATGAGTGGGAAGCCCAGAGGCAGATGCCATTTCCCTACCTTTTTGGGGTTTTGTTTGTTTGTTTGTTTGTTTTCACTAACAGGAACAGAATGCGATACTCCCCCCCAGCCCCCACACACATGTCTAGAGTCTATAGGAGAGAGCACCAGCACGCACAGGTGGGAAAACTCCCCCGGTGATTCTCATATAATTCCCAGCCTCTCTCCCTATGGAAATTTACTCTTACAGTGTCTGGATTCTTTGTACAGTTAAAATGAAATAAACTTAAACCATTTAATTAAATTATTTCCAAGTTGCCTTAAATGTTGTCCTGCTATAATTAGAAACCCTTCTTTTAGTGTTTCTGCATCTGTGCATTTTAAAAATAAAAATTAAATTCTGCCTCAAAGAAATGGTCCTCAAAAAAAAGTTAGCTTTAAAAAGTCTTAAAGTACTTAAATAAATAAAGTAGAACAACACACAAAGATGTAAAACAATCCATTTATTCATAAAACGGTGGATCATTAGAACTATTTATTACAAATATGAAAGAAATAAAGTATGCCATTAGAGGAATCAGTCTAATAATCCCAAAATGACCAAGAAGTGACCAAAAAACCCAGGAAAGTCAAATAAATCAGAAACTCTCAAGGGGAATGGATCGCACTTGAAATGCTTTTAGGCAAATTGATCGCTAGGAAACCAGGTGGGAGGGAAAGTGCGGTCAGGGAAAGCCCAGCCAAGACCTTCAAGTGGGATTCCTTCCCTTGGCTTATAGATGCTTAACTATCCCTAAGACAGAATCATAAACTGGACCCAAAAATACTTGGTAGTTTCCTTCAAAAAAGGCTACAATACATAAATCCTCTCTCTAGACATTATACTTGGTGTTTACTTGGTGACTCCCCAAAACACCGGCAGAGGACGGCAGTCGATGAGCCACACAGAGCCTCACAACGTGGCCTCTTTCATCTCTGCAGATTTTACTCAGGGTTTTGCAAAGCCTGGTGGTTATAAGCAACGAAAGTGCTTTCCTTTATTTTACTTCTTGGAGATTGTTCAGAGCCCTGTGAGGCTGTTCCTACTAAAAAAGGAAAAACAAAAATCCAAAGCAAATTAAAGTTAAATAGCAACTTTTTCCTGAGACTCCAAAGAACTTTACAAAGGTAATTAAGAAAATGTTTTGAAAACTAGATACAGCATTCCTTTAGCTCTGTAATTCATGCAGGATAAAAGAGCGTGCTCATTTAGAGCTCCACATTACTGCACCCCGTTGCTAGGGGCTGCATAACATCCCAGCCACAGACATATCTCAGTTCCTTTTGCCATGGCCTGTTGTGTAACATCTGGCCGAGTGTAATTTTTAATTATGACAAATTACATGGCTTTAGCAGTATTTAGATTGTCATGATGTATCAGGCCAGATCTCCTTTTACAGTAAACTGTTTTGGAAATATTAAGCAAGAAAAAAAATATAATTTTAATATTTATTGCATGCACACACATGCGCACACACTTCAGGGCCAATTCAGTTTGGCCTCAAGCTTTCCCTTTTCTCATCATTATTTGGTTCTCAGCTCATTCCTCCATACTTTTTGCTTCAAGCTCCTTGCTGTCCATATGCTTTTATTTTCTTACTGTGGGCATTGCTTTAAATAGCAAAATTCTTTGCGCATTCCCAAACACAGGTTATACTTAATGACTGTTTGATCTTAGATTCACCACACATATTCACCCTTTGAGGAGCTCACACATTTTTTTTTCCATGCTGACTTTAAAATCAAGATCTTTTTATGCCTGTTGCTCCTATCTGCCAGATAGTTCGCACTAATGGATGTTATCAAACAAATGCACTGGCAGTGGCTTTTTTGCTAGATAATTCCCTCTGGGGTATTATGAAGCCTTTGCTCCCATGAACTTCATAGGCTCTCTTTGCCATTATTTCCAGGCTGACTCATCCACAGAATTCTTTACATCTCCTTGGAGTCAAAACTGTTTTAAAAAATGTTCCAGTTTGTTGTCTTCCTTCTCTGATACTCTTTCCTGTGACCACCTCCCTCCTGTGACCACCTCCCTCCTGACACACTGGGTACCTCTCTGCTCTGTTGTTGACGGGTAGGGTGTCTGTCCATATCATTCAGGAGTGGATGCTCTTGTACCACCATATTTGCAAAATCATTCTCCCGTTTGTTTCTTTCGGAGACCTTTGCACAAGTTAGGAGGAACTAATGAATGACTTCCCCTCCTGTTTGTAGTCACGGCGGTGATTAGAGAGAAGCCATGCATGTGCATCCCTGCCAGCTCCCAGGAGAGTTTCCTTGAACAACAGAACTATGATATTCAGAATCAGTCCCTGCTTTTACAAGCTCGAGTTTAATTAAATTAATAAACTCTTTAAAATATTTTAGAATGATCGTGAATGGATTGGTAGAATATGACCAGGAATGAGTAGGGAGTCAAAGGCACGTTCCATTTCCCTTGATCTTCTTAGTGACAGGACAGTGCCACCAAAATTTTTAGGATCTAGGAGAGGATGCCAGCTTTCTATGTGTTGTGTTTTTAATTTAGGCTTGATGTTTATTAACAAAAGAAAATGCGCCCTGGATGGTGTAGCTCAGTGGATTGCGCGTCAGCCCGTGAACCAAAGGGTCGCCAGCTCGATTCCCCAGTCAGGGCACATGCCTGGGTTGCAGGCCAGGTCCCCAGTAGGGGGCACACGAGAGGCAACCACACATTGATGTTTCTTTCCCTCTCTTTCTCTCTCCCTTCCCCTCTGTCTAAAAAATAAAATAAATAAAAATCTTTTTTTTAAAATACCAGTGAAGGAACTTAGATTTTGATTCAAGACTCTAATTTATCTAACTGAAAATTGGTTTTTACATATTCAGTTCAAAGCCTGACAAGTAGTGGTAATTGTACATATTCACACGGTTATTATTATTACAATGTAATGTGACGTTACTCTTACTATTAGAACTACCACTGTTGCTGGCACTATCACTACATCATCATGACCTTCGGTTCTTTCCTGTTTTTCTGCAGAAGCTTTCTCACTGTGCTCTCTGCTTCTACTCCTGCCCCCTAATTATTCATTCTGATTGAGTCTATTTTTAATTATACAGCTACATTAGCTTGACTCCAGGTACCTTTCAGCGAGTACTACTTTAAATTCATTAAGTGTATCAGAACTATGAAAAAAAAATTATTTGGGGGAAGATTAATTGAAATATGCTCCAGTCCTTCTCTTTCTCTAAATGCTACTTCTTCTGCAACATGGTGGATTCACAGAAAACTAAAAACGTGCATTATTGCCTAGTGGCTCCTTACAAGGGAATTGAATTGGCTGGTGTCAAGACCATTGCTTTAATCCAAGATCTCAGTATAAATTACACTCAGGAAACCTGCCATGTGTGTCTTCTTAGTATTTCATACTCTCCTCCAGGGGGGCTCGCCACAGCAGTTCATGTGTGGAATAACTGCATTTCTCCCCACAAGAGGGTGTTTGTGTATTGTAGAAACCGAATGGTGATACTGTCGGATTTTTTCTACGCTCGCAGTTGGAACACGAAGGGTCAGTTTGGTAGCCAAGGGTCAGCTTGGTCAGCTTTTGGCTACAGGCCCACATGTAGCCAAAAGGTGTTTTTATAGCCTCATCTCTGACTCTGCTTTATGCCTTCATTCCATTTTCCTTTCTTTGTTTGCTTGTATGGCACCTTTTTAGATATCTGCATATCTTCTAAGTCCTTTCTGGAATAAACATTTCCATGTCTTTAAAACTTTGTCAACATCATTTTTAATTGTTACATAATATCCCATATACCATAATTTATTTGATTATTTTTGGACATTTAAGTTGCCCCACACACACACGCGCACACACACGCACACCTTTTTTTGCTGTTGTAAGTAAGGCTGTGATAAAGAGCTATGTGCGTAGACCTTAGTTCACATTTTGGAGTATTTCCTTTCATCTAAAGTTAGGTCTTCAAATTACCTAATTGTTTTTCATAAAGCCACACTAAAAGAGCTTTCTAATCAGCCAGAGCTAAGAATATTCCAAGCGAAGGCAGCTAGCAGTAAGCAGGAACTGTTAGCTTGCGATGCACGTGTCAGGATGGTGGGGGAGGGTAGGCTGGCCCAGGCTGTTTAGGACCTGAATGTCCGGCTGAGGAGCCCGGCCTGTCGCCAGGTGCTGGGGAGCCTCTGAGGGGCTCGGCCTGTGCGATGCACACAGCACGCTGGCACCGCGTGGAACGCGGCTTGCGGGGATCTGACTGGAGTTGGGGCGACCAGTGAAGAGATTGTTAGCCTAAAAATAAAAAGGAAAGGCAACAAGCATTTATCTGAGATGAAAAGAATAGTTATTCTGGAAACACTGATTCAGGCAGAAACCCAAATAGTGTTCCAAAGAAGAAAGAAAAGCTAAAAGCTCTTAGAGTAAGTAGTACCTTATTGAGAATTATCAGCCCTACATTCTTAGCCTTATAGGATTGGTCCAGGATGGTTATCAGTCACATGTCAGATGGTCTGAATGATGGATACCAGGTGGCCCGGAAGGTGGGTACCAGGAGGTCTGGTCACGTCCAGTGGTCTGGATAATGGATGTCAGGTGGAGGTATTTGTGAGTACTTCAGGGTGTAATTGGGTGGCCTGGATCTGTGAGTCCTTCAGGGGGTAATTAGAGTGTTAAGTTATCTGCAGGTCCAGATGTATATCCAGACATTAACACAGGACTGGAAAGTTCAAAAAAGTTTTTAAGTTCTCAGGCTAGCGAGAACAGGAGTAGAGTCTTTCCTCGTGCCACAGCTTTCATAAGATTAATGTCAACAGCTCAGTTACAGTGGCTCCATTTTACATATCCCCCGTTTTCACGCTTTCCCCAAGGCTATTGCAAAGCCCAGGTAGGAAGTGCCGGAGACCTGAATGGGAGTGTGAGCCCTGAGGCTGTAGAGAGAAGGACCCAGTGGGCCGGGGGAAGTTCGGGAGGAAAACCCAGCCCGAGTCAGCACTGGAAACAGTTGAAAAGAGCTGTCTGCATCCGTTGGTGACTGGTAGATACATCTGTATTTGTTTGTATTTAAAATATGCTCATATCTTTTCATTCAGATTCTAAACAATGGAAAAAAATTCAGCAGTTAGCACACTCGTGCTCAAAAACCATAACATAAGGAACAGATGTCAAGCACTGAAACAGATTTTCTTTAACACTCAAATACTTGAAGACCAAGTTTGTCTTATCTTTTGGAGACTTTCTTCTTAGTTATCCAGTCCCAGAGCACTCCCATAACTGGGCAATGAAGGCACGATTTCATTTTGGATGGATAATCGTTTGAGTCTTTGTGTAAATGCTGTGCTACCCTTCATCTTTCTTTTCTCTGTTTTAGGAATGAGGCTAAATTTCACTTGTATCACTTTAAGACCTCTCTTTAGTTATTCAGGACATGCAATATATAATGCTGGGTTTTTGTGGGGTTTTTTATTTGAAACTTACGCCTACATTTTTACAAAGATCAGAACATGACTAATAGTATTCCTGTTGAAAGAGATGAAATGGAGATTTAAATGCAGTAATATGCCAAAAAAAGAATGAGTGGCCACCATCAAAGTGCAGTACACATTAATAGTGAAAGGAAAACTGAAGCTTGTAGGTGTAAATTGGGGTCTCAGATACCCTAATTGACAAAGGAATTTCTAACGACATTTCAATATTTGAGTCAGAAAGAACCGAAAAGCGATAGGCCTGGAGATCTGGAAAAAGAATCATTTGAGGGCTGTTGAAGCAAAGCCAAATTTTGGCCTACTGGTTTCAACAGATTCTTTGAAGGTCTGTTGTGTACCATGTGTCTACAATTGAGAGGCACACTCATAAATCGTCCTCATCCATCGAACCAGTCATGCAGCCAGCCACTTTTCTTTCTCAGTTGCTGTGACCCAAAGACAGGTGACATTTTCTTCTACCAGAGTGGTAGCTCTGGGTGACATCTAGTATAAAGTATGTAGCAAACAGTAAAGGGATCCATTTTTAGCACTTTCTGAATAAACATGTATCCTAAGACTTCCAGAGCGGTTTGCCTGCCAAGGCCCAGTCTCGTCAAAATCGAATTAATGAGATTGACTGAGCTGATGTAGATGAGAGCACAGTAGTATACCCAGTGAGTGGCTGGTGTCTGCTGGGCCTCCCTGGAAGGCCGTTTGCTCCGTGTGTCCCAGAGAGTTTCCTTGTTTTCATTGGGTGCTTCCAGCCAAACCCACCCAGGCAGCCTGTGGCCTCCCCACCTCTCCCGGAACGCTGATGTGGGATCCACGCCTGGGATCCTTTCACGATAACCCAAGGTGACATAGCAGTTGGATGCTGGTGCTCATTTGGGAACTTCCCTTTGGGTGGGTGGCAGGGGAGGACTCTCACTTACTCTCCTTGCCAGACATGACATGATCATTACAAACAGCATGACATAAAGAAGTATTACAATCTGATATAAATAGGAACATCATTTTAATATTTAAAAACCCAAAACATCACAATCAACTTTTACTGAAAGCACTAAAATGAAACACTAGCCCCTTAAGATGTTTTCTCCAGGGAGCAGTCCGATTTTTAGATGAGTCAAATGAACTGAATGTCTGTGTGGACAGAAAATTCCAACCTATTTATGAGTACAAAAAAATTACAAAATGCTGAAATGTGATCAGGATTCTGACTATGACTCCTGTAACTCGTGAAGTAGAAAACAAAGGGACGCTTTCTCGCTGGGCAGAAATGTCCTGTCCTGACTTTACCCTGCGTGCCTGTGACATAGGGTTGATTAGGGACAGATTTTCTTCCAAGTTCCCTTTTCTGAAAGGAGTGATAGCGTGGGCTGGTTTTCATAAGGTTTGACTTACTCTGTCAAGCTCATGTAATGCAAGTTATTGGGCATTCTCGTTTAGACTGTTGGACATTCTGTTTGTATATAGATGTGATTTTTAAAATCATTTTCACGTTTCCCTCCTAATTACGACATTTCAAATACAGAGGAAAGTATAAAGAAGTCAACAAAAATAATCTCACCATCCAGAAGTAAGCATTATTAATATTGGTGTATTTAGTTTGTATAATGTGTGTATAGAAACACCATATATATTATTATACATTGTATGTTGTTTGGCACATACCACGTACATGTTAAACATTGTAGTCAGGCCATTAATACAATTTTTATTCTACTTTCTTATGGAACATTAAAAAGTAAGCATTTTTTCACAATTATTTTTTTAAAATAGTTGTGAAATTATTTTAAAATATCCCAGTGGTTTCAGAGTAGCCCAGTATTGGAGTTTAGTTAACTGCCCCCCTGTTGTTCAGCATCCAAATTGCTTCCAGTTTTCATCATTATAGAATCATTACTTTAATTGTTTATATATTTTTTTCTATATATTTCCCTTAGGATATATTCCTAAAAATGAACTTACTGGGTCAAAAAGATTTTAAAGGACCTTGATAAGCTTGTCCAGCTTCTCTCCTGAAAGGTGGCAACAATTGACCCCCCACTGGCGGGACGTGGGGATGCTCACGTGAGCGTCCCCTTGGACCCATGAAGCAGCACCATTTTAAACACCTTTCTCACCTGAGAGCAAAGATAGAGGTAGCACTAGTTTTAATTCCCACGTCTTTGATTTCTCTGAGGTACAACTGTTGACTCACATAAGCTCTTCATGTATCGTATTATATTTAATCTAAGTTGTCATTGGCTGTAAGATGCTGACTAATTTTTAAAGATGTTCAAATGTTGGGGGTGGGGGTGGAATGGCCTAGAATTGATAGAATGTGATATTAACTATTTTTAAATTTTTGTTTTCATTTTTGGCAAACTGCTTTTTCTCATTTAAATATTTTACTTGGTTTTGATAATGCTTTTTGATTAACAGTAAAAAGGTTAAAAATTTATGACTTTTTATTTTGTCCTGTTTTATTCCTCCTCTTTATGCTTCCCTATCAAGAGATAAAATAACATCAATTAACTACGTTTTTTTTTAATCTATCTGAAATTTATGTTGTAAAGCATTCCACTCAATAGTCATTGTTAATGAAAACCATTATTTAAAAAGCTCATACTTTCAGGAACGTAACTTCATATCCTCTGCCAAATTAAAAGTTATACAGCGTGGTGGGAGTTTAAAATGGCACAACTGCTTTGGAAATTTGACAGTTTCTACTAAAGTTAAACAGATACAACCCTCTAACCTAGCAATTCACTCTTGAATATATAGCCAGGAAAACTGAGCGCATACATTCACAGAAAGACCCGTACAAGAGTTGTCATAGCACATTTATTCATAATAGCCAAAAAACGAAACAACCCAAATGTCTAACAACAGAAAAATTTATAAACAGATCGGAGGACATAATATGCAGTGAAATGTGACTCAGCATTAAAAAACAATATATTAATAACCGTACATCAAAGCACATATGAACCTGAAAACATTATATTGAGCAAAAGAAACCCAAGCAAAAAAAGAATACATACTTTACGATCCCATTTATATTAAATTCAACCACGAGCAAAGCTCATCTCTGCTGTCAGAAGTCATACTAGTAGGTACCTGGCAGGGGGTGAGTGGTGGCTGGTGAGAGGCAGGGGAGAACTCCCTGGGGTAATGGAAACTGTCTGTCTTCGTCTGCTCAGTGTGTACATAACTGCATACATACTTCAATCATTGAGCTTTCTGAAGACTTAAGCAAGTTTTATACCTACATTTAAAATAATGGAAAGAAAATTGTAAGC
>PVJD01002637.1:0-194477 GCA_004026545.1 Mormoops blainvillei | reverse complement strand
ACTGAGGGCGCCCGTCCCGGCCCTGGGTCCTTGTCCCTCAACCTGGCCCTCAGATGCGTCCAGGCCACTCTGAGCACTTCCTCAATCAGACTCTTCTGTGTGGACGAGAAGCTGAGGCCACGCCGGGGAGCACCTGCCCGGCCATTTGCTTCGGGTTTGGAGACGGGAGGCAAACCCAGGCAGTGGCTTGGCTTAGAGGCCCCTGGTGGCAGAGGCACCTTCCCGGGGTGACCCGAGTGGTCCCTGCACCCGGCCTCCGGCCCAGGCGCTGTGGTCTCAGTGTCAGAAATCCCCGAGGCCCTGACGCTCCCGCCAGCTTGCCTTTGGAGCATCTCCCTTTTGTCCTAAAACACATTGCAAGCAGCCCCACGAGGGTAATTAATTGACCCTCGGCTGCCACCCCTCTGTCTCACAGAGCTGATTCCTGGGGGCACCAGCTTCCAGAACTGTGAGAAATAAACTCCTGTTGTTGGTAAGAGCCCACCCCCACCCTCCATCCGTGAAGCTTCGCTACAACAGCCTGACGGGCTGAGACGGGGCAGAGCGTCCCGCTGGATGGTAACAAGTCACCTCCACTTCCTTCCTTCCTCCACAGTCACAAACCCTCTGACTTTTAGCTGGGCACACGGTCATCTGGAAAAAGACGCAGCCTCCCTGCCTCCCTGCGGATAGGTGCCACCAGACTCAGGCCAGTGCGTCCAGGTGGGGAGCATCCCACCTGCAGCTTAGGAGCGGATATGGTGTCAGGCCCCCGGGGTGACCTGTCTGAGACAAAACCTGGGATGCCAGTGACTGGGAGGGGTGGACATCACGTGCCACCACTGTGATTTGGTTTCTGTTACCGGCAGCCACACCTCGAGTTATTGATCCTGTAGATGGTCCCACATGAGCGGCAGATGAGTCGGCAAAGCATGGGAGGTGACGCTGTGTCCCGTCCACTGTGGCTCGGGTGGAGGATTAGCCGTCATCTCAGAGATGGCGGGGTCCACAACGGTCACCGGGGTTCGCACTCAAAGGGGCTCTCATCTCCTGAAGCACTGGCTTTTATTTCTCCCATCCTGAATTTACACGTTTAACACTGAAATAGATGCCACTTTTTTCTTGCACCGAAAAGTAGGTTTATTAGGATAATGCGCGTTTCACTCAAATAGCAGAAGGAACAAAGAAGTGGCCCCTCCAGCTTTCTGAGCGGTTGAGGAAGGCGCGTCTCTCAGCAGCGCACCCGAGCTGCTCCGACAATGTCCTTTGGCGGTGTTCCAGCGTGTCTCGAACCCAGGCTTTTGGGGAAGCAGTTTGTCTTCTTTGCTCTGCTCGGGGGAGGAAGCGACCCAACTTTGCAGCCTGGAGAGGCCGGTGTGAACACTCCCGTGTGTGACTCCGTGAGCAGGCAGGTGGTTCTGCGCCTCAGGTCTGCGTGGGGAGGGTTGGGGCCAGACAGGGGACCTCGGATCTCCTCTTTTAACAGCATGTTGTTATTTTGAGCTGTTTCACCTCCACTAGGTGAAATGGCCTCTTCAGGAGAAGCCAGCAGCCGGCACCACGTCCCGTTCTTCTCCACACGGAGGGGGCTATCAACTGGGAGGGCGGGACAGGCCGGCTGCCTGAGCCTGCAGAGGCTCTGTGACTTGGCCCTCTCTGTCCCCGACCCCCGTAGGCAGGTGGCTCTCGGGGGCCGAGACCTGCCTCCCCTGGGCCCATCCCAGGATGCGGGGCTTCCTCCTCTGTTCCTGATGGCTCAGCAGACCTGTGAGCAGAGGTGGCAGCGTGTGCCAAGGATGGTTCGCATAGGCAACTGCCGTAGCGGCGGACAGCACGGCGGTGGCCAGAGAGCTGGCCTTCTCCAGTCAACGTTCTGCTGGGCCCTCCTGGGGCATGTGCCGCGTCCTGGGCTGGGACAGGTGGCAGCTGGGATTCAACCACAAACCCCTGGCCGCTTCGTCCACACAAGCCGGCTGTGTCCCGAGAGCTGGGCAGCGAGCTGGATGTGCAGGGTAGGCGGGAGGCAGTGGTGGGCAAGCGTGTTCCCTTTGGGCAGCTGGGCCCACGTTCCTTCTGGTGCCTCGTGGGGACACGGGGCACACACTAGGCAAAAGTCCCTGGAGATTGTTTAGCCCAATGGGAGGGAAATGTTCTCTCTAGAGCAGGGGGCTTGGAGAGGTGGTGGAGCCCCTCTGATAGTCACAGCTGTGCTGGAGACACCTGGGACAGGGCACCCAGACAGACCTCCCGGGCGACCTCGGGCCCTCACTTGCGCGTGGCGGACCATGGACGGTTGGGTCTGTGTGTGTGGAGGGGGCAGTGGATTGGGGTGTCCTTGGGCTTTGTCAACCATTTCTGAGCCCCTGGGTGTGCTGGCACACGGATGTGCCACCTCCTGGAAACTCGGTCGGCACACTTGGTGTGTGGCAGCGCCTCTCCGGATGCGGGCGTGTTTTGGGGGGAGAGACCATCTCTTGGCTGCCTCTGACCCAAGCTCACCCCTCTCCCGGGGCGGGGGGGGCTTGGCATGTTGGCCACTTTGTCCCAAACTTCTGCTGCATCTCTCTGCTGATGGAGAATGGTTGGTGTGGATGGGTTGGGGCACATGGGGTGCTCGGGTGCTGGGCACGGAAAGGGCGGGCACAGACTTGCTTCCCAAAAAACAAGTCTAAGTATGCCACCTAAGCACAGCCAAGGCCCAGGGTCTAGGCAGTTAGGGAGTAAGGAGGCGACAAGACATGAGCATCACACATTCTTCAGTCTGGGCACCCCAGCAAGTCCGCCAGCGGGAGGGGCGAGTCTCACACCCACATCCCACCCCGTGGTGAATTTGGTGACTTTGAGCTGCCCCGGGAGAACGGTGTCTCCCGTCGGCCTAGGTTTGTGTGCGGCTGCCCATGGGCGTGGGAGGGCGTCTGGGTGTGAGGGCCGCAGTGCACTTGAAAGGGAGCGGGGGCTGCCGTGCATGAGGGCTGGGTGGGCACCCAGCCTCACATCCCAGGCTAGCTCTGCACCTTCCGGCCTGCAGCTGGCTGCTCCCTGGCGGCTCCCCGCCTCATCCCCTCCGCACCCGCACCCGGCCCCCAGCCCTGAGCGCCCGAGGCCCCACATGTTATCAGCAGCCCAAGCTGCAGGGGAGAAACTGCAGTCTATTAAGATTTAGAGAGATTTCATACAACGAGACAAGCAGGAGAAGACATTTAATTTAGTGATAAAAAAGTAATCAAATCTCAACTCACAGACAGAGAGGGACAGCGGGCCGCTGCCCAAATGGCCGGCTGCTCTCACGTGTCCGCTATGAAGCGACTGACATGGTGGCGGTTGGCTCTGCAGACACACAGGGCCGGTGCCTCGTTGGAACGGCTCCAGGCGCTTGGTGCGGCCCGGAGGCTCCCGTGGTCATTTCCAGCCAAGTGGCCGGTTTCCAGAGGCCTCATTTCCCGGCCCTGTGTGGACCCGGCCCCACGCCCCCAGGGTCCCTGCGGTTTGAGGGCTCAGGGCTGTGGCTCTGTTTCTAAGGTGCTTTTCTGGTGGCTGTAGTGCCTGCGGGGCCATCTTCTGGGAGCCCTTTCTGCGCCAGCCACTCCTTCCTGGCTGCCCCGTGGAGGGTGTGCCCTTGGGGCCTGGAGTGGACGCTCTGCAAACCACAGACCTGGGGCTCGGCTTCCCTCTGGGGGCAGCGTCCTGAGGCCAGCTCCTCGTTTCTCTGGCCAGTGGGAGGCGCTGAAGCAAGTGCAGGCTCCACCAGCCGGCTCCTCTCCAGCCTCCGCCAGGTGTTGGGGGACCTGTGTCCTGACCACTGCTCGCCGTGGGCCTGGGCCACCAGCTCAGACGCCTCCGGCCACACACCCGTGCTGCTCCTGACAGTCATCCCTGTCCCTTCCCCCCAAGGTCGGCCCAAGGGCCAGGTTCAGCCTCTTCCTCCACCCCGTGCAGGGCCCAGCTGCTGGGCCCACACTCTCGCTCTCTCGGGTCTCTGCTGAAGGATCACTTCTTCAAATGGGAAGTGGAAACTGGCTTCATCCAAGGGGCCCACTTATCCTTTGGTGTCGAATTTCAAATAAAACAAAAATAAAAATTTCCAGCGCTGACTCTTCTGCAGTCGTGAATCGCATCTGTGTTTGCTACACAGCGAGTCCTGTGTTTGCGGGATAGTCATGGTAATGGACTCAGAGCTGTAATTTTATACACATAATTGGAAACATAAATGAGCTTCTTTGTTTGTGGGGCTGGATCTACATGTTGAGTGGGTGCGCGTGCATGTGCATGTGCACACCTATGCATGGTGCACCCATGTGTGTGGTGTGCTTGCACGTGTGTGCACGTGCACCTGTGTACTGTGTGATTGCACATGTGGGCTGTGGGCCACTACACATGTGCATGCATGTGTGTAGGCATGCACAGGTCTGCATGCTTGCACTTGGGCAGTGCCTGTGTGTGCACACACATGTATGTACCCATCTGGCAGGTGTTTACTGAAACACTTCTCTTACCGCTCCACGCACCCTTGGGCAGACCAGAGTGGACACGCGGGCGCCTTGACTACTTAGACAGGCCCTGGGCCTGGTCTCTTACTTGTTGGCTGCAGAGGGTGAGCCTGGGGGTGCTGGCGTCCCAGGAAGACAAAAGTCATGCCTCAGGGAGCTTAGGGGCAGAAAGTGTGATTGGTGGCAGCACCGGGCTGCATGGCTGTGGCCCTGGGTGCACAGGAAGTCGGCTTTGGGAGGGGCCGCCGGCTCTCGCAGTGGGTACCACGCTGTCCCAGGCCTGGCCTTGCACTTCTGAGGCCGTGTCCGGCCAAGCGGACAGCAGTTGGTGAGAACGTGGCTGACACTGTGGTTGCCAGGCAACCCCCCACCCCCCACCCGGCCGGCTCACCAAGCCCAGTTTGCTCAGGCTGCAGGCAACAGCAGCGAGCTCAAGGAGGTGGGGGGGGGGGTGCCTCTCCAGCCCCAGTGATTCTTGGTGGGGGGCAGCCCATCGTACATTCAATGGGCCCACGGTCCGAGGGCCTCCAGCCGCAGGCCGCCCCACCACGGGGCCTCGGGAGAGTCAACCAGGAGGTGCTAGGAGATGATGGGCACAGGGAAGGGACAGGCTCTTGGGGCTTCTGGACGGGCTGTGAACATGGGTGGCCTGGGACCCGCTGGTTGCCCGGCACCCCGTGCTGACTGCCCTCGGACGAGAGGGTGAGTCCCTCACCATTTCAGCTGCTTTTCGGTTGGGTCTCTGCCATGGCTCAGAGTGCCCGGGGGGCACCAGGACAGGGAGCTTTGCACGTGCAATTTTTACGCTCAATGCAGGCTCAGACTCCGCAGTAACAAGCTGTGTGGCTGTGCGTTGCTTTGTCCTCTTCTCCTCAAGGTGACGCCGGCCCCTCCCAATGAGCGGGGGAGCTCTCTGTCCTCTGTTTCCGGGAAGGACTCCTCTAAGATGGGAACTCTCTCCCTCGCAGGCGATTCTCAGCCCCCCCTCCGCCTCCACCACAGAGAAGGAGGCGCCAGCCAGGGATCAGGGCTGAGGCTTCCCGAGGCCCCTGCGGATGCGTGTCTCAGTCAGGCGGCCCCTGGGCACCAGGGGTCAGGAGCGGTCCCCACGCTTGGCAGGAAACACTCTGGGCTGTCCCGTGACGGTGGCAGGCCCTGCCTTCACTCATTCCTTGGAAAACGGGGGCCGGACCACAGCAGGGGGCAACGGCCGTCACAGCTTGAATCTGGGCCGAAGAGTTTTATTTTGTCTCCACTGTGTTAATAGCGAATATTTAAAAACCAGAACCATTTCCACGGAGAAGAGGCTTCCTGTTCTCTTTAAACGCCAGGCGTGTTGGCCGAGTTGAGATGTCCTGCGCAGAGCCGGCTGGAGTCAGGAGACCGCCTTCCGTTTCGCCACAGTCCCCACGTTCCGACTGTCCCCGGGCCGGGTGTCAGGAGGCCCTCCCAGGCCCAGGCTGCAGGTTCCTTGCCTCCTTCTCTGACTCGTCGTCCGGCCCCAGCACCAGCCGCACACGGGCCCTGTGCTCGCGGCCAGGGGAGCTCCCCCCACTTGCCTCGCCGTCCAGGTTACGGCCCCGGACACAGCTTTTCCCAGAGCCCCTGAGGTCTAAGGGCCTGTGGTCCTGCCCTTCCCGACGCTCAGGGACCTCGGGGTGTGGCTGGGCGCGGTCGTCGAGGCTGAGGGGTCTCACAGCCGATCAAGTCACCAGCAGTCTGGGGAGACGGCACGGGTGTCCACCATCGCCCCCCCCTGGCAACAGCACCCCAATTTCCCATGAGGACCCTCTCTCCCTCTCCCCAGCTGGCGTTTCTCGGGAGGAGCGGACTTCATTCCTGAACCCCCCGCTGAACGTGTGACCAGGCCTGGCCAATCAGAGAGTGGCCTGCATCCGGGCATCCGATTGGTTCAGAGGAGGCCATGTGACTACAGCCAAGCCGCAAGGACTCCGCCCATAATGAAGGGAAGAGGCTTCCCCTGTCCCAAGGTCTTTTGCATGCTCAGCTGGAGGCGTCCCCAGGAGGGAAAAAGCCAGCCTGAAAATGGATCCAGTTCGGGGATTCAGAGCCAGGAGAGGCTTGGTCTCGATGACACAGGTGGAGTGCCTGGATCAAGCCGTGCCTGAAGTTCATTTACTCCCGGACCCTTGGGCCACATACACCAATACTTGTCCTTTGTTGATTGAAGCCACTTTCACCGGGGTGCCGGCCACTTGCAGGGACCAGACGAGCCCTGACACCTGTATCATTTTAGCGGAGACAGTGAACTTGAAAGGAGAGAAGCCAGTGGCCCAGGGTCTCACGGTTACCTAACGGTGGCGCTGAAGGCAGGAGCCCAGCTCCCTGAGCCTTTGCCCAGCGCCCTGCTGGCCCACGGAGGCTGGGGCTTCTGCTCGCGCCCGTGCCGCCTGGGGCCGCCGGCTGCAGCACGCTGGGCCTCTCCCCACAGCCCGAGTGAGGCCACGCCCCCTGGTGGTGAGGAAGGACCGCTCAGCGGCTGCTCCCGACGACCTCGGACCGCCGGCCTCTGTGCCCCGCCTGCTGCAGAAGGACCTGGGAGGCCTGTACCCCATCGCTGGCGACACCCTCCAAGCCCAGTTCAAAGCTGGCCACGGTGTCTTGAAGTCTTCTTTGCAGAGCTGGCCTCAAAACTGCAAGGTCAAGGCCGCCCTCCACCCTGACCCTGCGAGCGGCTCCGAGATCGGAGCTTTCACCTCAGAAAGAAAGAGAGAACGCCGCGCCCAGGGCTCATGATGTCACCAGGTTCTGGGCCCGGCGGGGGAGGCGGAGATGCACCAACGTTCAGAGAAAATGCGAAAGTTCCTTTTCATTTAAATTAAGCAAATTAGGAGGAAGTGGGGCAGGATGCCCATCTGCTGGCGCCATCCGTGCAGCCGCGGTGCCCGCAGAAGCCTCTCTGCTCCCTGCGTCACCCGAGACAAGGACGTGCCCGTGGAACCTGGGCCGCCGGCTCGCAGACACAGACCCACCGGAGCCGGTGGCCGTCACTGAGCGGGGGTGGAGTGGGGGGCCGTTTCTGGGTCGAGCTGGGATGAGAGGCTCCCCCTTCCCACACTGGCTGAGGCCAGCTGCGGTAATCCCTTGAGTCCCAGGGGCTGGTCCTGGCTGCCGGCTGAGGACCTGAAAGTGTTGTCACCTGGGACCCCTGTGTCCCCCTCCTGGCGCGGCCCAGCGCGGCACAGGGACACCCACCCTGCGCACAGCATGCCTGTCAGGAGGCAAGGCCGCCAGCCCTTCGGAATGAAGAGATGTCACAGCCCGGCCGTCTCTCCGCTGCAGGGGCGGGAACAGGATGCCTGTTCACCCTCCCACGCGGGGCAGGGTGTGCTGAGCAAACATTGTGCCTGACAGTTGCAGCCACAGCGCTTCGTCTGCCACGATCGCGCGGGCCCAGGTGTCATTGCCCGTAATTGGAGGAGGGAAGTGATGGAGCATGTGTCTTGCGATCTGCACTGGCGTCCCAGTGCGGGAGGCTCCCGGCTCCTAAAGAGCCTGCAAGGCGCACGGTGGGGGCTCCCATGCAGGTGCCGGTGGGTTGAGGAGGGGGCGGGGCCCATCTCGGGGGGCGGGGCCCATCTCGGGGATGTTCCGGCCTAGATGTGGAGAGCCCGCGGCTCTGCCCGCGGGGACGGGCCGGGCTCCCTGCTCACCTGTTCAGTGGCTGCCTTCATCGGCTCCCTGGTGGCAGGCCTGGGGCCTAGTGGAATGTCCCGGCTACAGTGAGAGAAGTTCCGGCTCTGCCCTGTGCTGCTGGACAGAACAAGTGATCGTGGTGCAGGCGGCCTTGGGTGGGGAGGGGTCTCGCGCTGTGACGGGAGTGGGCCCCCAGGCCGCCAGGCCCCACCCTGGAGGCAGGTAATGGGTCTGCCTCCCCCAGGGCGCGGGTGCAGTGAGCGGGGTGACTCCCGGAGGACAGCTGGGCTGTCTCACCAGCAGATGGGGCCTGGGTTCTGAGCCCGCCAAAGGAACAGGTGTCTGTTACTGAAGGAGTGAGTGCAGGTGCGGGATCGAACGGTCTGCTGGAAACAAGGGGAAGAGTGTAACTTCTTTATTTCCAGAGCCGATAGACAGTCACCAAGGTTACGGTCACTGCAACTAGGACTTCCTGCCTGCACTCACCAGACACCGGGGTGGGAGAGCCCACCCCACTGTCTCGGTGGGAGTGGGAGTCAGGGGGTCAGGGCCAGGCCCCCCCGCCACCCGGTGTCCACGCGTCCTTCAGGCCAGCCAAGGGACAGAAGAGGCCAGGAGACCGAGCAGCGGTGTCCTCCTTCACGGCTGCTGGCGCTCCTCCGCTGCGCCGTGCCTGAGGGCGGGTTCATTAAGACCGGGCATAGCCCTCCGGTCGTTTAATTTTATGGGCTTCATTAACAGGGAAGATCAATAGCCAGGATAATAAAAGCTCAGAGATAAAGGCACAATTAAACTGCTTTGTCCTAGGTGACATAAAAGGTGTCTGGTTGGATGGATCCTTTCTCGAATCCGAGCTTCCTGCTCCCTCCCTGTGGGCAATTTGGGTTAAATTAAAAACGATTGTATGTCCAGAGCGGCGTCAAGACCACAGACGGACGGGAGCTTCCAGAAGGGCGATGTGCCCCTCCTGACGATCTCTGATGCGGGTGCAAAGCCCTCGTTTTGGGACCGATCCCCACGGAAGGGGCCATGGGAGCTGGTCTGTTTCGTCTGCATGCGCTCTGTCTGCCCCTCCCATCCATCCTTCCTTCCTTCCTTCCGTCCTTCCTTCCTTCCTTCAATCATCAGAAGTTCAAATTCTGGAGACACAGTGTTGGGTGGATTTCATCAAAGAGTCACATGATTACATTTCCACGAACTTAGGTTAATCACTAACCAAATTGTCCTCTGGGAGCTGCGGCCGCCCACTCCCGCAGGGCGTCTCACCTCCGCCCTGCGGCCCCCCGGCCCTGTGTCTGGAGCAGCCCAGCGGACAGGGGCGCCCCAGAGTGGGGGTTCTCGCTCATCGCGCCTGAAAGGCCCTTTCTGTGTTCCTCGCCTGTCCCCTTCCTTGGCACAACCCTGGCACCTCAAAGCCACACCTGGCGGCAGGTGTGCCCCCTCTGATGGCACTTTCTGTTCTTCCAGAATCACTAGGCCCTCTCCTCTGTGAGGAGGGCCCTTGGCAAAGGCTGCTCTGTCGTTCCTTCTTTTTTTGGTTTGTGTTTTCTGGGGGACGGGAAGCAATCTGTTCTGTGTCCCTGGGACATATGAAGGGAGCGTGTATTTGACACACACAGTTGCTCCCAATCTCAGGCCCAGGAATGCGAAGTTTTAGCAAGTGAGCACCAGCGGGTGCGAGTCGGAACGTTCCAGATGGCGGGCTGAAGTGGTGGAACCGCTCCCGGGGAAGCTGGAGCAAGCTTCCTCTCTCCGCGGTGGCGGGGGCTTCTGCCTTTCTCGCTTCTTCCCTCTTCAAACGCTGCCCTGGGGGTCCAACCAAAGCGGGGAGGGACGCTGAGTTCGTCCCTTCGTGAGGGCGCCTCCCACGGATGAGGTAAGGTGGGCAGCAGGTGGGCCACACAGGGTCCTGGCTGGGTTTCCTCCAGGGCAGGCTCACCCATGGCCAGAGGAGGACCAAGTCTCTAAAACTCTGCCCTCCTGGGGCCACTCTGTATGTGGGGAGCGTGGAACCACTACCTCCTTCCAGCCGCATCTAGGTGTCTGTTGGCCACAGCTCTGACCGTCCCGGAGTTCAGAGTTCTGGGGCCGGGGTTACGGGGACCCAGGCAATGGGCCGTGGTGGCTCCAGAGAGCCCAGCGGGGAGGGCGTGAGCACAGCGTACCAGAAGACAGACCGTGACACTGTTTTCTCATAGAAACTGTATGTCAGAGACTGATGGAATAAGTCACGTTCTCTAAACCTATGTTTCATCTTTAAATAAGATGGAGAAAACTCACGTAAAATTGTCAACTGCCCACGTCGAGGATGGTTACCGCTGCTATTTTTAATTGGGAGTGTCTTCAGGGCGTCGAGGGGATGGGTGTGGAGGCCTAAGGATCCCTTTGCAGCGCGACAAGGCCGACGCTAGGGCGTGGGTCTGGTGCCACAGGGCAGACAGGGGTTGTTTCCAAGCACACCTGGGGCTCGTTTCAGGCCCAGACTACCTGAAATACCCTCAGACAATTCTGATGTTTTATTCACAACAGAGAAGGAAAAGCCTTCCTCCGTGGAACAAGTCTGTCGTTCCTTTCGGTGGCAGGTGACGGAAAATGGACTTGAACTGACCTCGGCATCGCAGGAGCGTACCGGACCCAGGGCAGGAACTGATGACCGAGCTGTGGGGTCGAGGGGTGACTCTGAGTGGGGCCGCTCTCTAGTGTCTGCATCACCAGCATTTCAGCTCTGTCAGTGCGTGTCCCCCATCTCAGCTGCATGCATGTCACCGGAGAGAATCTCAGTGTCCTTACGGATGGAATAAACCCCCCAGGGCAGGGTTTGGGCCAGGATGGGTGGTGTGTGGGAGTGGAGCCCCGCCCCCTCCCAGAGCCATTTAGAAAGGGGGGCGGTGCTTCCCACAAGGGCAGGGCCCAGAGGAAGAGGGTGGGGAGGCTGGGCCTGTGTCCCCGGCCCCAGCACCCGCGTATCTCCTGGAACCAGCCAGTGACTCTCGAGTGGCAGCTGCCCTTCTGTGTGAAGATCTGCCCGTCCTCCACCCTGAGTGACTGACTGAGCTGCCTGGTCAGCGTGTCCCAACCTGGACAACTAGAGCTCGTGTCCACTGGACACCTGACCCTCCCAGAGAAGAGGAGAACTCTGGGAAGTGCATCTTCCAATCCCCACAGAGGCCAGCTGGGCTGACCCAGGCCAGCCTGGAGGGCTGCGCCAGGAGAAACGTTGGCTCTTTCTGCTGCTGCTGGTGCCTTGATCAAGCCGTGCCTGCACCCCACATGCGCCTCAGGTCCCAGTTACAGGAGCCCATCAGTTCTGTTTATTCCACTCGAGCCCCTCCGAGTTGGGTTTTCTTTCATTTGCTGCACGTGAAGTCCTGACCAACCTGGCAGATGTCGACTCAGAGCATTTCATCAGCGAGTGAAAAATAAGCTCCCTGCTGGGACAGACACACCTGCAAAATTGCAGAGGCTCATAACACAAGTACTGTTTACTTTGGGTATTGAAAAGCACATGTCATTATGCGTGAAGGCCATCGGGGGCTGGGTGGCAGGTGCGGGCTGGACCCTGAGTGGTCATCGAAGGACCCAAGCATCTCCCGCATCTGACCCCCTGAGTCCTCCCCATCACCAGCGGTGGAGGCGGACTGAGGACCAGGTGCAGGACTGGACAGGAAGCCCATCATTTCTGCCTGCACACCATTGGTCGGAACTCAGCCACATGGTACACCTGGCAGCAAGGGAGTCTGGGAAATGAAGTCCAGCTGTGTGTCCCCGTGGAAGAGGAGCGAAGACAGGCTTTGCCCAGCTCTGCTGCCAACGTGCTCAGTCTGTGGGTGTGCTTCTTCCCAAAGGCAGGAGGGACTACCGCTCAGAGCTGGGCCAGCCCCTGCCCTCTCTGCTTGTGGCCGGACCCTCACCATGTGGCCTCACTGCCCAGCGTTCCATGCCTGGGACGCTCATTGATTGGCAGAGGCGATTAGATTGGCACTTTCTGAGAAAACCTGGTGGCGTGTCTGCCAGACACTCGGCACCCACGTCAAAGGGGAGCCGCGCTCACTGGCTGGCTAAGAGGTGAAGTATTTCCAGGTGGGTTGGCGGAGGACTCCTGTTTGCATCACCTGGGCTGTTCACGGCATCTGAAGAGGGGAGAGAAGCTTAGCAAAAAGTCCTTCCAGGGCCTGGCTGCTTCCTGGTCACCACTCAGGGCGACAGTTTTAGTCCTGGCCCATCGGGCAGGGCCACCAACCTGGAGCACACTGTCTCTCGGGGTGGCCAGAGGCAAAAAGCCCGTTTTCGGTAGTCCTTTCCCTCTCTTCGGACTGGCTCAGGGCACGTGAGGGTGGACGGCCAGGACCGACCGAGGCCCCCGCCCGCCCACGGCCTGCCCACGGCCCCGCCACCCCGCCGCCCCGCCGCCCCGCACATTCAGCTCTTTCTCGTTCCGGCCTCGCCACCCCTTCCTTTCGCGTGCTAACTCGGGGAAGGTGGGGAGGAAGCGTTTGGACGCACAGCCCTGGAGGCGCCAGGCACGGGGATACTGGCAGGAAGAGAGGAGACTGAAATTCACCCACTCGAGAAACAGTTCCTTTGTGAAGGAACATATGGGACTGGTTCAGTCCATCGCGCCAATTCCCGCCCGCGTCTGTGCCAGGAAGCCGGGAGCTCGGGGAGGCGCAGGGTGGGGAGGGGAGAGCTGGGCGGATCTCTGTCTGGTGCTCCTGGCGGGGAAAGGCAGGGACCCTTGGCTCTGGGCTTGGGGACTTGGCCAGTTAAGGGTCCAGTGGACCTTACGCTGTAACGAGAGCCGCCGTGCACAGAGGCCCGGAACACTGGGCTGCTTTCGCTTCTGCGTCTAATGATCTGCGGTGTCTGTGGGTCATTCTTTGGGGACCAGTTTTACTTATAAAATGACTCTAATCTAAGCCTTATTCATTTATCCGTCAGGGCTGCTGACCGTGACTTGTGCTGCACACACGGGGCCAAGCCGGTCTGTCCGGGGTGGGCGGGCAGGAGCACAGCCGTGGGGCCAGGAGGACTCGCGTGCCGGGGGCTGCGCGGCAGGAGCCCTCAAGCCTTTGCGTGGCTCCCGGGGGGCAGAGGGGCCGGGTGGCTCCCTGGCTTCAGCCCGCATGCCCCACCTCAGGGAGGCCACCGTGTCCTCATGGCCTGAACTCTCAGGGACCTGAGGCCCAGTCCCAGCCTGTCCCAGAGGAGCCCTGGGCGTTCCTGGAGCCAGGAGTGGGTTTTACCTCGACTGATAGATTTAAAATAGGGGGCTCCTCAAAGAAATTTTGGTGCAAGAGGAGGAAAACAGACGCTGCCCCCCCAGTCACAGACAGCTAACGCAGAAACTACTGGCGCGAGGGCCCTCCCACAGCTAGAGGTGAGCAAGCACCAGCGACACGCCCTCCTCCGGTCGGTGCAAGGTGGGCATCCTGACCCAGGGCTCACCCAGCTGCAGCCACCGGGGTCGTAGGGACCAGCGGTGCTCGGGCGCACCGAGGGCGCTCCCCGGAGTCAGAAGCGAGGAAGCGAAGCGGTGAAAGGGAGAGAGGATCTCGGTGAGTGGGTGTGTGTCCCGGCAGGTGCAGCGGTGGAGGTGATGACGGTGATGAGGGTGATGAAGATTGCGGTGATGGTGGCGCTTTGTCCCTGGCACAGGAAATTTGGTTAAGGGTCAAGGGCCTTAAAAAGTGATTCCAGCCTGGGCTGGTGTGGCTCGGTGGACTGAGCGCCCACCTGCGAACCAAAGGGTCGCCGGTGCGATTCCCACTCAGGGCACGTGCCTGGGTTGCAGACCGGGTCCCCAGTAGGGGGTGCGCGAGAGGCAACCACACATGGATGTTTCTCTCCCTCGCTTTCTCCCTCCCTTCCCCTCTCTCCAGAAATAAATACATAAAACGTTTTAAAAAAAAAAAGTGATTCCAAACGTAAAAGTCCACAGGCCAGGGAGGTAAAACACACGCCTGAGGTGGGTCAGATGGGAGCTGTGGCAAACTGGTTCTGTGTGTCCTCCCAGAAGGGGCCGCACCTGCTCAGGCCCGTCCACTTTTTCCTCGAGCAAAGAGGAACTCTGCGTGACCACATTTCTGAACACTGCTAGAGACGCCAGACAGCCTTTTAAATGCAGAGGATCTTCATTTGTAAATATCGGTAAACAACTCAAAATTTTCAGGGAGTGTTGATGGGCCAAGGAAAACAGATTAACGGGGAGCACTCGAAAGCGCTTGGAGATGAGGCTGCTGTGAAGGAGGGGCCTTGGGAGCAAGACCCGTAACCTCCAGTGCCCAGCGCAGGTCGGTGGGTCAGGCCCCTCCCAGGGCTCTGGCCCCCAGGGGCTCCGCGCCTCTGCAAACCCATCTTCCCGCCACGTCTGAGGCCTGGGGGCTCGGGCCCCGCTCTCCCTGGCTGGGTGGATCCAGGAACCTGCTGTGCCAAGTGTTTGATACTCAAATTAAAATGGAGCTTCTCTGGGAAAACTTGCTTCGAGGGAAGCCCGCAAGTGGGGCCTGTGGGAACATTTACGCGCACGGAGGATTAATAGAAAGCTCTGTTGCTGCTTTTAAGGAGAAATCTTGGGAGTTTCACCACAAGGCTCTGAGAGGCCCCTCCAACGAGGCCCCTCCCAGGCTCTCTCCCAGCTGACCGCTGTGTGGCCAGGGCAAGCCGGGGGAGTGGCCACCCACACCCCTGTGGGCCTCTCAGCTCCTAGCGCGACACTGCAGACCGGCCCTTCCTCCCCACGGGAGCCGTCCCTCTGCTCCTCAGGTCCCTCCTCTGCCGTGTCAGCATCCTGCGGCTCTTACTGTCCCCGGTCCTGGAGGCTGGATGTCCACACGCCAGGTGTCACGGGGCTGGTCCCCTCTGGGGCCTCTCCGTGGCGGCAGAGAGCCGGGTCCCCTGTGTCCTCACAGCTCGTCCCTTTGCGTGTCCGTGTCCTGACTGCCTCTTCTTCCAGGAACCCCCTCCGTGTGGATCAGGGCCCCCACCCCAACTTAACTGATTATATCTGCGAGGGCCCTGCCTCCAGACGAGGCCACGTGCGGAGAAGTTGTGGGTCAGGGCTCCCACGTGGGAAGCTGATGGGATGCAGCCCGGCCCACGACATCAGCAGCACTGGGGGAGGGATGTTGGTACCGACACCGCGGAGTTGGGGCAGGGTCTGGGGGAGCTGACGGGCCCCTGGCTGCGTGTGACCCAGCACGTGCTCGGCTGCGATGAAGCCGCGTGGGACACGGGGGGAGTTGCCGATGCCCTCAGAGTGGGAGTCCCCCTCGAAGCCACCCCCGTACAGCCTCACCTGGAAAGTGCGTGCAAGAAACGGTGGGCCCGGGGGCTCTGCACGGGGTCTGCAGCCGACACCCATTCCTCCCACTTCTGGAAACTGCACCTTCTTCTCCTGGGGCCCCTGGTCCCCATGGCGTGAAGTCCCGGGGAACCATTTCCTGCTCTCAGGGGCCAGGGAAGGCTGATGCTTGCTCAACCGGAGGGGACACTGAAGCAACAAACTGTCTGCCCCTCGACGGCCACTGCCCCCCCGCTCACATCAAGGGCGCTCCCGGCCCTTCCCCAGCTTGGTCCTCCGCTGCCCCCTCAGTCTTGCCTGTGTGTTCCCCATAAATCCCGTCCCTGCTCATGCGATTCAGGGTCAGGATCCATTGCCTGCCACTGAAGAGCTTTGGCAGATTGATGGTGCCTGTGGCTTGAGGCGAGGCCCCCACCTCCAGCCCTCCGCCCGGCACGTGACAGCCCCCGGACTCTGACGCAGGGTCCCTTTGTCCAGGGGCACCAGATGAACGCTCGCGGGCTAGAGCTGCACGTGCTCCCTCCCACCCCTCTGCCCGACTGCGAGCACCACCAGACACGCTGGCTGCCCCGCCCAGGGACAGCAGGGCAACCCCAGCCGAGGCCCCCGTCAGACCAGGCCACCCACTCACCCACGGTGGACCACAGGCACGCCCGCGATGTCCGCGGGCCCCAGCCAGGGACCAGTGGGCCAATACGTGCGCTGACTGCAGCCTGTGGGGTCCTGCGCGGGGGCTTGTTACCCGGCACGCCTGTGGCCACACCGATGCATTATTCAATGGCAGGGATGTGACCAAGGCGTCCCCACAGGGTCGATGACCAACCACCGCAAGTACCAGTGAAGAATTTCCTTTGATAAAAGTCATTAAGAAAATTATATGTAGTCCTGAAATCCTATAGCTGTTATTACAGCTTGTTTAAAAATTATTCGGATTTAATTAATCAATTAGATTAAATTATACAGCAGTGAGCGTTGGCAAAGGCCCAGGCTAGAGCTCCCAGCATTCGCAGAGCCCACGCTCCCGGCCCCAGCAGCCTGACGCCGGCCCAGAGCCCTAGCGAGGCTGCTGCCGGTTATCCTGGGGGTCTGTTGAAACCGGTGCGCTGGCGCAGCCAGGCCTGGACCGTGAGCACAGGGACCCACGTTCCCCCAGCAGTGGGCCACCGCCATCAGACGCGCTGAGGGGCCAGGGTGGGGCAGCTTTCCGACGTCCTTATCTACCGATGGGCACCATCTTGTTCTTGCCTTTGTCAGGGGCCGATGACCAGCTGTCACCTCCTCTGCAGAGCCTCAGATGCTGGATCCCAGCCCCGCTCATTCTTTCGTCCGTTTGCTCACTGGGGCTGGTGCTGGGGCTCTCGGCTCTCGGTGGCCGACTGTCCGTGGGGAAGCGGCAGTGACAGCACCTGCCCCGAGCCGGTCCCAGAAGGGATGTGGGGTTTATGAGGGATGTGCACTTGTGGTAAGGGGACAGCGTGCTCCTTCCCACTGAATAAAACGGAAAGGCGGTGGTGGGGCCGCCGTGCCAGGAGCACCCTCGTGGATACGAACGGCCGCCATCGACCTCCCTGTGCGGTGCCCGGCCTGGCAGGGAGCTCAGCCAAAACGCCCGGCTGGGAGAGGCTGTGGGAGCAGAGAGGAATATCACGCTGCGGGCGGCGGGGGGGGGTCGGGGGGGGGTCGGGGGGGCCGCGTCCCAGTACACCGCTGCTGTCGCCGACAGCACTGAGCCTCTCTGCCACCAGCTTGAGAAAAGTCCTTGGAAGTAAAATCCTTGTGATTCCCAGGGAGAGCGTGTCCAGGGACGGAGAAGCCCCTTCCTGGCCCTGTGGCCCGGGGGGGCTCTGTGTTTGTGACAAGACTTGTCAGCAGGAGCAGTGACCTGGGCCTCCTGCTGGCTGACGACCCGGGGTTGAGTCGGGCCCAGGGCTCCGGCGCGGCGGGGCCCAGGCAGGCAAGGCTGCCGTTATTATTCACGATGCTATTTGTTGTGCACTTGTCATTAATGTTCGCATTTGAGTCTTGTTTTAGAGTCTTTCCATGAGTTTCCCGGGCTGCCATAACAAATTACTACAAACTGAGCCGCTTAAAACAACATAAACGTACCTCCCGTGGTTCTGGAGCCCAGAGATCTGAAATCACAGCGGCCAGTGTGTCATAGCACCTGCTTGTCCCTGCCCGGTGCCAGCCTGAGCCTGGGTGGGGCCAGGACAAGCCCTCGGCCCAAGGCTGAAGGAGGGGACTCGGTCTCGGCCGTCCCTGCTGCTGCGAGGAAGCCCAGGCCACATGGAGAGGAGACGCCGGCGTGGGTGGTGGGGGCCAGTGCTGACGTCCCACCAGCCTAGCTCAGGTCCCAGCCACCCGCTGGCCACAACCGCAAACAGATGGGAGTGAATGGACCTGCCAGCTTCCGGCCTGGGGTTGCCTCCACTCCATCTGCCGGTCGGGCCCAGGCCTCAGGGAGCAGAATGAGCATCCTGCCTCCGTTGTCCACGTGCTAAGTGGCCAGGTGCTATTGTTTTAAGCAGCTATCTGGTGGTGCTCACACCTGTGACGAAGGGACAAGTCACTGTATGGGCCGGCAGGAAACAGGAGAGGTCACTGTGCGGTGGCGGAAGAAAGAATGGATTTCAGGTGGTTCAGTGGGGGCAGAGGCAGTGAAGACTGGAGCTTACAGGCTGGACTCCGGAGCCGGACTGTCCAGGCTGAAGCCGGCCCCATCTCCAGTATCTGTGTGACTTCAGGCAAGTCACTAAACCTCTCTGTGCCCCTACCTCCTCATCTAGGAAGTGAGTTCTGGCCCCTGGTCTATGCTCTTTCAGCATTTGGTAAATAAGTGAAAAGTCAGAAATGGAAGCACTTCTAGAAGAGGCTTTTGTTCTGCCTGAAAAACCAGCAAGAGACAGGCATTTGGACCCACTGACTGTCACTGCCTGGGACCAGGGACGACGCTGTGACATAGTAACTAAGCAGCTGGGTCAGCCTGGGACCCAGCGGGAAGCCGCGGGCCAGCCAATGAGGATGTCTTATGTTCTGTTGCCCTTTCAGAACGTTTGGGAGAAAAGAGTGGAAAACGACACTCAAGTCTTCATTTTGGTTAGCGTTCTGTTCCTGCTCCCCACCAAACTCTTCCCCACCGTGCGTCTCTGTCTCTCCCTCTCTCTCACACACACACACACACACACACACACACACCGTCACATGTGTGTCCTCACCCTGGCTTGTCGCTCTCCTCCCCTGGCTCACCGGGACCTGTCACGTCCGCCTGGGGGAGGTGCGGGGCGGCTGGGCGAGCAGACCTGGAGCCTCCGCCTCTCCCAGCTGCCGAGCACCCTGCAGACGTCACCTGCTCGAGGACTGACGCGCCCATCTGCCGAGGTAATGGGCTGTGGGCTCACCAGCTGTCACATGGGGACGTCCAAGAGTAGGACTGTGGCTGATGAACAGACTCCCCCAACGTCTCCGCTGACTCCTTAAAGCTGTTTGAAGTCAGAGCTGGATGCCCCGCCCAGAGCCGGGATGCGGCGGGGTCCTTGGCCCCTGCTCTGTCTCTGGGCCGCTGGCACTGGGAGGCCAATTACTCGAGAGAACTTGGCCCCCACAACCTGCCTACCTCTGGCCCCTCCCGCTGAGAGGGTCCCAGGGGAGGAAGGCTGCCGCCCTCCTGCGGCCCAAGTGTCAGTTCTCCGAGGGTCTCGGCTCAGGAACGTGACACCGCTCTCCGAGATCCAAGCCCGTCAATGAACTCGGCCTAAACCAAAATTCACCACGCAGTCATGTCTTTGCTTTGCCTGTCCCTTCTATAAAACGGTTGCATTAAAAACTCTCACTTAACAGCGACCGTGTGCTGCAGCTTAGGAGCCTGGCGTGTGGGGTAAGTTATTTGGAATTAAAACCCTGATTTCCTGGGAGGTTGCCGTGAGGGTCACGAGCCCTGTTCACTGAAGGATGTCTGGATCGTCAAGCCCCTGGTAGAATTTCACTGCGAGACACGGGCCAGCAAGTGCAGGTGGGACTTGCCAATGTCGGTTCTAGGCCGAGCACTTACTGACCAGCGCGAAGCCCTGCCAAGCTGTGCTCTCCCCCGGGCACGTCCACTGGCAGCAGGAGGTGGCTGCTCTCTGAAGGTCGGGTCCGCAGTGGCCCGTTGGCAGGAGCCCCTGTGGACCCTGCGGACGTGCCATGCGTGCAGGAAACAGCCCTGTTGGTTTGAGCCACAGGCCACTGCCCACTCACACACGCTGGTGGTAGAGCATGGCGTGCTACGTGCCCAGGTGGGGTTGTGAACAGGAAACGCCTTCTCTCTGGGGGACCGGAAAGGACCCGTTAGTGGCTGTTGAGTTTCTGTCTGCGGTCCAAGCAAAGAGTGAGGCCCACCTCGGAGGCTTCTGCTCACGTCGGACAGCACCTAGGCTAACCCAGCAGAGCTTCACTCTGACGGTGAAGAACCCAGCGCTGCCCATAACCGGGTCACACGCCCCCGGCTTCCTCTCTTGGTGTCCTGCCCCAGTCTCACTGTCCCACGTGACATCTGCAGCCCCAGTGAGGGCTCTTCCTGTGGGGACGGGCCAGCCCTCTGGACCACAGGCGCGCTCCCGCTTCTGAAGGGCTGGCCACCTGGGGAGGCCCGGGCGCCAGGGCTTTGCGGCTGGCACCGGGTCTGGGCCACGTCACCGCGCCCAGCTCCCGGCTCACGGCTCAGCCCTCCGTATACGTAAAGATCAAATGAAAGCCAGTTTGCTGGGCTACGAGGGGCATACCTTCTCTGTAGAGTAGCCCCCGGTTTCTCAACGTCAATGTGAGCTGATTTCAAATGAAATTTAGCCCCAGGTTGATGCCCGTTGGGAGGTATCATTGCTGCTAAAATTTAGAATGCAGCGCAATGTAGTTACACGAACAAAATGATGTTTTCTCCTGCGAAACCACTTTAACATCACTTTCAATAAAATGTATAATGAAAAGTGCCTGATTTTTTCTTTTTTTCTTGAGTGACAGTGGCTAAGAAATTTGATTGCGGAGCTGCACTGTCTGGGCCCGATCCACGTGCCGCCATTGACGTGACCTTCAGCAAAGCAACTGTCCTCTCGCTGCCTCGGTTTCCCCATTTGTAAGTGGAGACCATAGCAGCTCATGCCACGATGCGGCCGCTGTCAGGGTCGGCCAGTTAGTAGCCATCAGGGACCTAGAACAAAGCCTGGCAGAGCCTCCCTGCTGCGTAAATGTGAACTGTTTGTATTATTATTCCAAAGACGGTTCTTACAAGCTGGTTTTTTACAAACAGAAAAATGCAGTATTTCCTAGGGAGGGAATGGCTATTTATCAAAAACAGCCCCGTGCTCATCCAACCTGCTGCATCGTGGGGCCGTTCTGGAGTCATAATTAAAAGCAGAAATCCGAGGCTCCTCTGGGAAGAAGTGACTTAGGTGACGAACTCTCTGTGGACAGCGGGCCTCCCGTCCCAACGGCTGGGTCCTTCCTCCGAACTTCGTGGGACAAAAAGTCGAGGGCCGGAAAAGAGAGCTTCGCAGGCAGAGGAGCAATGGTTGGGTCTTTCGGCTCTGCCGGACCCACCCAGAGGGGCGGGACAGGCTGACCTGGGGAGGTCAGGGCGCGCAGCTGCGTGGCGGGCCCTGGACGAGGGTCCAGAGGGGACCCCAAGTGAACAAGCTGCCGCCCAGGGGTCTGCGGCCCCCGTCTTGGCGGTGCCCCTAGGTCCCAGTAAATGTCGTTCCACCCGCCCTTGAACTCAGCCCTTCCCAGCCCTCAGTCCTAGAGTGGGGGGTCGGTGGGGAGGGACCCTGGCCCCTGGCCCCGCTGTCCACCCTCCTGCCCGCAGAGATCCCCCGCCGCCCCTGCCAGCGACGAAGTCAACACAGCCATGACCAGGGTCAAGTTTGGTTGGAGTCAAGTCCCGAGCTTCTCCTGAATCTGGGGATGGGACGTGGGGAGGCTGGGCCTGCCGGCTCCGCCCCCGCCGCGCCCGGCCCGGTGCCCTTGGTCTGGGTCCTGGCGCGCGCGGCTCGCCCTGCGCCCCCGCGGGCCGGCCCGGCTGGAAGGCCGGAGACCCCAGGAGCGCACGCACCCTGCCCCGCGGGTGGGCGGGGCGGTCCGGGCGCGGGGAGCGCGGTACAGGGGCAGGAGGAGGGCGCGGGCCGCCGCGTGCATGCTGATGAGCCGGGCTGCAGCGTCACTCCGCACCGGCGCCGTGACTGCGGGGCGGGCAGGAGCCGCACGCCAGCCGGAGCGCCCGCCCGGCCCGCGCCGCCCTGGCCCCCAGACCCGCGCCGCCGCCCCGGAGACAGGGCCGCGCCCCTCTGCGGAGGATGCCGGCTGCGCCCCGCGCCCGCGGCCCCGGGCAGCCCCTGCGCACGGGGACGCCGGGCGGCGGCGGGGCGCGCTGAGCGGACGCGGCGGTGCTGAAAGGACAGCTCCCGGCACAGGACCGGGCGCACTGCCCCTCCCCAGGCCCGCTGCCCCCGCACGGAGCCCCCGCCCCCAGCCCCCTCCCGCGGCCCCAGCCCGCAGATCCCCCGAAGCCCACAGTCCCTCCCGCAGCCCGCAGCCCGCAGCCCCAGCCCGCAGTGCCCTCCCCCCCCGCCACCCCCTCCCACAGCCCCGCCCGCAGCCCCGTGTCCCCGCAGCCAGCCGGCGGGCTCATGGTCCCCGAGGCGGCGGGCTGGGCGGCGTCTCCAGCGGCCGGGCCCACCAGGTGCCCCGTGGGTGAGGCAGCCGCCAGCGGCTCCCAGCCGCGTTCATGGCGGTGGCCAGGAAGATCAAAACTTTGCTGACGGTCAACATCCTGGTGTTCGTGGGCATCATCCTCTTCTCGGTGTACTGCCGCCTGCAGGGCCGGTCCGAGGGGCTGGCGCAGCTCGTGCGCAGCGCCGACCGCCGGGCGCGCAGCCGGCTGGCCCAGGCGGGTGCGCGGGCGGACCGCGAGGCCATCCTGCAGCGCCTGGACCACCTGGAGGAGGTGGTCTACAACCAGCTGAATGGTGAGCCGGCAGGTCCCGCGGGGACTCGAGGGTGGGGGGCGCGGGAGGCGGGCTGTCCCTGAGTCGGACCCTGCACTCTGCTCCAACCGCTGCCACTTGCATGACCCCCGGGCCTGACGGGCCAGCAGGGGCTGGGATGGAGTCTCCGTGACTCCGGGGGGCAGATGGGGGTGGGAGAAGGGCTCTTAGAGCTCTTGTTAGCAGAGAGCGTTGGCCAGGGCGACCACTGGCTCGCTCAGCCACCCAGTGGACTCTTGAGACCACCCGTCACCTAACACGCTTATTCTTTGAGAGGACTTGTGGGAGCTTCTGAAAAGGTTGCAGGACCTGCATGTGGAGCCCGCAGCGCTCAGGTGAGCGCGGGCCGGGCACTATGTGCTCCGCGGACGCTGGGGGTCAGGGGTCAAGCATGGGCGGGGGCGACGCTGCCCTTCTGAGGTTGCTGGCCTGGCGTTCTTTTACTGGTGGGGAGACGGGCCTCCCTAACCGCTGGGCTCATCCAGCCGCCCGTCCCGGGGCTGCCCAGGGCTCACTCCAGAAAATGCTGGGGGTCAAGCATGAGGCTGCGGGAGCCGTGACAGGTGGATATGTACTCAGGGGCCCCGCGGGGTCCTGGAAGGTGCTAATTGCATAGGTGGACCCCGGCCCACCCCAGTGCCTGGGCGCCCGGACCCGTCGGAGCGTCTGTGGGAAGCTCAGCTGCTGAGGGGGAGTTCTGCTTATTCCTTTTGGGTCACTCCTGAGAGTCAGCATCAGTCCCATGGGTCAGGGCCCACGGCCACAGCTGGCGGGGCTGAGTTCTCTTCCCTTGGGATGCATCTGGGTGCCAGGCCCTGGAGGAAGGAGGAAAGTTTGTGTTGGCCTCGCTTGAGGGTGTCCCCCTCTGGTTTCTGCAGCGGCAGCCCCAGCAAAACCTCAGGAAGCGTCAGTAACAGGCTCTGCCGGGAGATGCCTGGGTGCCCAGCCTGGCCCCGGCCGTGGAGTTCTGGTGGCCCCCGAGGTTCGGGACTAGTTGGCAGGCTAGGGAGCAGGGCGCCCTCCGCACTGCTCGGGCACTTTCTCTCCGCCCCCGGGACTCCTGGTGTTGCTCCCGAGGTGGTTTCGAAAGGCTCTGTGGCTTTTCTGGTCTCTCCTACTCAGCTGCGGCCGCGACGGGAGGAGAGCTTTGTTCGGCTGCCACTCAGCCGCTCTGGCAGGGGACGAGTCTCAGGGGGACGTGCGTGCCCCGCAGGGGTGCACAGCTTCCCTGGAGGCTGTTTGCCAGGGAGCCGCAGTCTGTTCTGGGGAGGACTGGCCGGTTACATAGAAACAGTGCAGCACGTCTTGCTGTGCGGTGTCGGGGTGGCCGTGTGGTGCCGTGCCCTTCCACGCGAGGAGAGCCGGGGCGGCAAGAAGCAGAGAGAGCAGGACCTTCCAGTGACTCTCCCGACGCAGACCCGAGCTGGCGGGGGGTTTCGGGACGGGGTGGAGGGCCACCCCCTGCCTGCCCAGCCTCTCCCCAATCCTGCTTTCCCTGTGACCCTCTTTTTCTTTGCTCCTCCCTCCCCACGCCAACCCCTTCCCCCTCTTCCGTCTCCCTGTGTCCTTCCTCCTTTCTTTCCCACCCCTTTCTCCAACTGTGCCCCGCCTCCGTGTCCCTCTGTCTCTGCCAGTTTGTCTGTCTCCGTGTCTGTCTGTCTCTGCCTCTCCCTCCCTCCCTGTCTGTCCCTGTCTCGCGGTCTTCCCTGGTCTCACTCTCTTTGGAGACTCTGTAGCACATTCAGTATTTGCTGCTGGAAATGACAAGAAAGCCCAATGTGACAGCCTAAGAAGGGACCAGTACGGGAGTGGGGCTGACAGTTGCGCACATGCAGTCCCCTGCCACGGTGCTCGGCCCTCCGCACGGGCACTGATGACCCGCGTGAAGGACGCAGAAGGGCAGACGGAAGCCTCCCTGGGGCAGGGCGGCGGCGGGTGGCCTGCCCTTTCCAGCACCGCCTGTTCTATTTTAGATCCAGGAAACGTGAAATTGATTCCTGGGAGTTTCCACCCATACTGATTCAGCTGAGGCTACACAGGAGAGGGTGAAATCCCACACGAAATGGGTTCATTGCCGTTTCCTCTGCCTGGGCTGCGTCCGGACGTCTCTCCTGGCTGGAAGGGCTGGTGGGGAGACTGGATGCAGGGGCACGGGGTCCAGAGGCAGGACGCTCTCCCCAGGGCCCCGTGCCTTTTCGGCCACGACCTCCTCCCGTGAGTCTTGGGGCCTCCGCCGAGACCCCCTCCGCACTGCGTGGCCCGAATGCACAGCGCCCGGGAGAAAACACTCACTGCGCAGCTGCCCAGCTGCCGCGCCGGCACAGCCTCGGGGGGCAGGGGCGTCGGAGCGTCCGCCTCCGCGTTCGGCGGGCTGGGCAAGGAAAATGTTCGTGGACAAAGTCGTCCTCCTGAATCGTGGTTTTGGGCGTGAAACTGGCCCAAGCCTTGAGAACTTGGGATTTGAGAGTTTCCAAGCTCCCGAGAAGGCAAGGGAGAGACGAGTCCCCCTCAGTCGTCTGCCCATCCAAACCCCTGGGGATGGAGGGGCAAGGAATTCTCCGGAGCTCCCGAGGCTTTCGGGGTTTACCTCCCTCTCTTTTAGCGTTAAGCCTGTGCCAGGTCAAAGCGTGTGGTTGGAGGCCTGGGGCGGCGGGGGCCTTGACGGGAGGGTGGGAGGGGCAGGCGGGGCGACCTTGGGCAATGGAGACCTGCCCCTAGTAGCAGGGCCTCGCTCACCGGCAGGCCTGGCCCTCCTCAGCTCGGGAAGACAGTCCGTGATGAGTCCGCCACGAGTCCGAGAAGTCCCCTTCGTGCCTCTGGACGTATTCTTACGACCCCCGAGGAGGGGCGACTCTGAAGTGGAGTTGGGGAGGGGAGGGTGGATTTGTGGTTTCTGACGGAGGACATTTCTGTTTGTTTTTTGCAGTGGTCGGCGCTATTGCAGATACCCTCGTTTCCCCTCGTGCCTTTGCCCCCTCCACCCTAGGGGGATCGTTTCTTAAACCGAGAGCACACACACGCCAGGCCCCTCCCATGGACCCACCCCAGCCCCAGCCTGTAGGGCACACGTTACCATCAGAGGTCAAAGCCGTGGGTCCGTTTTAGAGACAGAGCTGCCGGGAGCCGGCAGACGGCATGACTGGCCCGAGGCTCTTCAGAGAGACAGGGGAGGCCACCAGCCTCTCAGGGCGCGGCTTGCTTCAGAGTGAGCTGCGCACATCTGCCCTTACTAAGGGTTTAGGTTACAACGACAAGGACCAGCTGTGGTCTATCCATCCGGCAAGATCCTGTCCGTAGACATCCCGGGGCACAGGCAGCTCCCACCGGCTCTGCCAAGGCGGCAGGACACTCACTTCCCATCTGCCCCTCTGCTGGGCGAGGGTCCTTGCCGAGCCTGGTCCCTCAGAGTCCAGGACTCGTGCCCAGCAGGCACCCTTTCTGCCGCGGGTGTGCGGGACGCCCGTTTCGCGATTCAGTCAGGGTGGGGAGTTTGCTTTGCGCACAGCTCGCAAGCCCCGGGTCCGGGGTGGGCCCCGCGTGTAGTTAGCGCCCCATAAATACTTGTTGGTTGAGTAACTGAGTGGCTCTTTCCCTAAACAATTCACTCTTTTTGCTTAAAATAGATTTAAAAGACCATTGCCAATGACTGTCGTTCACGCAGGCAGGAGGCGGCCGTGCCAGTTACGGTGAAAACAGAATCAACCTGCCGAATCCCTCGGGCCAAGCCTGTCACAGGCGGCCCTGGGCCCAGCCGCTGTCTCTTTGTTAAAGAGGGGGTTTTCACGTGAGAGTCGTGGCGGGTGGAGGAGCGGGAATCCAAGATTTCTCTTTGAAGAAGCCGGGAGACTGAGACAAACCAGCAGGAAATACGGGTCGCGGTGGGAGTCGGTGTCACTGAACACGCTGTACATTTTCTGCCCCAAGTCCTGCCTGACACGCCGGTCCTACTGAGAGTCTGACCCCAGAGCAGCGTTCCGCGGTGACAGTTCTGTGGCGGTTGGAGGTGGCAGGGTGGGAGGCGGGTGATCAGCTTGCGCAGGGATGCATGTCCCTGAGGCCGCGCCCAGGGCCCCAGCCTGGTTATCAGGAGGCCAAAACCCCACTGGCAGCCCGAGCACAGCGAGTTTAGATAATAACAGCCCCAGGGGAGCTGCAGAGGGACCACGGGACGGGTGGGAGGAGCAGGGTGGGGCGATGCCAGATCTTCACCCGACATGGGCCGCGTGGGGCCGCGTGTCCATCTGTGCGTCCGTCTCCCGGTGGGGTTTGCTTTATCAACAGACAGGTGTCCCGGCTGACACACGGCACCTGGGGAGCCCCCCCACAGAGTCGCCCCCAGTTGTGCGTGGCCGGTCGTGAGCCCCCTGCACCGCGTATGGCCCAGGGTGTCGCCTGTGACACTTGGACAACAGCCCCATGAGGACAGGGAGCGTGTCCCTTGAACTACTGACACACAGTGGACACCCTGTCCGTGCCACGTGCATGATAAACGGGCACTCAGAGGTCAGAGCCTGCAGAGGCATGTCCTGCAGGGGTGGGGCGGGGTGGGGGTCTGAGAAGAGCGAGGGATCAGGGGTCTGGGAGGACCGGCTGCCCCAGGGAAACCTGCTGGCCCCCAAAGCACGTCCGCCCCCACCCCACCCCTGACAGCTCTGCGTTAGGGCGTTTCTGAGCTTCTCTGCGCGAACGCCCATTTGGGAAACGCTCTCAGAACCTTCCCCGCGGAGGGATGTGCGCCCGTTCCCTTCCCCCAGAGCTCTCCCTGTTCCTTCGTGGGTTTCCGTTCCGGACGCTCCCGCTGGTCCCAGGGGCCTTTCCAGCTCGAGGTCATCCATCTTCATCCTCCCGGAATCTGCTCCGTGAGGCACGAGTCCTGCGTCGCTGAGCCCAGCGGTCAAAGTCGCTGCGGCTGGAAACGCACCCCAGGCGGTGGCTCAGTCCTGGGCCGGCAGGCCTAGCAGCCCCCTTTCCCAGGCTGCCCGGTCACCCCGTGTCAGTGTTGCACCTGCCCCACTGTGGTTGATTTACTAGAAAAGTAAATAAGTAGTTAATGCCCCCAGCCGGAGCACCACCGCCTGCACGACCCCCTGGTGGCAGGGGCCTGCGGGGTGCACGCACTCGTGACCGCTTGCAGCCACATTCCCCTCATTCTGAGGAGGTTCAGAGATGTTTGGTTTTGCTTTCCGCCTCTCCTCCACCTGCCGGGCTGGCTCTGAGCCCACCCAGCCGCTGTGGGCGTGTCAGGTGAGTCAGAGCAGCCTCTGCCCCTCGCCGGACGCCGCGGTGGCGCCCTGCAGACCTGGACCTTCGCGTCCGGGGGACACGAGATGCAATGACCTTTCCCCCTGCGATAAATACCCTCGCATATTTCCTTCCGGGGGCGGGGGCGGGCCTCACCAGGGCTGGCTTCCAGAAACGACGCCTGCCGGCTGTGATCCCAACGTGGCTCTCGGGTGTGCGGGGCTGAGGGGGTTTGCATTTACAGCTCAGCTCCGCAACCCGCCTATTTCAAAGGCTCGGCACTCTTTCCTGGAAGGACAGTTTATCCTTCGTTGGCTGGAAATGCGACAAAAATAGGTCTGCGTCTCCGGGCCTGATACCCCACTGGAGACGCTGCAGGATGGGTCCGAGCACGAGGGCCAGTTCGGCTGCCGTCTCCGCACGCTGCCCCCGAAGGGCAAGCGGCCGGCTGTTTGTGGACAGACAGGCGGGCCGGGTCCTGGCGGACGCCATCGTGACTCAGGTGTTTTCTTACCAGGACCCCATGGAGGAAGCACGGTGACCGCTGGGGTCGACAGGACAGGAGTCTGACACCCTATCCCCCACCCAATTGCTATGTACCGAAAGGAGAAACCCATTTTCCAGGTGGTTTAAAAGGCACCTAAGGGCTCCGCTGTCTCAGTGTGGGAGCTGGGGAGGGAGGCCCACACCACCCGGCAGAGCGAACGTGGGCTCTGCTTCCCAAACCTCTGCCCCGGGAGCCACACAGGCCGGCAGCGCGGCTCTCACGTCCCCACCAGCCACGCAGACCCGCGGCCGTTACCTGGAGGTGTCGGGGACACCTGCCTCACGGTCTGGAAATGGGAGAGGACACTTTGTAAAGAAAGCTGCAGGCTCAGAGCCGGACACAGGACCGAGCAGAATGTGCTCGACGTGTTGGGGGGACGGCCAGGAAGCCGGTCTGTGGGGTCTGTGCTGGAGACCCGCCTTTGGGACCTGTGTTAGGTCCGGCTGCTGGAACATGTGCCGCAGGACGGGCGGCCACTACAACAGAGATTCTGGTCCCGCAGGCTGGAGGCTGGATTTCTAGGACCAGGGAGCCGGCAGCGCTGGCGTCTGGGGAGACCTCCTCTCGGCCTGCAGATGGCTGCCTCTCCGTGTGCTCGTGGGGGCGTCTCTCCCTCTGTCCAGCCCTGGGGCCTCCCCATGACCTCATTCAACCTAATTACCTCCTCAGAGGCCCTTCTCCAGGGGCGGTCACGCTGGGGGTCAGGGCTGCGGTCAGTGGGTCTTGGGAGGGCACCGTGAAGCCCACCGTAGGCAGTGCGTGTGCACAGGTGGGTTGGAAGCCACGAGGCTTTATAATCTCCCCCAGACCAGGAGTGAACGTGGATGGAGAAGAAGCAGAGTCAGGACAGTGCCCGCAGGTGAGACCGAGGGCCAGGCAGTGGGGAGGTGCGCTGCGCGGCAGGCACTGCCCCAGGCCATGCAGGGTGAGGGCCGAGGCTGAGCGCCGGCTGGCGTGGGTGACCTGACAGGCTGAAGGGAAACTAGAGATACCAAGCTGGAGCTACGCTGTTGCCACTTGGGGCTGGGTGACCGAAGGAGCGTCCTGCCCCAGGAGGGAGTGGGAGGACGTTTCCTGTAGCGAAACGCTTCACTGGCCTCGTACACGCTCAGGGCAACGCGTCCTCCTGCCGCGTCTCTGCCCAGGGCTGGGGGGATCTGTCATCACACCAGTGTCAACTCCCCCCTTTAATGCTCCTGGACCCTTGTAATCTCATAAAGGCAAATGGACGATGGTCTCGTTCTTCTGTAACTACTTCCTGCTGACCGAGGGTGTAGTCCTACCTATCACTGGGTCCACAGGTTTTTTAACAAAAAAGGGGGGGTGTCCTGGAATGGAGAGAGGCCTTTATGTGAGAGAGTAAGATCTTGCAAAGTCCAGGTCAGCTCGGTGCCCCTGGGAAGCGGTGTGAGAGGATAGACCAGGGGAGGACCCAGCAAGAATGCGGCCATCTGCAAGCCAGCAACGAATCGCCCTTGACCCGGACACCGGCCTCCGGGACTGTGGGACATAGGTAACTCTCCCTCCCCCACACGTGGTGTTTGTTATGTGGCCCAAGCTGATGGAGCAAGGATGCCACTCCGTGGGGCACCCTGCGTTGTGAAGGTCAGCGTGTCCTCTGCGCTTGCCTGGTGTTCTTGGTCTGGAGGGTCCCTGCCCACCGCACGAAGCTCGGAGCAGCACCCTCAGCTCCAGTCCTGTCTGTTCACCCCAGGAACCCACAGCTGTCTGTTCACTCGGTCCATCTTTCTTTCCTCCATGGGCGCTTACCGAACGCCTGCTGTGAACTGGGGTCCTGCGGCCCCGTCCCTGGCGCCCAGTATGTGCATGTGGCTCCCCTGTTCTCTCCCAACAGGGCTCCCAACAGGACAGAGCCAACCTCACACTCTGGGCCACCCAGATGGTCCCTTCCTGGGGCTGAGCCTGTGTCCCCACTCCTGTCCCCAGAGTGTGGGGTATAAGGTCCCCTTCTGTGTGTGGCCCCCAGGGCCGGGCCGGGCCCACAGGCCGAGTGTTTCCCAGGATGTTCTGCCGTTGGGATCTGAGCAGGGAACTGAGCCCGAAGGGACGGAGTCACCCCCTGTCAGAGGCTGGGGTGGGCGTGGGGGGGCCGGGCCTGGCCGTCTGACCCTCTCGGGCAGGTTCACTCAGAGCCAGGTGTCAGGAACCCTGAGTGTCTCTGCGTCTGCTCCCCCAGCAGTACGGGGTCTGAACCTGGGGCAGGCAGGCGCTCACTGCTGGGAGGAGCTGGACGAGCGGCCTTCCACAGCCTCCGCTTGCGTCACGGGGTGGGAGGGCCGGCCAGGAAACCCGTTTCCAGACGTCCCTTATCCCTGCGCTGTGGCCCCGTAAACATTCGCACTAGTTGGACACAAGTATTACGCGTGAAGATTTATCAAACGCTACGTTAGCCTCTGTGAGAGTGCATTTTATAGTTTTGCCGTGTCCTGCAAAATATTCGTGACTTCACAGTTTCAGAAGGGTCTTCAGTCTCTTTGCAACTGACAATATGTTATTCGTTTGGGTCCCCAGGGAATCTTAACAGACTCGCCTATAATGAAATTAGCTGCCGTGTCTGGGGAGCGGATCGCACTGAAGCCGGGGGGGCGGCATGGGGGGAGAGAGCGACCAGCTTCAGAGGCCAGCGCAGCCCGAGCCTCTTTTTTATCTCCGCTTCATAATCATCACAATTAATAGCCTGGCACGTGAAATTGGCCTGCGTTTTTATCGGGGGAAGAGAGAGGAGCGGGGCGCCGGCGGGACGCTCTGCTCACAGCTCTGTCCACCCACACGCTCCGCGGAGCTGATCGCTAAGGCCCTGGGCCCACGGAGGCACAGCAGGTGACAAGGGATTTTCCCGCTGCCAACCGTGGAGCCCTGCTTGCTAGGTGACGTGAGGAGTGGGAGACCGAAGGCCTCAGCCCCAAAGGCAGTGTGAGGACCCATGGGCCACGGCAGCGCCCTGTCGAAGTCTGTCTCGGTCAGTCTCCGCCCCCCGCTGTGTGTGCGGTGCCTCTGGAGGCCTGCGCCCAACGGGGTCGGCTCCTGGGGGCTCTGTCCAGGGGACCCTCCCACCCCATCGGGGCCCCAGGGTCGCCAGGTCGTGCCCCGTGTTGGGCCCAACTGGCCACCTGATTCTTTCCCCTTTGTGTCCCCTGCGAATTGTCAAGTCTGCAGTGTTTAGACCCCCTTCCCCCCACCCCAGGAAAAAAGCAAGCTAAGGGCTGACTCATCTCCTAGATTGTCATTTTTCTTCATTTTAACCTCGTAATTTCTTGCCGGATATTTATAACTCTGCAGACACGGATGTTGTTACTGTTGTTTTAAATTTAACTTTCTTAGTGGTTTTCTGGGTCATGGTCAGTTCGACAAGCCCGGCCTACCCTCCCGGGGACCCCGGCTGACCCTGAGACCCCTTCTGTGGGCTGCCAGTGGCCATGCGTCCCCAGGGCTGTCCCGACACTGAGTCGTGAGCCGGGCCGTGTCTCAAGGCTGCCTGCCGTTGCCGGTGGGGACAGCCCCCTTCCCGAAGGCGCCTTCACGCTGCCTCTTCCTCTCGGATTAGCTTGTGACCGGCAGCGTCTCCATTTGGGCTGTTTCCTCTCTCGGAATATTGGCTTAAGTTGCTGTGACAGATGGAATTCGGTGACTCAAAGAGAAGCTGGGAGCTTGCAAACCACACTTCCTTCCAAGTTGAGAAATCAGCCGCCCACATGTCCCAGGTATCCTGGAACGTGTGGCTGCCAAGTGAGAGATGACTCTTCTGGGAGCAGAGGCTGTGGGCCGCGCTCCCGGGAGCTGCCAGTCCTGTGTGCTTCCCGAGGGCTACGGCCCCAGCGGGCCACGTCCCCGGGTGGGGCCGCTGGCTGTGGAGGGCAGCCTGGTTTTCCTGGTCACGGCACCCTCTCATCCCTAACGCTCACCCCCTTGCTTCTCCAGGCGGGAATTCAGAGTCCCAGACAAAACCCTGGCTAACGTGGTGTCACTGCCTTGTGATTTGTTTTTCTCGACAAACGGAACAGGAAATCCAGAGGGCTGCCCAACGCCCTCAAGAGCCCCACCCGTTGGAATGCCAGCTCCTCCTGTCCTGCTGTGTGGCACTCAGCCTCATGGTCACGAGATGGCTGCTGCAGCCCCGGGCACTGAGTCTTAGTTTCAGGCAGGAGGAAGGGGGAAGGACTGCAGATAAAAGGCAAAAACAAACAAACCACTAGCATCCGGGGGCCCGGGTATTCCTCCCTTCACGTGTGGCCTGGTCACTGCCATCTCTGCCTCCATGTTGTGCGGCTTCCTCCTCTTCTGTGTCGACTCTCTCCTGCCTGCTCTGTTAAGGATACTTGTGGTGGAACCTGGGGCCCTCCTGGACAACCCAGGGCCCTTTCCCTGCGTCAGGGCCTTAACTTAATCCCATCTGCGAAGTCTCTTTACCACCTGAGATGACATGTGCACAGGTTCCAGGGACAAGAATCTGACATTTGGGAGGCATGCCCTCCCTGCCACACCTGCCCGCCAACAGGTGTGTGCCCCGTTTGCCTGTTAACGTAATGCTGTGCCTTCCAAATGTGAGTGAGCTGCTGATAGTGGGGTGGGAATCTGTGTAGCACTCTGCTCTTGACAGCCTAGAACATCTGATGTCTTTGCAGCCGTGGCTCCTGCGGGTGGGGCTTGTGAGCCGCAGTCCCCACCACTCCCTACAGCCTCCCACATGTGCAGGTGACGGTATCGGTTTATCGTGGACTCCCGTGTCATTTTTCTCAGGACACATCAAAAGAATGTGTCTGGGCCCTGGCCAGCTAGCTCAGTTGGTTGGAGTGTTGTCCTGATGTCCAAAGGTTGCAGGTTCGATCCCCTATCAGGGCACATGCAAGAATCAACCAATGAATGCATGAGTAGTGGAACAACAAAGAAGTCTCTCTCTCTCTCTCTCTCCCCCTCTCTGTCTCTCTCTCTCTAAACAATTAAAAGAGTGAGAGAAAACATCTGGGAAATGGGTCTGAGGCGCTCATCCCAGCTCAGGGCGCAGATCCTGAGCCCGTCTCCAGTGTGAGTAACATCTCACACCCTCTCTGCGGCTGCCTCCTGGCTGCTGTGCGTCCTGAGCACCTCCTGCACTTAGGAAGGCGCGCTCCCTCGGGTCGTGGAAGTTCAAACGATCATCCCACGAACGCGGAATTGCTGTGGGCATCGGGCCGCCTTCACATAAGCGCCAGATCGCGTCCAATTACAGCAGTGATGGTGAAGTGGGGCAGAGGGAGACCTGCGTTCCGCCTGGTCCTTTAACAGAAATCGCTTTGCTCTCCAAAGGCACGTCCCTGCTTCTGAGACCACATGCATTTCACAGCAGGGGTCGTCTCGGGCTCTGAGCAGGCGCACAGGAGCAGAGAATGCTCCGGAGGAAGCGGGGCCCCCATGAGCAGGCGGGACTTCGGGTTTGGAGAGGGCCCTGGAGATGAGCTGGTGCACCCGAGCCTTTCTTTCCTCCCTGGTCTTGACAGCCTGCCTCCCACACGCAGCCTGGGACCCACCGCTGCCTCCCCCAGCTGGCCTGCCCGAGACCCAGGCTGTCTGAGAGCCAACCACCTGTCCAGCAGGTGGAGCCAGTGCGCTCAGGCCCCGCTCTGCCTTGGCCAGCTCAGCCCCTGCCCACCTGCGCCAGGACGCTGCACAGCTGAGCCGGTCGCCCTCTTGGGCCAAGTCATTGGTGTCCACAGGCCAACTTGCCCCCAGCGAGCCCTCCTCCTCTCCCTCCTGGACACCCCCAGACGGTCACATCAGCAGAGGCCCCTCGACTCCATCTTAGGCCCCCAAGCCCCCTCCACTGGCGGTTACTGGGCCTGACCCTCCAGGGTGCCCCATTTCCTGCAGGCTGAAAGCAAAGTCCCCCAGAAACTCCAGGAGCTGCACTCCGCCCCCCCGCCCCCCGCCCCACCGTGTGTGGTCAGGTGCCCAGCGGTGGTTCCCATGATCCCCGTGCGTGTCGCGGACGCTGCTTGCTGCCCTGGGTTTGCTGTTTGCGGGACTGTCCCCTGCTGGGGCATGAAGGTCGACGCTGTGCCCGGCCCCTGGGTGCCCCCGCAGCCCCGGGCACTGAGGAGGTGCCCCAGGCGCCCAGACATTTTTGAGGGACAGGTAAGGGAATAAAAGGTGCAGCCGCAGGTGAGATTTTATATTTGCAGCCACAAAAAGTGATGTTTGTGCAGAATTTTTAGCGACACAGGAAACCGCTCGAGATGTGCTGGTAAGAACAGGGTGCCGGCCCGCATAGGCTGCGTGGGAATTTATCGAACTTGGTTGAAGGCGTTATATGCAATCATGTAAAAGTAACACGGAGCACTAAAGCATTGGTGTTTATTTTCCCTGGGGAGTGGGGCCCAGGGAGACCCTGTGTGCGTGTGTGCACACACGTGTGTTTGCGTGTCCAGCACGCCTACAGCGAGCATTTACGACTTTTCTATTTAGAACGGGCGCACTCTCTGATTGAAGAAGTAAGGGCACACATTGCAGGCAGCGCGTAAGATTAATCTAGACCTTCTATAAGAGCATTTGGCACCAAGATCTATAAAAACAAACAGGTAGGAACTGTCGAGCAAATGTTTACGTGCCCATGTGGTGGAATGTTACGTGGCAGTATTGACCACAGTCGCTGAGCCACACGTGGTAACTGGGGAGACGCTAGACGATCGTTTTAAGTGGGAGCAAAAAGCAAAATGCGGATGGACTCCCTGTCTTTAGAATTGAGCGCCAGTGCTTGGTGCCTGGGCCCCTCTCCCAGGGCCAGGCTGCGGCCAGCGTGGGCCGGGGGCAGTGCCCGCGGGCCCGGATGGTGCGGTCGTCACCGGGTGGCTGCTGAGCTGGGGGACGTTCCTGAGCGCCAGCTGGCAGCTCACTTTTCTGAGAGAGACCACTCCTGGGCATGAACACGGGTCCCCAGACACCCCCAAACCAGGCCTGGTACTCAGTCCAGATGCTGTGACCTGGCCAGGCTCCTCCCTGGTCGCCGGGCTGGTCCTCACATCGTGCTGGCACCACCACCCCTGCTGGGGGGCCCTGACTGGGGGGCGATGGGGCGGCCGTGGACAGGGGACCCTGTTTGCCTGCCTAGGTGGCGTGAGATGCACAAGGTATCCACCCGTCGCAAAGCCAGGTGCGTCCAGGGATGCTGCAGCTCAGCCTTCCTCCCGTGACACAGCGGTCATGGCAGGTGGTTCGTCAGCGTCCTTGCTGGTCTGAACGGACAGCTGGTGACTTTCGTCGGCCCCTCTAAATTCTTCTCTGAGATGCTGCGTAGTTAGCGGGCTGCGCCGTGCCCACGGCGAGCCTCTGTGGTCTCCTCCTCTGTTGGAAGGGGGACCACGGGGGTACCCCCACAATGCGCGGCAACAGGCACAGTCACCACAATAAATGTTGGCTCTCGTGACCGGCGGTGACCTTGGGGGTCCGGAAGAACGGGAGGACGACGATGGCTTTGTTTGTTGTTTGGAAAAGTTGTCAGACTGACGTTTCCAGGGCTGAGCGAATACCTGCACATTCCCCATTGTTCTCAAAATCACTTCTTACTCAAGGACTAACGGAGGAAGAAGGGCAGGGCTTCAAACAGGAAAACACCCCGTCAGCCTGCGCACTCTCGGGATCGCGTCCCGCGGGCTCGGCTCCCCAGGGTCACGCTAGTGAAGCCCCACAAACCGGCAGCAGAAACAAGGGACATTCGCTCCCTCTGCTTCTGAGATCCAGGTGTCTCAGGGTCCAGCTCCTTCTGGTAGCCCAGGCGTCCCCACTGGGGCTGCATCCCTCCTGCCTCTGCCTCTGTCTTCCCATGGCTTCTGTTTGTGTCCCAAATGCTCTCTCCTGATACAGACCCCTGCCACCGGGCTAGGACCCCGCCCAGTTCAGGATGACCTTAATACACCCACAAATGTGCCCCCTGTAAAAAGCTACTCAGAACGTCACGATCGGAGCCTAAATGCTAATCAAAATTGGCATAATTCTGGGAAGTGAATACCGTGTCGGGAAGAGTGGTCAACGTGGTGGCCTCCCCGTTGGAAAATCCTTCCCTGAGTGGCGTGGGAACCCTGGTGGGGGTCCAGGGTATGGCTGGAGGCCCCCTGCTGCCAGCCACACAGCGAAGCGGTGGATGTGGCCCCGATCCCCATGTTTAGTCACCCCACGGACAGGCCTCGTGGTCAGGGAGTGGAAGGGGGATGTCCTAAGGGTCCTTTGGTGACGTGAGAGCAGGAGATGCAGGGGGTGCCCTGCAAGTGTCTCCCCTCCACTTTTTTTTTTTTGCAATTCAGCATTTTATATTTTTGTTACTCTTTTCTCGTGGTAAGAACACTGAGTAGGAGGTGTATCCTCTTAACAAATTTTTCAGTACCCAATGCAGCACCGTCAACAGGGCCCCTCACGGCACACGTCTGAGCCTCTTCTTGTCAGGAGAGAGAGAGGGAAAGAGAGAGAGAGAGAGCTGGGAAAAATATATAGAAATGAAACCTCACACCCGAGCAGTTACTCGGGGAACATGCTAATTTCTCCTCTAACCTGGGAGTCGGAGATACGGCTGAAGTCGATACTTCCAGAAATAGAGCCTTTCCAGGTCCCGAGGGCGCCCACCGGGACAACCAGAAACACAGAGAGAAGACGCAGTGGGGGCCGGGGCGGGCGGGAGTGCGGGACGAGGCAGACAGATGACCCCCCTCTGCAGCGGCTCTGCTGACAAAGCAATTCCAGACCCTGAAAACGACATGCGGATGGAAGTGGACAAAACAGAAGGGATTGAAGCCAGGAAAGCAGGGGGGCACGTGAAGCGCTGACTCTGTGGGCTGTCCACCTGGGGCTGGGGCCCACCCTGGGCGCCCGGTGACAGAGCCGTCCCCCGGCCCGCAGAGCGGAGATGCCGTCTCCAGGTCGCGCCCTGGGAGGCGGTGGCCGACGGACTTTTCTAGCGGTGCGGACGTCTCAAGCAGCATGATCACGTGTGGTTCACGGCATCAAAATGAGATGGGGAAGTGGATTGCCTACCATGTCAGTTTTCAGTTCCGCCTCAGCACGTATCCTTCAGTCCCTCTCAAACACTGATGCTACGTTCGCCCATTTAAAATGGAATATTCTGGAAGACGCAGAGGTTCCCGGCGCCTGGTGAGCGGAGGAGCCTGTGGGCATGGGGCGGTGGGGCTGGCCCCACTCCCTGCCCTCGACCAGGGCTGTTGAAAGATAAACTGAGGCACAGGAGCAATTTGAAGGTTTATCTGAGTGGCAGTCAATGGCATTGGGGACGCCCGCCCCGGGTGCGGTTAGGAGCACAGGGGATGGGGTGGGGAGACAGGCAGAGAAGTGAGGGGGGAGCTCGGGAGAGCGGGGCAGCCTGCTGGTCCTCTGCGGGGCTGGCCATTGAGCGGGCGCTGGCAGGACAGCCAAAGTCCGGGGCTCTGCTTCCCTCGTTCACACACCTAAGGCGCAGAAATGACCCCAGTGGGGGGCAACGTGTGGCATGGACGTTAGATGTTTCCCAGAGTTGGCACTTCCTGAACCGGAGGAAGGACGGGCCCCCTCTCTCCACAGAGCAGCTTGGGGACAGGAATTCCGTTGCGACTTCCTGGGTTAAAATACGGCCCCCTGGACCCCCCACCCCAAAGCTGCGGTGTCCCAAGTCATCCATCCCGGAGGGCGAGGGGGCCTCCTTACCCGGCGGCACTGCTCCATCCCTGGCTCCCTCTGGGAATAACATCACAAAGCCGCGTTCCTCTCCCGGCATAAGCGACCACATAGAATATTCCAGAACACCTGCGGCAGGCCCTCTCAGGTGCTTGCCTATGCACTCACTCTGGTCACCTGGAAGTCCGAGGGTGCCTTTCCAGCAAGGCCACCGGGCCTGGAGGTCACCACGGTGGCCGGAGACCCCGTCAGCTTTGTCCACTGTTGAGCTCTGCAGACAGAGCCCTGCACGAGGGAAGTGCCGTGGTCCACAGGACACTGCTGAGACCCGCCGCCGGCCTGCGCAGCTGCCGCAGGCTCCGTCCATTCCATCCCAAAGCGCCTGCCTGTGTGGGGGACGCACTCAGCTCAGGTGATGAAGCTGGAAGGCGGCCCCCCGGGCGGTGACTCTGTGCTGCTTGCTTGGCATTTTTAATGTTAATTTACGTTTACTTTTTATTTTAAAAAATCAATAGACTTTGCTCTTTGGAGCAGTTTCAGGTTTACAGGGACATGAAAGGGGGAGGCACAGAGAACTCCCATGCGGCCCCTCCCACACACGCAGTCTCCCCCGTGGGTCAGACACGGCGTCATCGCCCCAGGTCCACAGTTGACCTTGGGGCTCACTCCAGCTTGTGCCTCCTGTGGGCTGACAAATGTGTAATGACGCGTGTCCACGACTGTAGTTCCACTGCCCTAAAATCCTCTGTGCTCCCCCGTTCACCCCTCGCTGCCCCCCCCCACCACAGCACCCATGGAGCTTGCGAGCTTGCGCCTGCTCCTCGGTGCGCCTTCCTGTCTCCTCCGCGGCTGGAGTCCCACCGCGCGTACGGCATTCGCTGGGTCTGTGCCTGAGAGGAAGGGGCTGGGCTGGGCGGAAGGACCATATGACTGGGACCTGCCTGACCCCCTCTTTCCTGCCCTCTCCAGGCCTTGCCAAGCCCATGGGTCTGGTGGAGGGCCCGGGGGGCCTGGGCCAAGGTGGTGTGGCGGCCACTCTGCAGGACGACGGCCAGGAGACGGCTGGCAACTACGAAGAGTATGGCTACAACGCGCAGCTCAGTGACCGCATCTCCCTGGACAGGGCCATCCCTGACTACAGGCCCAAAAAGTGAGTAGTGGCCCCCTATGGGGACCCCCTTCACTGTCCCCCCCATGGGCTCGGACACAGACAGTCACACGGACGGGTGGCCCTCCCTGGTCTCTGTGCTCTTGGCCAGTGTCCTCTTCAGGGCCCGGTGACGGGACAGACTGCTGGGTCTGTTTGGACACGGATGTCTTCCAAAATAAAAAAGGACAGACGTGGTCCACCCCAGTCACCTCTCATGCTACAGAAGAAGACACCAGGACGAACCGCAGATGGGCCGACGTTTACAACGCGCCTTCACGGAGGGAAAGCTGACGCGCGGAGCTCTGACGGCGGGGAGCGCCCTCTGCCGCCCTGAGTTAGACAATGTGGATGTTATGTGTTGACATTGGTTTGCACCCCACTTCTTTCCAAAAAAGAAGCGAGGAGGCTCTGCTGCCAGTGACCCGCCTAACACACACACACACACACACACACACGTGTGCACAGGTACACACACATGACGGAACAAGGCCTTCCCCAGCCGCCCTCATCCCTACCAGGTTCTCCCGGGGGTCCCTGGAGCACGCGCCCTGGCTCAGACCCGTTTCCCTCCACGCTAAGTGGACGGCATCACAGGGGTCATCCGTGTGCAGTGACAGCTCCCATGAGCACGTTGCTCAGAACACGGGCCCCAGTCACCTGCGAGGGAAGAGAGATGCGGGCAGACGCCCTCTCCCTGGGGCTCATTTCAAGCACGCACAGCAGGACGCTGCCCACCGGCCGGGCACTAACTCATTCAACGCCCAGAGAAAGGCCTGAAGGACCAGTATTGCCCCCACTTTACAGATGGGAAACTGAGGCAGGAAAGGCCGGGTCACTGGACTGAGACCCCACGGCGCATAGTTGGGGTCCCAGGGTTGGGACCTGGGCGGTCTGCAGATCCATGGAGAAAGCAGACACCAATCACTCGGAGGGACTGAGCGGGGCCGGGCAGGACCCTCAGGGCCATCTGAGGAAAGCCTGCAGGAACCCGCCGGTGACAGTGACTCAGGCTGGGGTTCCCCACTGGCCTGGATCCCCGCGGAGCCAGCCCACCAACCAGAAACTGCCCTGCTGGCGGGCTCTGCTGGTGCTGTCGTCAGAGACACACACAGGGCGCCAGAGGGCATGTTCGTGTGCACACGTGTTTGCCTGTGTGCATGTGTGTGGACGGGGTGCCTGCACCTGTGTGCATGCACACATGTTCCCATGTTCCCACCTATGTGTGCATGTGTCTGCAGGCGCACACATGCTCACACATATGTGCTTTTGCAAGGTGTGCTCGCACCCACACCCACTCGCACATGTGTGCGCACATGCACACGTTTGCACACGTGTCTGCACATGTGTGTACACACACCTGCATATATGCTCGTATATGTGAATGTGTGTTTAAACATGTGTGCCAGCACCCAGGTACATGTGTGTGTCCATGTGTGTGCTGCCGGTGTGTGGGAGCATGTCAGTGCATGTGCATGTGTGCTGGTGTGCCTGTGTATACATGTGTGCCTCTGTGCACATGTGCACACATGTTCCTGCGTGTCCGTGCGTGTGTCCCTGCCCCAGTGGCCATTCGGAGTGCCCGCTGCCCTCTCCCATTAACACAGTATTGATTCCCCTCTCTCCGGAGGGGGACGGCTTTCTAATTAAGCAGCGGTTTTAATTATGCTAGAAAGCACATAACATAGATCTTGATTATTGAGCCTGGCCCAGGGGGTCATGGAAAGAAAACTGGAAAATCCACATTAAACAGGATCGTAAAAGCGAGCGGCCTTATCTGATTTGCCCCCCCACCCCCGCGCATTCCAGCACAGGCGGGTCCCCGCGGCCACACGTCTGCAACATGTCCACACATGTTAATTGTCTGAGCTGTGAACAGCTTGGCGGTCAGCTCTGCTAAGTGCAGACCGAGTGGGCAGGGGAACGGGAGGACCAGCCCTGGCTGCTGGCCCGCGGCCTGCTCCGTGCCTCCCGTGTGCGGGGCCTGGGAGCCGGGCAGGTGTCTGAGACAACGCGCAGGGAACACTTGGGGCCACCGTGGAACCAAGTCGTGTTGTGTGGCTTGTTCCTCGGGGAAAGGCACCTCCTTTTTTGTCATCAGGGGACACCCCGCCTTCCCTCCAGCCCCGAGCCGTCTGTCTGGGCCGGGGACAGGAGTGTGTGCCGGGTCTCGGGGAGCATGGTCTCCCGAGGGGCGGTTGCTGAGGCCGGCAGCCTCCCCGGCCCTCCCTCCCTGGGACGGGCTGTGGTCTTGCCCTGCTGCAGGCTCAGAGGCTAATGGAAGCTGGACGGGACAGACGGATGGACTCGGTCTCAGAAAGACAGTTTCTGAGGGGGCTGCTGTGCCTTTGAGAACCCCGACCAGCCGGAAGGCCGGCATCACTGCAGCCCCAGCTGCTCTGTGTCCCTGGGAGATGGGACCGCGTCACACACAGGAGGCAGAAGCCACCATAGTGAAGTCATCCTCGAGGCTGTCAAAGACCCATCCCAGCGACACGCTTCTGAGAACCCCATAGCTCTTCCCGGAAACATTGGTCCTGGGCTCAAGGGCACAGGTTCCCGGCCGCGCGGAGCCCCCAGCCTGCGTCCACGGCAGGAGACGGACGTGCATCCCGTTCATGAGGTGAAGCTCGCTGCTCCCCTGGGAGGGAGGCTGCACACCCTCCCTTTCGTCCTGTGTTTGTGTCTCTGGCAGCACAAGGGGAGGCCCCGTCAGTTCCCATCTGCGTCGCTGCTGTGGCCCGGCGCCCCGTGGGGCCAGCCGGACTCTGCCCACCACGTACCCCCCAGGACCTCGGAGGTGGCTGCAGGGCCTTATGACTGCTGCCGTCTCTGTGGGTCTGCAGACCCTCTTAGGACCCCCGGGGCGTGGAGCCCAGCATCCTGCAGCCGGAGTCAGGCACGCGTGCGGGCAGCACCCAGGGTGCCCAGTGCCGCGTGGGTCCGCACGTCCCCCGGAGAGTCGGAATTGGCCAGACTTGAGAAACGCACCATTTCGGTCGTCACGCTGCAAGTCACATCTCAGTCGGTGCATTTAACCCGCACTTTAATGGAACTGAAGCAGGCACTCCAGCCGTGTGTAGGGGGCAGCCTCTGAGCGGCACCCCCAGACCCCACTGGGGAGGCATGACGGCGGGTTCCTGGAGATGCCCCTTCTCAGATGGCGTCGGGCCTGGGGGCCTGAGGAGAAGGGACGGCTGGCTGGCCGGGACCTAGCACAGAGCAGCTGACATGGAGCAGCAGTGGGCTGGACAAGGGCGGGTCGTCCCTCGGGGGAGCAGAGGGCGCAGCAGCTGGCAAGGGGACTGAGTCTGGGACCCTCCTAACCTGTGCCTGTCTGGGGAGGGGTGTGGTCTCTGGCTGCAGGTGTGAATGTTGAAACGCTAATTAGTGACCTTTAAGTGTCCAAAGTACGCGGCCTGTCGATCTTCTTCCAGTTTTCCGAGGAACCCGGGACCTCAGCGCACAGGCCTCGCCCGAGCGGCCCTCCACCCCCGAAGCCCTGGGAGCGGGCACTGGGCCCCGAGGCTCCAGGCCTTTCTGTCCCCACACCTGAGTGCCCTCCCTTTGTCCCTGCATCCGTCCCCTACTCAGGCAGGGCCCTCCATCACGGGGGCCACCGGCTCTCAGCTTCCTCGGAGCAACGCTCATGCTGCACCCCAGTTCTTTCCAGACACCGTCACTTGGCTGATTCTCCATCCGACAGAAATGGCGCCGCTTGGGCTGGAGAAGAACCTGCTGGTTCCACTTGAGCAGTTATTTGGGGGCTACCGCCTCGCTCCTGTCTCCCTCGGGCACATCGGAGCCCTTCCCTGGCTGCGCCGGGGCCGGACGGGAGCTGTGCACACGGCCGGGGCCACCGCCCAGGGCAGGAAGGCCCAGCCACTGACACGGGACGGCCAGGTCAGGTGCAGACGGCTCCCGTGTCCCCGGCCAGGGGGAGAACAGGGTGCTTGCAACGTCCCCGCGAGGAGGACAAGCACACGGCGGCGTCCTCGTGCCGCTGGCCGGCACAGCTCTGCAACAGGCACGGCCCCACGGCAGCCACGAGCTCGACGTCCTGTGGAAAAGGAGGATGAGAGAGGCCCCTGCAGACGAAACCGTCCACACCGGCCCAGGCACACAGGCCCCCAGGCCTCAGCACAGCGTCCCATCATGCGTCACGAGATGGCTGCCGAGGGCCGGTGACGTCTCAACTCAGGGAGAAAGCAGGGGTCCCACAAAGTCTCCTGGCCTCCTAACCAGTAATGAGCCGACCAGCCTTTTGCACCCTGGGGGCGATGGTGTGCGGGCTCTGCTGGGGCGGGGACGGCGCGCGTCATTGGCGGGCGAGTCAGCAGCCGGGCCCGGGAGGGTCCTTTCACTTGTTCGCCTGTTCCCGCGACGGACGTTCGCTGTTGCTGACCTGAAAATAAAAGACCGAATCGAGAGGCCGCGGCGCTTGTTTGAGATCACGAAGCGCGGCGACTCAGGGAGCCCCGCGCGGGGCAGGAGCCCGCGTGGTGTTCTGACGAGGAGACAAAGGCCACGCGTGGTGTTTATGAGAAAGGAAAGGGGACAGTGACACCCACAGCGGGACGTAACAGTGACGCTGACCCTAATTTTTACTCTGGTACCGATTGGTCCGTGGTTGCAACATCTGCCTTCTTGTATCTTTGCAAACAGTTATTTAGGACATAATGTTGCTTCCGGCCCCGTCACTCTGCCCCGTTTTACATCGGAAGCTTTGAGGCCTGAGATGAGCAAGACATTCCCTCTGGGGCGGCAGCTCTGGCTGCGTTTATATAATTTTTTACGTTGTTTCCCTGCTGTGTGCAGCGTAGCTCTGGGTCCTCGGGCGAGGCAGTGAGGGGCCGGCTCTCGGGGCTCCCGTCCTGGGGGGCAGAGACAACGTGCAAGGAGGCCGAGCCCAGTGAGAGGAGACGCAGGACGTGGGGGTGGCTGATGGCCACCCGGCTGGGTCGCGAGGCCGACACAGCTTCACCCCACACAGGCCCCGCCCACATCTCATCCCCGAGACTCAGTTCCTTCCTCAAGGCTCCCCCGGCCCCTGCCGCCATTTTACACATTTTGCGAGTTCGGGAAAACTGTGCATTGCAACTTTTTTCCTCGGCGGAAAAATGGAGTGAAGACTTCTTGTCAGAAAGCATCTCCCTGAGTGATGAGGTCTCTGGGCTGAGACCTGCGACCCACGTCAACGGGGCGGTGCCGGGCAGGCATTGTCGGTCTTTGAGAGTCACGCTGGGGCTCCGGCTTCAGCTCGGGGAGCTTCCTGCCCTTCTCCCAGTTCCTAGTTTTGGCCAAGACCATTTGTACACTGGGTTCCATACGACGAGGCTTCCCTTGCGGACGTCCGTCTGTTCCAGTGGCCACCTCGGTATTTGCTTCTGCCGTCCGGCCAACCCATTCCCTGGAGGACCACGCCTGCTATGTGGGGGACCGTAGGTGCTGCCTGCTCTGGGTGCAGACAGAGCTGACCTGGGCTCCCGGCTGGGTCCCCCAGTCCCCTCTGCTGGACCCTGAGGGGGTCACTGTGCTGTTTCGCCTCTTGTGCGCCTTCCAAGGGCACGGGGGTAAAGGGCCGCTGTGGTCCAAATGGGACTCAACCTCCTTTCGGCGGGGAGAGAGCGGTTCGGGCTGGGAGCGCAGACCTCCACGGTTCTGGGGCCAGTGTGGCCGCGCCATCTCACTGGGATTGGCCGTTTCCCAGCTGCGACGTTGCCATCCTTCTGTCCTTGGGAGTGGGATTTACCACTGGCCCGAGCTGGCCGCCCGCCACGGCGCTGACGCTGCCCCCCACCTGCCCCCGCAGGTGCCGGCACATGACCTACTCGGACGGCCTGCCCCAGATCTCTGTGGTTTTCATCTTCGTCAACGAGGCGCTGTCTGTCATCCTGCGCTCTGTGCACAGCGTGGTCAACCGCACGCCCTCCCAACTCCTCAAGGAGGTCATCCTGGTGGACGACAGCAGTGACAACGGTGAGTAGCCGGTGTGGCGCCCATGTGAGGGGAGGGCGTGTTGGCGCTCCAGGGGCAGAGTCTGAAATCGGAGTGCAGGCGTGGCGGCCATCAGTACCGTCCATCCCCAGAGCTTTCATTCCTTCCAAACTGCAGCTCTGTCCCTGTGAGACACTAACCCCCTCCCCCATCCCAGCCCCAGGCTCCCACCGTCTCCTCTCTGTCTGCGAACCCAACCTCTCTAGGTCTCTCGTGGAAGTGGAATCAGACAATATTTGTCCTTTGGCATCTGGCCTGTGTCACCGAGCTCAACGTCCTCAAGGCCCCTCCACACTGTAGCCGGTGTCAGAGCTTCCTTTTTAAGGATGAATGATATTCCGTTGTGTGGGAGGCCCACACACAGGGGTGTCGCTCCCTGTTAAGGCTGAATAATTCCGTCCCACGTCTCCCGTCTCCACAAAGCTCGCCTCTGCCTGAGTCAGTCTTGTTTGCTTCTTGTTCTGTCTGTCCCCTGGAACGCCAGTTTCACCGGGGCGGGTCTGTCCCTGCGTGGTTCCCCCAGCACCTTGGGTCACGTCCAGCCGCAGTGGGTCCCCTCACACGCTTATGGGATGTGGAGTGGGGCACATGGCACCCCAGCCTGTCCGCGTGGGCCTCGGCCCCCTCCTGGGATATCGGGGTGCTGAGATGTCTTTGTGTCCCCCCACAGTGGAGCTCAAGTTCAACCTGGACCAGTATGTCAATAAGAGGTACCCGGGCCTGGTGAAGATCGTCCGAAACAGCAGGCGTGAGGGCTTGATCCGGGCGCGGCTGCAGGGCTGGAAGGTGGCCACAGCCCCCGTCGTCGGCTTCTTCGATGCCCATGTGGAGTTCAGCACTGGCTGGTGAGGGCGGGCGCAGGCAGGGGGCTGCGGCCTGGGTGCAGGGTGGGGGGGCGGCGGGGCCTGCCAGGGCACGGTCCAGGGAGGGGCACTGGCAGCTCGGGTGGGGCCGGCCTTAGGGTACCCTTGCAGGAGCCAGAGCTCGGGGCACATACGTGTGGGGACCGGGCTGTACGCCCACCTTGATCCCGAAGGAACTGGAATTGGCCAGTCATTCCAGCAGGTGACAGTAAAATGCGGAGAGGCCACGGAAATACGCACAGACTTGGGGCAGTTGCTGTGCGGACTTCCGTGCCGTAGGGTCCCGGCCAGGTACCAGAGGCCTGAGCCGCGGGGCACTCGTTGGGAGACATTCCCCGTCTTTATGCCACATCGTAGATCAAACTCACGGGCTTTCTCTCCGCCGCGCCAAGCAGAGGCCGAGCGGGCTTCTGACGAGAAACGCAGGAGGGGAACAGGCAGGGACCCCTGCTCCCGCCCCGGGACTCAGGGCCCTCCGGGTCCCGATCCCCGCTCTCCTTGGCTCCTCAGCCCCTGCGGGACCACGAGCTAGTTCTGTGGGCTGGTTCCGTCCCAGCCTGTGTCTAACGCAGGCGGAGGCCCCTCCGGCCCCCATTTCTCTCTCCTCCACGGCCCTCCTGAGACAGCCCTTTGTGCTGCGACACTCGTCACCTCCCACCCTTAGTCTCTTGTGCTGTCCGCCCCCGCAAGGTGCCTGCTGACTGCTGCGTAGGCGGCACCGGGCACCTGGGACCTTCCCGTCCCTCTGATCCGTGTTCAGGTCCCCCAGGCACTCGGAGGGCAGGGTGCTTTGGGGAGCCACGAGTCTGTCCCATCAAAGCGCAGCCCGGTTCTCCACCTGCAAATAGCCCCTCCCCCACCCAGGGTGGCCCCCCCTGCCTCCCCCCACTCCTGCCTTATCAACAGACCTGGCGTTTCGGAGAGGCCTTGTCTCTGAGCAGGTTACTAACAGTGACTAATTAATCCTCTGGAAGCTGAAAGGCAGGCAGACAAACGCCAGGTGCAGAAGGGCGGAAGGAAGGTCCCAGCCCTGCCGCTCACTGCAGCCTCCCGCTGTCCGGCCAGCGGCTGCACGTGAGGGCGGCTGAGCCGGCCCGGCTCTTGGCAGGTGGGCGCCGTGCCAGCCATCAGACGCCCCACGGCCACCTGGCTCTGTGCTCCCTGTTGGGGCCAGCGGCCCCTCCTGAGGTGCATCCCCCCACAGGGCCGAGCCCGCCCTCACACGGATCCGGGAGGACCGCCGGCGTATCGTGCTGCCTGCCATCGACAACATCAGGTTCGACACATTCGAGGTGCAGCAGTACGCCAGTGCGGCCCACGGCTACACCTGGGGGCTCTGGTGCATGTACATCGTCCCGCCCCAGGACTGGCTGGCCCGCGGCGACGAGGCCGCGCCCATAAGGTGAGCTGACGTCCCCCGGGGCTGCCGGGTGGGTGGGATGGCGCGGGGCGGGGACGGCAGGTGCAGCCAGGTGTGCAGTGGGGCACGGCGATGGGGAACTTGGGTGCCGGCTCTGATTTGTGACCTGTGGAGAGGAGGACGGAGAGATGGTCGGGACAGAGAGACCAAGAGACGTGAGGGAGAACAGGGTCCGAGAGCAGAGGAGAACAGAGAGACAGACAGACAGACAGAGACAGGCAGACGGAGAGAGACAGACAGAGACAAAGAGAGACAAAGAAAGACAAACAGAGACAGAGCCACGAGGAGGCGGCACCGCCAGCGCCTTGACGACGAGCGGGAGAGCAGAGACCACGGGCCCCGCAGGTGCTGCGCTGCACACGCCGCCCACAGTCCTTCCGTCGGACCCCATAGGAGGTCCTGCGAAGCGCTGGCTTTGAGCAAGCTCCTAGACGTGAATATGGAAAGACTTTTATGATAAAAATACCCAAATCCAGCATCTTTTGAAAAATGAGAAGGCCCAGGTTCCCACAAGGCAGGGGTGGGCTGGAGCGGGGCAGCGGTCCCTGTCTGAGCGGCACGTGGTCTCTGCTTGGCCTCCGTCCCCACCGCGCCTCTGGTCCCTGTGGCACGTGGCCACCACACGTCCCCGTCAGCCTTTGGACGCCCGGCTGCGGCTGCATTGGCCGTTTCCCCCACGGACTCGGCTTCTGCAGCTTGCAACTTCTCCCCTCGTCACTGAACCCCTGGGAAAGCCACCGGGTCACCAGGAGGTCGCGCTCAGGGGGCCCTGAACTCCCTCACTCCTGGCAGGACAAGCAGTTGCCCTTGTCCTGAAGGACACAGAGCACCCGCGGCGGCTGTGCGGGGCGGGACTGACATTCGAAAAACCACTTCAGGAAGTTTTTTGCCATTCGTTACACTCACACGCGCACACGCAGGCAGGCCCCATGCCCCGCGCAGATGCACACCCGTACACGCATGCTCCCATGGAGACACGCTCACCTTGGCCGTGAACATGCTGGAAGCCCTGCAAAAGGGGAAGGCCGTCTCCCCAGAGCCCTCGAGCCCTCGGCTCTGCTGTTTCCTGTCACCGCAGCGGAATTTGTCTTGCGAATAAATTCAGGGCCAACCAACCTTGCTGCCGTCGCCTCCTGAGTTGAAGGTTACTTTGGAACTCAGAGCAATAATGAAAAAACACAGCTGTTACTCGTGATAACAGACTTGGCAGGGAATTTGGCAGTTCAATCCACAAGAGATCACCCTGAGATTTTTTTTTTTTTTTAGTTGTTAAGACGAGAGAAATACCTGTTGTGTGTTGGTGGACTGTCACTTACTCAGTCACGTGCTCGCTGTTGAAGTCAAAGACAGCGTTCCAGTGTTGCAGCCAGTAGATTTGCAGCCAAAATCCAATGACAGAACAAGTTGGATCTTCGCGCCAATAAAGGGACGATGCTTTTTAACACCTGTTTTCTTGAAAAACTGATGAGCACTTACCTCTGACTCCCCAGCTACTGGGAGCAGAAATGCTTCTTTTAACTTGTGATTGAGGCCGATTTCTGTGCATCGATTTCACTGGAGGGGAATTTAATTTCCCCGGGAGGAGGGGGCGGGCATGAGGCAGGAACAGAGAAGGGAGCGGCCTCAACCTTCATGTCAACGTGGCATTGGCCACGGGGCCCCTGGGGACCACAGAGACTGAGCTGAAACTCAGCCCTCAGCCTGCAGGGGAATTCTCTTTGCTTTGAGGCAAAATCTTGGAAGGTCCTGCTGGCCCAGAAAACACAGCCTGTTTCTTGCTGGAGAAATACTTTTCCTTTTTCTTTTCTTCCTTCGTTGTCCCCGCCTGTTCAGTCTGTCCTGAAAGGGCGGTGGGCGGGCGTCAGGTGGGTGGATGTGCACAGTGATGCCGTCCCGTGCTGTCTGACACACACCCTGCTCACCACCTTCAGGGCTCGGTGAGACCACCTCCCGGGGGATGGGGTGCGCAGGACCCCTTGTAGAAATGCGTTTTAGAAAAAATGCGTCGTAGGAAAAAACGCAGCCAGCGCATCGACACACGGCTTCACGGGTACGATTGCTCAGGACAACGTGAGACTGGGTGACGTTTCTAATTGTGTTGATGGAGATAGAACCATCGGAGGGATGGCCGTGCGGCCGGTGGCCTGTGGCCCACAGCCGCACAGGTGGCGCGCTCCAGGACTCCACGGCGTGTCGTGCACAGGGCGATGTCAGTGAGGCGCTGCGGGATTGAGCGGCGGGCTCTGGGTGGCCTGCGGAGCTGCACGTGGCGGCCCTGGCCCCCGATGCACAGAGCAGACTGGACTGGGAGGCAGGGAAGCAGGCGACTGCGGCTTGGGGGGCAGGCCCTGGGCAACCAGACACCTGCTCAGGGAACTGGCGTCCTAAGCCCCCTACACTGAGTTGCCAAGATTGAACTGCAGGCTTGAAAGAGCCTGTGGGCTCGGTCTGTCTGCGCCGGCTGCTTTGGTGGCTCTGAGGGACGCAAAAGGTCAGGCTGGGTGGCCCCGCCTGCGTCCTGGCGGCTGGAGGAACGGTGACCAAACGGAGCCCAGCGAAGAGGTGTGAGGACGTGGAGACAGCGTGTGGGCCCAGGAGACACTCCAGGGCGCTAGCCTGGGCTGTGCTCACCCCCGACAGGCCCCCTGATCCGCTCATGCCGCTGTCTGCCGCCCCCAGGACCCCCGCCATGATTGGCTGCTCGTTCGTGGTGGACCGAGAGTACTTCGGGGACATTGGCCTCCTGGACCCAGGCATGGAGGTGTACGGAGGAGAAAACATCGAGCTGGGCATGAGGGTGAGTGGCCCGTGGAGGGCGCTGTGTGGCTTCCCCGGGGGTCGGGCTGGCGGGCCCTGGGCCATTTGTGCTGCTGGTCGGGTGTGAAGCCCAAACCGAGAGTCAGCGAAAGCAGCTGGGCAGCGTTGGGACCAAGGAGTGCTGTGCTCGCTGAATATGACAACATGCTGTATCTTCTGTGTTTATGTTAGTCACTTGGGCCGTGACTTTTGCTGCATTGCCCTCGAGTGCGGGCTGCTGGGCGGTTGGGAACTCCAGGGGCTCGTCCCTTTGTCACAGGGCGTCGGAGCGTTCGCAGTGGGGAGACCCGTCCTCGAGCTGTTTGTGTGTTTGTCCTGAGTGGATGTGGAAGGCTGGGGGGCTGCGGGTGCCTGAGTCCTGAGGGCGGCTTCACGGGCAGGTGTCAGCTCGGAGCGGGCTGGAGGGGCTGGGCCCTCAGAACCGCAGCGCTGTGTGCGGGCGTGGGAGGCCGAGCTGGCCCAGGTGACCAACATTGGTTCCTTGGGCTGTCCTCCCCACCCCTTCCCCCATCCCTGAGGCTCCCGGTTTCAGCCCCTGCTTGGAGAACTGATGGAAAGTTCTGGAAGAATCTTGGTTGCTAATCAGGGGCCCTGGCAGGCTCATTTTCTGGGGTGCCCCTAATGGAGGTCCAACAGTAGCCATGCCTGGACGTGCTTCATCACGTGGGGCCTCGGGGTGAAGGTTGCTCCGGGGACGGCTCTCCCTGGACAGAATGTGAGAGCTGGACTGCCCAGAACTGGAGCACAATGCCTGGCAGCAGGTGGCCTTTGCCATTTTCAGCGCTCAGGGACCATGTTCCCGGCCAGTGCAGGGCCGAGACCCTCTGCGGCCCCTTCCCAGAGTCCAAGGTTCCCGCAGGGAGCTGAGCGCTGTGGTGTGCCAGGCCAGTGCGCGAGGAAGTAGGTGGAAGCCCCGCCTCCCAGGATGGAGGTGACCAGAGAAAGGGAGGGAGGAGCAGGAGGAGGCTGGGGCGCGGGAAGGGGTCTGCGTGCTGTTCAAAGAGCGCGGTCAGAGAAGGGGTCACCCACAGAAGGCTGGGCGTTGCGGGGCAGCCGGAGAGGGAGGAGGGGTGTCCCAGGCAGTGTGCGTGGCAGGTGCAAAGACCCTGAGGCAGGGTCGCCTGTGTGCCCAACAGCGCGAGGCCTGTGGGGCAGAGCGGGAGGAGGGCGGGAGTGAAGCGGGGCCCTCAGAGGCGTGGTCGTCTCAGGGCTCCTTCTGTCCTCTGTGATTCAGGGTTGAGGGGGGCGGCGAGAGCAGAAGGAGGGATGGGAGCCTGCTGGGATGGTCAGGTCCTGCGCACCCCTCGATGCTTTTGGAAGGGGGTGCGTGGTGTTGGCTGGTGGGTGGGGGTGAGGAGGTCACAGCTCCTCCACGGTGCGTGGCCTGAGCGGCTGGAGAGGCCATGCCGAGGTGCAGACGCGGTGGGCGGGTGGGCGGGCGGTGGCCACTCTGCCATCCTGGGCCGCGCTCCGTCTCCTGTGGTGGAGCCGGGCCACCCTGGGTGAGGTGCGGTTCCTGTTTTTTCCTGTGTGTTCTGGGTTTCATTTGTTGTTTTGGTTTTGACTTTTGCCTGCAGGGCCTTTATTCACAGAATGGATGAAGGCCAATTTTAAAAAATTTATATACAGTGTATTGAAGTGGCACATTTCAAATCCTGTTTGCTTTAAGCTTTGAGGTTAAACCGAGAGATCACAGTATTATGGTTATAAATCTAATAGAATAACGCTCACCCCCCACTTTTTCTTTGATTAATGTTTGATTAACTCGGGTTGAACAGATTAAATGCCATTAAACAATCAGTTCCATTTCTGCCTGTAGTTAAATTCCCTTGAACCTTTTAAAATGACGCTTATAAATGTATTTTCTTTTCTCTTCAAGCATTTTCATTGCCTGATATCATAGCAGAAATTCCCCCAAGTGCATAAAAAATTCTCGCGTATCTGATAAATGAAGCTTATGCCGAATCTCAGGTCTTAGGAAGCAAGTCAGAATTGTCTGCTGCTGTGTTTAATTCTCTGACGTGGTCCAATTTTAAATCACAAATTTAGAATCAGCCCTCAAGGATACGTGTTAGACACGGAGTCAGGAGGTGAGTCTGGCAGATTCTCCCAAATGCTGACTTTCTTCCATCCAGTGTCACAACCAGGCCCCGCTTTGCAAAGTGGAGACCAAGGCTAGGGACCACCCCATGGTCACGGAGTCTGGTCTTTTGCAAGACGCCCCCTCTTTAGACCCTCGGACAACTCTGCTGACCGAGGTGCTGCAGGCGCAGGCACAGGTGCAGGGGGAGACACAGGCGCAAGCGTGATTAGGTTTGGGATCGGGCAGCGCAGACGTGGATATAAATCAGGAAAGCTGATGTCAGTGCACCAGCCCCCAGGGAGCTGGGCATGTGCTTATATTCAAAAGGCCTGTCTGACCTTGAACTCCAGCCCAGGGGACCGGCCAGCCCTGTCCTCCTGCTGCGAGGGGCAGCAGGGAGAGACTGGGTGTGGGCACCTTGGGACCAGGTGTTCCCAGGGAGCTTGGAAACGGGGTCCATGAATTCTCCCGGCCCTAGAGCCACCCCCGCCTGCCTCACTGAGGTCTGTGGCTGTCAGGCCCCTGCCCCCGCCCAGCCGGTGTCCCCTCCCTTCTGCGCGCTCTTCCTCCCACCTTCCCGGGACCCTGCTCCCACGCACACGGGCCTCAAAGCTGCCGCTGCTTCTCTTGTGTCATGAGCACAGACGCCCACACAGCCCTTCTGATTGATGTGACCCAATTAGAGGAGTAATTCTGTGGTCTCGGGGCCAGTGTCATCTCTGTGATTGTAGGAATGCCAACTGCTCATCCTCTAATGAGGGACGTCCTAGAGCCAATTAGGGACAAATGAATCCGCCGTGTCCGGCGGGTCTATAAAGGTCAAGACGAAGCCAAGTGCAGGAGTCCCGCTGAGGAAAGCCACGGAGGCACGGATGTGGGAAACCTTCGCTCCTCTGTCTCAGAGGCTGACCCTGGGCTCCCGCTGCAGGGGCTCGGTGGGCGGGACCCAGGGCCTCGAACGCAGGCGCACCTCATTTGAGGGCAGAAAACAAAAGCTGTGGTGGCACCTGCAGGGGGGCTCCCCGCGGAGATTCCAAGACAGAGGCTTATCTGCATCGACTCCCTGTGAGGATGGAAACTGGGAAGTCTCGGGGTGAAAAGTAAGCCGCCACATTCATAGCGGTGGTCCTGGGGGGCGCTGGGCCGGGGAACACCGAGTGAGCGTGAGGACGCAGCCCGTGACAGCAGAGCTCAGGGCCCCCGGGCGGGGGGGTGGAGGCAGAGAAGGAGCCTGGGGCCTTCAGTGCGGCTGTTCCCAAATTCGGCAAACACCAGACTCCCCTGCAGGGCTGAGCCCAACACTTCTGACCCAGCAGGTCCGGAGGGGCCTCCAGGACGAGGACGAGGACAGGAGGTGCAGCCAGGCATTCCTGCAGCCTGCCTGGGGGCCACTCTGAGAACAGCTCATTTAGAAGGAAGGAAAGCATTGTTTTCCTTTTGTTGGTTTGAGACATTCAAAACATTCGTCACCGCACATGGGAGGAGGGATCTGGCGCGGAAGCGCAGCTCAGAAGCCTCCGTGGGCTTGGCACCGGGAGCAGGAACCCCCTGGAACAGCTGTTTTTCCAGCATGTGTGTGTACAGACTCTTAGATACTCCAGGAAGGGATGTTTCCTCGCCAGAAATTTATGAATTGAGCCCTCTGAGCCCTGGGAGATGGGACTTCCTTTTCCAAAGCTAAATCCAGCCCAACTCAGCCCTGGGGCCGGTCGTCCCTGTCTGTGGCTGCAGGAATCAGTGCCTCCTGAACCGCTGGGAGGCGGCGGGGTAGGGGGCGGGTCGCCATTCTTTTTCCAGAGCGGGCTCCAGTGGGAAATCCCCGAAAGTGATGCACAGTTTCCCCCCAGAGCGGGTGCGAAGCCCTGGTGTTGGCTCACGTGGGAAATTTTGTGCCTCCAGAAGGAAGACGGTGATTGGGGGCCTCTTGGGTTTGTGCCAGGTGAGACAGCCTGGGGTCAGGACACCTGGGCCCTTGTCGGCCTCATCCGGGACCTGCGGGGCCTCCGGTCTTCGTCTGGAGACCGGGCCAGGACCCCGAGCTTGTGTCCCCTCTCAATCTGATTTCCTCGCCTGGTGCGTGGTGGATGGTGGGTTGTGGGGGGGTGGGTCCATTTGATCGGTTTTGGATCTGTGCTTATTACAAAGGCAAAAAACCAAAAAATAAAAAAGAAAGAGATGAGGCTGAGGTTCCGGTAGGGGCAGACAGAGAGGACGTCTCGGAGGCGAGACTGTCCCCCGTGCTCAGCGCGGCTGCTGAAGGAGCAGTGTCCCCAGGAGCCAGAGCCACAGCCAGCAAACCTTCCCGCAAGAACCCACGTCAGAGAGAACAGCGCCACTGGCTCTGATGTAACTCCGCGCACACGTGAGGCTGTCGGCAGGAGGCTGGCAAAACTGCAGCTCAGGGTGCCAGGAGCTACTTTCGTCACTGGCAGCCTCCGCTCTCACCTGCAAATCACATGAGGAATTGTGGGGGCATTGGGGCTGGTCGTCGATGAAATCTAATTACTTCTGTCCGCAAAACTGGGGTCCGCCAACCCTGACAGAGGATCGTTGGGCTTTCTGTTCATTTCCCTGACACCTTCCGGTCCAGCTTGGTCAGTTTGAATGTAACAACAGAAAACGCAGCTACCCGAGGCTTGAACAGATATTTAGGTGTCTCATGAGTCACATGGCTGACGTGGCAACCGTACAATAACTGCAGGAAGTCGGGCGCTTTGTCACTTTCCATCGGCCAAACTTACGGCATAGACCTGAGTCTCGTGTCTGCTGCCTCGTGGTCACGAAATGGCTGCTACTCCTCCAGACCTCACATCCACATTCCCAGGAGAAAGAAGGGAAAAGGGGCCAAGGGCTCTGCCAGCTGAGCCTGTCCCTTTTCCAGGATAAGCCACAGCTTTCCCAAAAGCCTCACCGTGCTGCTTTCACTTACACCTCCTTGGCCAGAACTGTATCGAAAGGTCACCGACAGCTGCAGGAAAATCAGGGGTTTGCGATGCAACTGGAGTCCCTGAATCGACGGTGTCCGGAGCCGTGGCTCCGTCATCTCTCCTAGAAATGCCCCGCAGTGACCACACTGCTCGCTTGTGCCAAGACCTGCTTTCCACACAGAAGCCGCCGATCCAGTGGTGCCGTCTCGGGGTCCCTGAGTGGGGTGGGACGGGGCAGAGACGCGGGGACAGAAAAATGGTGACATGTTGGAGTGGGTAGAATATGCTTGGGGAAAATGTCCCTCAATTGTTTGCATCTTAGACCATGCGAGAGACGTGAAATTTGGTAGCAAAGAGCAGAGGGGGAGCTTCGTCCAGGCTCTGGAGGGCGGCCTCTCCCTGGCCGTGGTCCCCTGGGCAAGCCCGCAGGGGCCAGGCCTCCAGTGCCCCGGGCAGGGGCGTCTCGGGGCCCATGAGCAGGGGCGGCGGTGGGGGGGGAGGCGGGGACGAGGCAGTGGAGGCCCGCTGACCCCTGCGGCCCCCAGCAGGTGTGGCAGTGCGGCGGCAGCATGGAGGTGCTGCCCTGCTCCCGTGTGGCACACATCGAACGCACCAGGAAGCCCTACAACAACGACATTGACTACTATGCCAAGCGCAATGCCCTGCGGGCGGCCGAGGTGTGGATGGACAGCTTCAAGTCCCACGTGTACATGGCCTGGAACATCCCCATGACTGTAAGCCGGTGGGCAGGTGGGAGGGGCGTCGGAGCCCCAGGGGCCGGGGCAGGGCGGCCGAGCAGGCTAGCTTGATGAGGCACCCTGGGGACAGCCCTGGGCCATCCTCGGGGCTGCACGAGGCGGGGTGTCCTGTACACCCCAGCAAGGACTGTGTCTTGAATGTCACCTCTACCAGTGACAGCCCTTGTCTAGCGGCCGCTGAGCTGAGTGGCGAGCGCTCCCCCGGGGAAACCTCCCCCCCACTCTGCTGGTCACTCTGGTCAGCAAAGCCCAGCGGTGGCAGGTGTGGACGCTGGGTGCGCGCTGTCCCTGGAGGACGGGGCCCCTCCCTGGGCCACAGCGTCCCCTCCTGCACAGATGCCTTTCCCAGTGAGCCCAGCATCAGGGCCACAGTGATGTGACGGCCACAATGACGGTGTAGGGAACACTCACAGCAAGACTGCTACCCTGCCCGGCACACAGGGGCTGGGCACGGGGAGGTCCAGCAGCTAGTACAGGGATGTGCCGCCCACGGGGGCACGGTCGGAGGGTACCAAGGTCTCCTGCAGCTGGGCCTGCCCACGCCGCGCCAGGGGGAGTGGGGACCCGTTCCTGGTGCTCCCCCGTCACGTGACCCGCACCCACCTCTCCTTGCCTGGCAGAACCCAGGGGTGGACTTCGGGGACGTGTCCGAGCGGCGGGCCCTGCGCCAGAGGCTGAAATGCCGCAGCTTCAAGTGGTACCTGGAGAACGTGTACCCCGAGATGAGGACCTACAATAATACCCTCACGTATGGAGAGGTACCGCCTGCGCCCCAACGGCCCCGGGGTCCCCCGCCCTGACCCTCCCCCGCCCTGACACTCCAGGGCCCTGTTCCCCAGCTTGCTCACGTCCTAGTGCCCTCCCCCATGCCCGCGCGGGTGGCTGTGGACATCAGACGGCACTGTGCCCGGGCACGCTTGTCAGCAAGTCTTCCCCGTGCAGGGGAGGCATGTCTGTCTGTCTCCCCCGGTGACACGCGTGGTCACACCTGCCGAGGAGCCCACCCGTCCCTCCCGGGCGAGCCCACTTGCTGGAGCACCCCCTCCCTCCCCTGCCCAGGGCCGACTCTCCACTGCTGGGTCTCAGCTGTCCCTCAGCGTCAGCTCCTGCTCTCCCAGGACAGCTGGCTGCGGTCCCCTCGGCCCCTGTCAGGGGCCGGGGTGGGTGCGGTCCCCTCGGCCTCACCCCCGCCTCGGCACCCTCCCACGCGAGGTTCTCCCTCGGTTTCTGGTTGTAGGTGAGAAACAGCAAAGCCAGCGGCTACTGCTTGGACCAGGGCGCAGAGGACGATGACCGGGCCATCCTCTACCCCTGCCATGGGATGTCGTCGCAGGTGGGAGCGGCGCCCGCCCAGCCAGCGCCGGTAGGGGGGGCGGGTGCTGGGGCAGGTGCGGCAGCCTGCCGGGCGTCCTGATGCCACCATGGCTGAGGCTCGGCACCTGGGGGCCCTCCAGGAGACACACACATGCACACATGAACACGCATACATGCACACAGGAGCACACAACACGTGCACGTGTGCATGCTGTCTCATGGGCATGTGCATGTGTGTGCACACACCCCTGGGGAAGGGAAGGGCACGGCCTCAGGTGGATTGCTGACCCTTGGCGCCTCAGCCCTCCTGCCCCATGGGCGGGATGACAGTGGCACGTGCATCTCTGGGTTGCCGTGCGGACTGTGGCCCACAGTGGGGGCGGGGCACTCACCACCGCACAGACACCATACGCAGGGACGCCACAGCTCAGGGAGCTCCTGCTGCTGGTTGCACATGTCACGTAGTGTGTCCACTTGGCTCTCCACAAAGCCGGGGGGGCCAGGTACAGCCAGACCCCCTGCTGACAGATGAGGAAACTGAGGCGAGGGAGGCGGCGTGACCTGCACGAGGTCACGCGGCAGTGGCAGAAGTCTGCAGGCTTGGACCCTGCCGCGAACGTGTCCTGGTTTTGCAAACAGCGACGTGAGCTAGGACCGCAGCACGTGCGATCTTGGGGCACGCTCGCTCGTGGTTTGAGGGCAGATGAGGTGACCTGGGGGCGCGTGTGAGATTCTCCCTGGGGCTGGGCCCCGCAGGGGTGGGGCCCCCAGCAGCCTTCTGGGGAAGGAGGCTGAGGCGCCTGCTGGCAGGAACCCTGTGGAAGGAGCAGGGCTGTCCCCGGGCGGAGTCTCCCTTCAGGGCCCGCCCGTGTCACGCGGGCTGTCGCGGCCTCTCCCCAGCTCGTGCGATACAGCACAGAAGGCCTGCTGCAGCTGGGCCCTCTGGGCTCCACCGCCTTCCTGCCCGACTCCAAGTGCCTGGTGGACGACGGCAGGGCCCGCACGCCCACCCTGAAGAAGTGCGAGGACGTGGCCCGGCCAGCACAGCGGCTGTGGGACTTCACCCAGGTCAGCGGGGCCCCTGGGTGGGAGTTGAGGGCAGTGAGGGGCCCGGATCAGCTGCTTCCACATGAACCCCATCTCACAAAGGTTAGGTGACAGGCTCAGGGTCACAGCCAGGTCACGACCCTGCAGCTGCTGCCTCCAGGGACCCCACACTCTCACCTCCTCCAGCCCCCTGCTGAGGTGGGCTTAGGAGGAGGAGGAGGGTGACAGCCACTGGGGAACCCTCGCCCCGCCGCAGGCCGCAGCCTGGGGGCCCGGCCGCAGCCCCTCCGGTTCCACTGCGATAGGCCCCTCTAGCCCTTTGGGGGCTGCTGGGGTCAGGCGCTGAGTCCCGAGAACAGAGACGTGGACCAACAGTTCAGAGGTGGCCCCCTGACCGGTGGGTTGGACCCTGGACTCCCTGTACACCCCCGCCTCCTGCAGCTCCAACGGTTCCTCACATGGGCCTCTCTCCCCTGGACCACTGGGCGTGGAGAGCACACGAACCCCGAGTGTGCGGCGGGGAAACTGTGCCCAAGAACAGGGGCAGGACGTGTGGCAGGCCCTGCCCCGCCTGCCTGGGTCCTCTCTGCCAAGGGAGCGAGCAGATCCCACCCCACGTGTCCCTGACCCCCCACTGCGCCCGAGCTCCCGGCTGGCAGACGTCGCCCAGGAGACACTGCTGAGCAGGCCGGTGACAGACAGACACACGACAGACAGACGCACGACACCGTCTGGGGCTGCGGTCACAGGGCAGGCCGCAGGAGTGGGCCCACAAGGGCCAGAGGCCCCCGAGAGCCAGGCCTGCGGCCAGGCCAGTGAGGCCGGCCTGCGCGGGGCCACATGGCTGGGGAGGGACGGGGGACTCCCGGGCTGTGACTCCAGGCCCTCGGCATTCCAGGGGACTGAGAGCAAATCGGAGAGGCCAGGGGTCAGGGAGCCGCGGGCAAATGCGCATCTCGGGGACGCAGACTCCGTCGTCCCCGTCACTCCTCAGACCCCGGGGAGTTAGGTGGGCAGGTGGGATTGCTGATGGGGGTGAGCTGGGAGGACAGAGGGACATGGGGACAGACAGGACCCTGCCTCAGGGAGCTGCAAGCCACCACACGGGCTTGTACCCTCCCTCCCGGATGCTCTCACAGCCACTGCGGGCGCCGGGGCTGACTGGGTTTCCCTGCCCCGCAGAGCGGCCCCATTGTCAGCCGGGACACCGGCAGGTGCCTGGAGGTGGAGACAGCGAAGGACGCCAGTTTCGGGCTGCGGCTGGTGATGCAGCGGTGCTCGGGGCAGAAGTGGGCCATCAGGAACTGGGTCAAGCACGGCCGGCACTGACCCCTGGCCGGGCCACCCTGAGCCAGAGCCCGGAGGACCCGGCGTGCCCGTGCGGTCCCGGCCAGGCCCTCTCCGGGGCGGCCGGCGGGGGTGGGTCCGTGGGGCCACCGTTCGGGCTCTGTACCCTCCCAGCTGGGCGGCTCTGCCCGAGCGCACGCCCGCAGCCATCTCCGGCTCCAAACCACGTGCCTTTTCCACGGTTTTCCTCCGCAGCCACCAGGACGGCCACGTCCTCTGCATGTGCCGGAGCCCCTGCACACCCCCCGCAGAACTGCCCCCGGGAACTCAGAGGGCGGCGGGCTGGCCCTCATGGCTGTGCCCAGCCTCCCGTGGCCACCCAGGCGGACCCTGGGAGCAAGCAAAGCACCGCCTGCTGTGACCGAGACCGGGGTCCGCACGTCCGCTTGGGACAGTGTCGCGAGGACGTGCCCACAGGACCGCATCAGTCCAACAAAGAGTGGATCAAACAATACAGACCTGCATCTGGTCCACCGGGGTCGGAACTGGCCGGCAGCCCAGGGCCGGCGCCTCGCCTGGTTGCGCGAAGGCAGGGGTCAGCGAACGCGGGCCCGCAGGCCCTCACCTGTTTTTATAAATAAAGTTTTATCGGCACATGTCCACGCCCACTTGCTTCTGTCTCGTCCAAGCAGCTGCTGCAGGGGTCAGGGCAGAGCTGAGAAGCAGCAACGGCCCCCAGCCCAACACGCGCGCGCGCGCACACACACACACAGACACACGACCGTCCTGGAGCCTCCGGCCAAAGCAGCACTTGATAAAAACTGGAATCCGGGAGAGAAACCGGAAGAGCCTAGCCCGTCCCTTTGCCCATCACATTCAGGGCCAGGCAGCGCTTATCCCCGCCTCCCGCCTGACGGGGGGACCCTCGGGTGTACAAGGACAGGGCCCAGGGCTGGCCCGGCTGCCCTGCAGCAGGACAGACAGCAGACGGAGGCCAGGCCTCTGTGAGGTGCTGCCCTCCCCCGGCCCCCACGCCGCCCCCATGCAGAACTGGGGCTCCCAGGGCAGAACTGTGCGCACTGACGATTTGGTTTCTCTCCTTTCTTACGGAGTGACCTGGGCAGGCTTCAGGCCGGGGTGCGCCCTGCCTACCTGGGGTCGCCTTGCTGCGGCCGGGAGCCTGGCCGTCCTCCTGGGGGCGGCATGACAGCCATGAAGCCCAGCGGTGTCTCTTTCAGGGAGAGGAGAAGTCACTGCTGGTGCTGCCCAGGGTCCCAGGTCCCTGGTGGGGGAGTCTTCCTGACGATCAGAGGGGGAGCAGGACAGCATGCGTCTCTATGTTCCGGGGCAGGGAGGTCACAGGGCCATTTGAGCTTCTCGTGCCCTGGGGACAAGGAATAATTCTGCCCTTCAGCGTCTTCCAATTCATGGTGATACACACTCCCCCCTCCCCTACAACCACCATCCTGGGCTGAGAACAGTGTCCAACACCACCCGCGGGCCGTGGGAAGCCCACCATCCCTGTACTCTCTGGCCCTCATGTCCACATTTCTTTTGCCTAAAGGCATGGAAGGGGGAGTCAGAGAAACATGGATCCGTTGTTCCACTTACTGATGCACTCACTGGTTGATTCTTGTATGTGCCCTGACCGGGAATCGAACCCGCAACCTTCGCCTACGGGACGACGCTCCACCAACCGAGCTGCCGGGTCAGGGCTCCTTTGCCTGTGTTTAAACCACACATTCTGCACGAGGCGGGGGGGGTGGCTCACACTCGGATCTGTTTGACCCCAAGCCTGTGTTCCTTCCATTCTGCCTGCCTAGTTCGTTTTTCTTTTTTTCTTTTCAAACAACGGTCGTGTTTTAAATGGCCAAGACACAAGTAACTAGAATTTAATGAAACTTAACAGCAGGCTTGCTTCTTTCATTAATCCGATCATAAATTGGCTCTGCGGCAAACGCACAGAAGTGCACATCGTTTGTTTAAAGCGGCTCGTCAGCACCCACCCCTGACTGCCGGGGCCTGGGAAAGGCTGTCACCAAGCACATGCTCCTGACAGACGGCCGGTCCTCCCCTCTCCTCCGCGCCCGGTGGAGATAATGGGATTCAGAATTTAATTTTGTCTGGTGAAAACGACCATTGCTACAGCGAATCGTCCTTCCCTGCTCAGCCTGTCCGGGTAAGCGAACCCCGTAGGGAGTGGGGTCCCAGGAGAGGGGCAGGGGCAGGGCGGCCCCGATGCCCGTGCTGGTGGGAGAGGCGTCCCCTGGCCAGGGACTCAACAGACAGGAGGATCGGAGATTTCTGAGAACCCAGACCAACCCCCACGCAGGCATCGCTGGGCCCTGGGGGCGTGCTGGCCTGGAAGGTGGCATGGGATCGGGGGTCTGGGGCCTGAAGCCTCCTCCCGCCTCAATACCCACCCCGTCCTCAGGTCCCTGGCCCAACTGCAGGGACGGAGAGGGGAGGGCTGTGTGGTGTCCCATGCAGGGGCATCTGTCATCAGCAGATTTCAGGCAGTGAGGAAGGGGTGCCAGGTTTTACCCCCTTCGCCAGGCGGCAGCAGGGGCGGGAGACCTGGCATCCCATAGGCCCCTCTCCTTAAAAAAAATTTTTTAAAAAATATTTTATTTATTTATTTTTAGAGAGGGGGAAGGGAGGGAGAAAGAGAGGGAGGAAAACATCCATGTGTGGTTGCCTCACGTGCGCCCCCCTACTGGGGACCTGGCCCTCAACCCAGGCCTGTGCCCTGACTGGGAATCGAACCAGCGACCCTTTGGTTCGCAGCCTGACACTCAATCCACTGAGCCACACCAGCCAGGCCACAAGCACCCCCTCTCGTATCTGAGACTCTTGGTCACAGGTGAACGAGGACCCTCAAAGTGTGTGGATGGTCCTGCCCTCCCACCCCACCCGAAGCCTCTTCCCGGGACCCCTCTCAACAGCCACTGGCCTGGGCCCGTCGCTCATTCACTCGCTCATTTGCTCAACAGGTGCGTTCTGAGCACACGGGCGGGAGACAAAGATGACAGCCCCCTCTGCCCCCCGGCCAGGACAACCGAGGCCTCTACAAAGGTTTGTGTAGAACTTCACCTACGATGTGGCTTCATGAAGCCTCACCCCCTCGGATCAGGACGGCCAGGTGAGGTTCTAATGGAAGGAAATGCCACCTCGATGAGGTGTTTTATCACCAAAAGGACTCATTTGGGAAGAAAGAAAAAGGTCGCCATGCAGCACGTGTGGACACGGCGGCGGGCCTCGTGCAGGTCGTGCAGGCCGTGCAGGGTCAGGTGATGTGCACACGTAGAGGAAGTTCAGGGCAGGGTGGTCACAGCACAGGCTCAGGTGAGAACAGGGGCGAGAGCTCCTCCCACGGACACTCGTCGTCTGGCTTCAGTCCCAGTCTTTGTCAGGAGGTCACAACGAAGATGATGTGACTTCTCTCATCCAAGTTCACCGGCCCTGTGGACGGTGGCCGGAAGTCACGGCTGGGACTGTTGCTGTGCTGCGCTCCCAAGAGGGACGCGACCGTGTGGGAAGCTGGCGTGCTCCTGTCATCTCCTCCTGCGAGGCTTTGGAGCTGGGCCTGGGGAAGGCGATGAGGGGCCCCTGGGTTGGTGGAGACGACTTCCCACCACTCAGAGGACGGGGCCCGAAAGCTCAGAGCTGCTCGGAGCACCCAGGCTCCTGCTCACAGGGACGCCCTGACGTGCGTGGGGCCGGGGTGGCTGTTGGAGCTCGGGATCCCGGCAGCTCAGGAAGGGCGGGCAGTGGCTGAGCGGTGCGCATGGCGGCCGGGCCGCGGGGATGTGAGCTCCCCAACTCAAAGAGCCCTAGACACTCCCAGAGAAGCCGCACCGGGTGAACTAGGTCGTGGAGCCCGAGGCAGGTGTGTCACCTCCGCACACTGATAAGAGCTGCTTCCCCAGACGCCAGAGTTAATTAAACTGACAACCTGTAAGTCACACAGCTAACTGCTCAAGGATAAATAAGATGAGAAGCCTCCTTTGTTATTTCTCTTGCCCTTTTAAGCACCCAACAGTCATTTTTAAATTAAATCAGATGGCTTATCTGTGCTAACACGAATCGACGGGGCCATCTTTCTTCGGTGACTCAGTGATGGCTGGTGGGCCAGCCGCCCGGCCACCATTAGTCATTTCCATACAGTTGAGCCAGACCCGTCACACGGCTTTGCGGTGACGAATTTCAACACCGGACTCATTTCTCCCTGAAGGTCGCAGGTGGGTGGGCTCGCAGTCGTCCCTCTTCTAACCTCAGAGCCGGCCTTCACGTGTCCAAGCGTGTCATCCTGAAGCCATAGTAGCCAGGCCTGCTCCCAGCGTCCACAGCCACAGACATGTCCTTCCTGGCCCGCTGGCTCCCGTTTCTCTGCGGGGCTGTGGGGGCTGCTGGAGGAAAGAAGACCCAGTCCGAGAAGGGAGGGAGGGAGGGGAGGCCAGAGACAGGCGGAAAATCATCCTGGAAGATAAAAACCCGAGGGGCAGAAGAAAACGCCCTGGGAGAGCTTCGCGCCATTAGAAGAACGTTAAGACAGTGTTTTAAAAGAGAAGCCTAGAGATTAGATGCAAAAACTAAAGAATAAGGTGGAACCCGCAGATTCCAGAGCTAAAGAAACAAAAGGAGGTCCAAGTAACAGGACAGGGAACTGAAACGTCACCGGCGCAAGCAGAGAGCAGAAAGAGCGCCCCCAAGGGCCAACCCGCCGACGCCCGACAGCCTCAGGTCCCACAACGGCTAGAGATTTAGAAAAAATAAAAAGAAGCCATAAAAAGAAGATAAATTACTCGGAATCCACAGGAAGATGACTCAGCGTAAAGATAATTGGCGTCCCCAAAAAAGAAACCTCCAAAGCGGAAGAGGAAAACCAGTTCAGAGGCTCCCAGGAGGCCCGGAGCAGGGCCAGGGCGCCTGGGCGCGCCGTGGGCCCTCCACCGCGGGGCACCCGGCTCCCCTCCAGACTCCCATGTGGCGCTGGGTCCTGGGAGGTGGCGACTGTCCGCAGAGCACACGTAACTTCTTTGCTGTTTTTGCAACTTTTTTCCTGCCACTCAGATTATGTTGGAATGAAAATGTCAAAAATGAAGAAAACACGTTTTAAACGCACATTTTATTATATGTAAATTATACCGCAAGCAAGGAAGATTTTGTTTAAAACGTGCACAAAGTATAATTCTGCTTAGTAAATGAAATGTGTTTGTATCTGTGTGCTGTTGACTCTGAGAAAAATACACCGGTCATGGGAGGACTCTGGTTTATTGGGCTCGAACCCACAACCACCGTCCAGCAGCCATTGTCAACACAGGGCCCCCATCCCCCGCCGCGCCCCTGCGCCCGCGCTGCATTTCAGGCGGGCGGAAGCCAGAGAGCCCCCAGCCTCTGGACAGCAGTGCCGACCCTTATAAAGGAATCCCGGGAATTGCAGTCAACCAATCGGCTGAGATCTGCCCTGTCCAATCGGAGCCATGCAGCTATATCCTCATTTGCATTTTTACTGACCAATCTGAGAAGCTCCATAATCAGCAGGGCAATGTGCTACTTGGACCAATCAGACTGTGCAAATTTGGATTCCGCATTTGCATAGAGATGGACCACTTAGGGGCCAGGGTGGGCACCTCCCCTATAGAAGCCCTTTTGCCTTCGTCTCCCACGAGCGCATTTTTGCTTTCCACCAGGGGCTGCATCTGCCTGTTGGCAAACTACTTGCATAAATAAAATATCTCCTTTTACGGAACCCCAGCCTGGGGCCTCCTGTCGGCGTGGGGTGGGTGGGTGGCAGTGACCCTTTGTTGATGCTGCAAAAGGGTTAGAAGCGAATGTATCGGAACAGTGATTATGTATCAGTAGTGAGTTTAAGAAGACATGTTTCCTGTCTTAGTTTCGTTTTTCCTTTCTACCTATAAGAAGAAAATATTCTAATTAATAGTCTATTATTTTCCATAATTATAATCATAGTTTAATTAATACCTAATAATTATATCAATAATCTCAGGTAACTGTTTAAATTAATAATCTATTAATCATTAATATATAGTTATCACTAATAACTATGTAATTAAAAACAATTAGTACCTAGTTCTTAGAATTAATAATTATATAACACAACTATATGTTACTCATATAAAATAAGGTTACAATGAGTTATAATTTCTATAGTTATTCTATAAGACACTATAACAAAAAATTATTTCAAAAATCAGGGTGAGTGGAGTAGAGGCCCAGGGGTCCCCCTGGGGGCACGCTCTGGCCCATCGGTCGTTTTGGGGTCCACCGTGGGTCTCCCGCCTGGTGGGGGTCCAGGGCAGCCCCTCCTGGGTCCCTGACAGGTGCCCTCCTCTGATTCAGAGCAGGGCCTGAGGTGGCCGGCCCCAGACCTCCGCCCCCTCCTTTGCTCCATGAGGCAGGTTGATAGGTTGTGACGGGTTAAAGCCACCAGTCCCGGCCCCCGGGTCCTCCGTGGCCACCCTCACGGGCAGGCAGACCACTCTTTAGCACTGTCTGCAGCCAGGTGTTCCAGCCCTCCTTGCCCCTCGCCCAGCCCCCCTCTGACGCCCTGTCTAATTCCCTGTCCAGCCTCGGACAAGGAAGTGTAATTGCTTTAGAAAATGTCCCCACTTACAGGGGGAGCGAGTCCACAACTGCCCAACACCAGCCTTTGGACAAAGTGACACCTCTTAATAAATTTCTCCATTAAGTGTCGGCCCCCAGCCAAGCCAGGCCCCGTCCGCAGAGGGCAGCAGCTCAGCCCCAGGAGCAGTGGGCCGGAGGGAGACGACCCACGGGCAGGCAGATCCCCTGCGAGCCAGGGTTTCCAGCACATGGGCCCAGGAATTTGCATTTCTTTTTATCATGGGGTAAAAAGATATTTTCACGTATACTACAAAAAGCCATGTCAAAAACACACAAAGAACATCTACAAATTAAATAGGAAAAAAGTCAAATAGAAAATGGGCCAGACCCACGACCGCCTACTCTCCTCGGACGTGCAGAGCTGGGCTGTGGACTTGGTCACAACACTGCGTGGCACCCAGACACCTTCAGTGAGTGCGTAGATCTCGTGTCAAGTGTTCTCACCACAATTAAATAGTCGTTTAAAACAATAATTGGTGTTTCTAACAAGCTCCAGGGTGATGCGGGTGCTGCTCTAGGGACCCTACTTTGAGAACTAGAAGTGGGTGGGGGTAGCCCCCGCTTCCTGAGCAGCTCAGAGCCGTGGGTCTCAAGAACAGCACACCCGTCTTGTTGCCTGGACTTCAGCGCCAAGAGCCACGAAGGGGTCATCGGTTTGGTGGACTGAGCACACGCAAGGCCGGTCCCCAGGAGCTCAGTGACAAGTAGGGAACAGCTGTGTCCCCGTACTAGGTGGCTGAGCACAGGGCTTCCCAACTGTCCAGTGGCCTGAGACCCTGGAAGAGCTCTTGGTGGAAAAGTCCAGTCAATGCTCAAAGTTCCTTTCCTGCTCGGAGTCCGCGCTGACCAGGCCACAGAACGAAAGCCGGCCCCCCCCCCGCCCCGTGTCTACGCTGGGTGGCAGAGCGGGCTACACCCCGTCCCCTGCTGAGCGGGGCGACTGTGTAGGAGGGCTTAGGTTACTAACAGTATCCTGTGCGTTCCCTTCTGCTCTGAGGGGCCAGGGTCCTGGGACCCTCGCCTGCTGTTCCGGCCGCTGAACTTCAGCCCTGGCGGAGACCCGCAGACTGCGAGCCGAGGGACTCCCTCAGCAGCAGAACCACTGACTGCAGCCACGCCTTCAGCCCAGTGCTTGTGACAGGGCCCACCGGGCCCGTGAATCACCTGGCACTTGCAGGCGAGGGGAGGGGCCGGAGAGAAGGCTAATAGATCGCCACTGAGCCCGGAAGAGGGTGGCACACAAGCGCACTGCCGGGCCGGGGTCTGGGAGGGGACGGAGGCTCCGCCAGCTCTGCCTGGGGCCCTGGCATCCTGGCCCAGGTCCAAAGCTCGGACACAAACCGGGCCCCTTTCCCCTGTGCCTCCCGTGTTTGCTCTGTCATAGCCCCCTGTGCCCAGGTTTCAAGAGCAGCGCAGGTGGGGGCTCCATGCCCCCATTCAGGGACATGGGAGGGGAAGACGCCTGTCTCTGCCAGGGTCTGCAGCCCTGGTGACAGAGGTTGGTGGGTTGGGTGTGCGGGCCAGTCAGGGACCCTAGGGCACTCCCTCTTCCCTCAGTCCACAGGGACCAGGAGAGGCCAGAGGGGTTGTTTCTGGAACTGAGGGCTGGGGTCAGTGAAGACAAACGCTGGTCAGGAGCCTGGGCCAAGGGACAGTCCAGCTGGAAGCTTGTCTGCAGAACAGAACTTGGGGACACAGCTCCAGGTGGAGCCCTGGATTACAGTGCATAGGTGGGCTCCTGGCACAGAGCAGGTGCTAGGGGTGGGATGGATGTGAAGTGCAGACACACACCTCGCTGTCCCACAGAGCACCTGTCAAGGGCGCCCATGCCAACCCAGACACCTAGCACAGCCGAGGACCCGGAGGCCGGGTCACCTGCAGAGCCAGGCACCAGGGCCCGGAGCAGTGGGTTGGGGGCCCAGGACATTGAGTAAACCTAGGACAGTGAGCTGGGGGGTGGGGGTGAGGAGGTTCTGACCTGTGGCTGGAGGAGCCCTGCTCTGAGGCCTGCGCCCCCGCCCAGCGGCAGCTTCCCACAAGCGACCCAAGATGCGACTCAAGATGCCTGCATCCCCCTCCCTCCCTCCGGCGCTCATGGAAGAGAGGTCACAGCCTCCAGCCCCGTGCTAGCCAATTCCGTGAAACCTCACACCCTGGCCACACCGACGGACACGCCGGCGTCCACCAGAGGGAGGGCCGCTTGCTCAGGAAACTCACCCCTGGAAATCGGTCTGAGAACTGTGCAGCAGCTTCTTCAAGGATGGAGCGAGGCCTGCGCCCCAAGTGCTCTCCTGAGCCGTGGCCCCTGGGGCCCCAGGGCGGACACAAATATCCACTGGTCGCCCCCACACCACCAGGAGGCAGTTCAGTGGGGGGAGCCACTTTTCTGGAAGAATCCTATAGTCTCCTGCCCACTCTGTCTGGCCTTCCGTCCAAGGAAGGGGCATGGAGAGCTACCCATCTCCAGCCGAGTTGGATGGGCCACAGATGGGTCCTTCCCAGAAGCCCCTGTGAGCCCCGCCTGTCAAGCAGGAGGGTCTTATGAGAAAGTGTCACATTCAGCCGAAGAGCTCGTGGCAACACCACTTCCGGAGTTGGGGAAGGACAGACGTGGGGAAGGCATGTCAGGCAGAAAGGCTAGGCTGCCATTTTCATGTGACAAGCACACAACCCTCCTGGGGCCAGGCCAGGGGGGGATGAGGAAGTGGTCTTGTCCTGCGTGGAGGATTTTGGCTGGACAGGAAAACGCTTATGAAGGAGGACCCCTGCCTGTGAGCAGTCACCAGCTGCGCACCTCTTGCCCAAAGGGAGGGCCCCAGCAAAGGGGCAACTCTGCGCGGGGCTCCCCGTGGCGGGGCCAAGGGTCCCCTTCCCTCTGCTGAGGCCCCGTGTACCTGATCGCACCTCACGCTGGCCTCCCCAGGGCCCCCGACTGTCAGAGACCGATGGGCGGAGCTGTTTCTGGCCTGCTTTCCATGGGCTGAGGCTCCAAGTGGTTAGATGAAGAGTGAGAAGTCAGGGTGCAAGGCCCAGTTTCCCGCCTGTCACCTCATTTCCAGGCTGACCACGAGCCAGTGGCCAGGAGGCTCAGCACCGAGCTCAAGGCTGCCGAGAGCCGGGACGGAGGGGAGGGTAGTGGTCCAGACCCATTCTGAGCCCGTTGGGGCCAAGAGATCATAACCGTGGGCGCACCTGCTCGCTGGGCAGAGTCTCCCTAGTGAGCTGTCAACCTGAGAGGCCTCACGGACCCCCGGGCTGCAGAGCCAAAGCAGTTCCCTGTGACTTCCGGAAGCAGAGCGGGACAGAGCTGGGCCCAGCGCTGGAATGAAACGGGGGGCTGGCTTGTCCCCTGCCCAGGCTCTGCCTCAGGCCACCCTGTGTCCCACCTGAGATCCGCACACAGGCCACAGAGCCTTGAGGTGGCGAGGGTCACTAAGTCTCCTGCCCTGAAGGCACCCCATGGGGCCCTATGGGGTGGAGGTGGGTGTCACAGACCTAGAGAGGGTGCAGCCCCAGCTTGGCATGCTGGCTGCTCCCAGGCAACGGTACGGCGTTTGGGAAGCAGGACAGGACTGCCCTCAATGGGTCAGTGTAGCGGCCTCTGGCTGGTTCCATCAGACAGACGCCTGGCTGCGTGTGCGTGCAGCCCCAGTGCCACCCGCACAATCCCAAAGACACTGACTGGACAGCTGGCTAGGGGAGCAGCACCTGCAGGCCAGCTCCACATGCACCCCATTCTCAAGAACTGCTTCCCTTGAAATTGGGTGAGTTCAGGCATTTACGGCTGGAAGGTGAGTGGCCACAGCAGGTGTGAATGTGCCAGCTGAGGTCTCCCTGCAGCCCCTGCCCACCCCTGCCATCTCCATCCTGAGCCCACTATTGCCCCTGCCTGAGTCAATTAAGAAACTTCCCAAGAAATACAGACTTAAAGGCATTTAAGTGTCTCCCACCTGCCAGGTGCATCTGCCGACAGGGGCCATGCAGCTTCCTGAGCGAGGATGGGAGTCCCGCCTGCTGGACACTGAGGCCCGGGCAAGGCCAGGGACCAGGTAGTGTGTCCTCCGGGCCCAAAGCGAAAGCACCCAAGCTCCTCTCTGCTGATGCTGCAGGAAATGCGCCTTCTGACAGCTAATCGTCTGCAGCTAATTTCCTGAATGACAACTAACCACTTGAGCATCAAGTAGCAATTGTTTACCACCAGGCGATCCTCCACCCCGGCAGACGCCCCTGGTTACATGTGTAACTGACAACCACCCGGGGTCCTTGTCTCTAGTTGGGGGGAGACATGCAAGGGCACAGGAAGGGACCCCACCTCTGGCTCCCTGGAGTGTCACTGAGCAGAGAGCAGGACCTGGGGGAGGGGTGGGCACGGCTCAGCGCACACACACCATGCAGGTGCTTCTGCCACGAGGGAGACCCCACTTCTGGCTCCTGGCTGGACAGTGGACGTGGGGTCTGTTGATCAGGCTGCTGCCCCTTGGGTGGGAGTCGGAGGGACACGTACGTGTCGGGATCAAGCGGGGAGACAGGAAAGGTATTTGACGGGGCCGGTCCGTGGGCAGGGTGCTGCTGAGCCAAGGCTGGGGGGTGGGGGGCGGCGGTGCACCCTGATTAGCAAGAGAGTAGGAAGGCACCGTTGCTGCACTGGAGGGACAGAGGGACGGCCAGGCTGCCTGGGGACCTGTTCCCGTGGTAGGGTCACCTGGAGGGACCCTGAGTCAGGGCCACACCGTCAGCTGTGGGGATACAGCTATGTCATAAAGACCCACTTGGTCCCCGGTTACCCACACTACCTGTCCACCGGCACGTGAGGCCCGTCATCCCGACCATTCCCCTGCACAAGCCCCACGGGGGCCCTCCCCACCAGGCTGCGCAGAGAGGGCCCCGGGGAGGCCGGGTACAGGGCAGGGTGGGGCGGCAGGTGCACACAAGGGCACAGCCCCCAGGAAGGAGCCAGGCCCCGTCGCCTGCCCACAGCCCGCCGAGTCGCTCTCCTACAAAACCGTTTATTGCAGCGAAGGTGCCCAGGGTCAGCCGAGCATGAAGTGCTGGGCACAGAGGCTGTCCCGTCGGCCCAGTAGGCCCTGTGCTGGCACAAACTCCAGCGGCACCGCCTCAGGCCCTTTCTTCTTCAGGTCCTGCTCAAACATCTGTGAAGACAGACAGACGGGCGCTCTCACAACTGAGGGCTCCCTGTGCTGCAGCCCCCACCCCCGGGGCTCGGCCCTGCGCCCCACCTCAAATGCAGTGAGCTCCAGGAAGGGTGCGATGCTAACTTCCGGCACAGACAGCGCCTGGTTGATGACGCTGGCGGCCTTGGACACCTCGGGGTGGTAATGTCGCTGGAGAGCCTGGAGGGCCAAATGGGTGTCAGCACCCCACAGCCCGTACTGGGGACAAAGCGGTGACTCCAGGGTGAGGCCTGGGTTCCCCCACGTAACCAGGGTGACAGGGAGTGGCGGGGGCCCCGGGACTCTGTGGCACTTCTGGAGGGGTGCGGTGGGCAGGTGGCAGCTCGAGGGGGCAGGCGGGGGCCGCCGGGCACCTCACCTGCAGCTCCCACAGGGAGCTCTCCAGGGCTCGGCTCTTGGCTGGGTCCTCCTCGTCGGGGTCATAGGGGTCGGCGTCCAACTCTAGGAACAAGATCCAGGCCTGTTCCACCACCTGCCCCCCACGCTGGCCCGGGAGTCAGGCCCCCAGGGTCGGGGTGCACTCACCAGGGCCCCGAGGCCGGTGCACGAGGACGCGGCAGGCCGGGTGCCTTCGCAGGAGGTTGCAGATGAAGGGCAGCACCGTGAGCAGGGCCTCGGGCGGCGCCGTCAGGGCCAGGCGGGCCAGGCGCTTGGCGAAGGCGGCCACCAGGTAGGCGGGCAGGTGGCTGGGCAGGGAGGTGGGCATGAGACCCTACGCCCCACACACCAGCCCCTTCCTGGCCCACCTGCCGCCCCGTGGGGACGGGCTGGGACCCAGGAAGGGGCGGGTGGCCCTGCAGCTGCCCGGCAGGCCCGGAGCCCTGCCCGTCCTGGACACTCACGAGGACGACAGGAAGAGGTCGGCCAAGTGGAAGAGGCGTGCCCGGTACTTGACGTGGAAGATGGATGGATCCATGAGCCCGTACAGCTTCCGATAGAAGTCGGGGTACTCCCTGCGGGTACAGGAGTGAATGAAGAAAAGGGCAGTGGGGCGCAAACGGTGAGTGGGGGGCACGCACGCAGGGGTGCACAGAATGCACGAAGGGACACACGCACGGCTGTAAAAATACAAGGCAAGCGAACAGGTCAGGACCCCAGGAAACCATAGCCCCAGGGGGCTCAGTCCCCTGTCCCTCTCCCAGTGGGCCCCCGAAGCCTCTGTCCCCTGGGATGGGCAGGGGCCCAGTCTAGGGCGGGGAAAGAACCTAGACGCTCTCCGGGTCGACACTCACAGGTTGTGCTTGTGAATCAGAATAAAAAGTCCGTTCAAGGCCAGAAGACTGATGGCGCCCCCTGCAGAGGGAGACGGAGACACAGCCATGGAGCCCCAGCCCCACCTGCACCCCACCAGGGATGAGTCCAGAAAAGCCAGGGGCTGTGGGAGCCGTTTGTCCACAGGTCCCCGGTCACGGCACCTCCGGGGGCTCCCTGCTCACCGACGTCATAGGCACGGGTGAGGAAGTCAATCATGAGGCTGGGCTGGGCCAGGTGTGGCAGGATGGCATCGTGCATGATCACCAGCACCTTCTTGTAGAGACTGAGGGGCAGCTGCGGGGGGAGTAGGTTAGGACGCGGCCCGCCCCCCGCACACACCGGGCAGGCTGGGGCCCAGACCCGGGAGCCCGCCCCCCACAGGCCCTACCTTATGCTTGAGGAAGCCGAGCCACATCGCCTGGAAGGCCCTCCTGTGCTCCTGGTAGGGGTGGGGGGTTCCAGGCTGCACATGCTGCCCCCTTCCTTCCCAACCCCGCCCTGCCCTCCTCCTCCCTCCCGCATGTCAGAGCACCTACGACTTTAACTCGGCCGAGGTGAGGAGAGATGCCCTGCCTCCCAAGCAGCACAGGGTAGGTTAACGCTGACCCCACCACCACCCTCAACAAGGACACGTGACACCTGGGTGGGCCTCTGACCTCCTCTCCCCCCGGGGTCTTCTCTGAGCCCAGGACGGAGGCAGCTGGCCCTCTCCCCCACGCCCTCCCCATCTCCACATATTTTGCTTGTGTCTGGGGGAGGTGACACCCCAGGACAGGGCTGTTTCCGGGAGGCCACCGCTCCTCCAGGCTGCCTCACCTTCAGGTGGGTGACCTTCCACGTGTCTGACAGCTCTGCAAGGAAGCCGGGAGGGAGGCGGTGGCTCATGAGGCTGAGGATGCGGGGCCCTGCCCTGGCACCCCGTCCGCAGGCCTGCCCACCCAGCACGCTCACCCGTGCGCTTCACATAGAAGTTAGAGAGGTCGCCTTCCTGGTGCGGCAGGGTCACGGCAGACAGCAGCGTGAAGGCATTGTTCCAGAACACGAGAGGCACCTGCAAGAGACCTGGCCTGAGCACCCAGACTCCGACACACTCGCTGGCCTCCCCCAACCCTCCCCAAGACGCGGGGCCCGGCTGGCTCACCTCGGGGTGCCCGTCGGCGACCAGGGCCACGGTGCCCGTGGCCGCTTGCATGGTGTGGTAGCGGAGGTCGTCGTACTGAAGGTGCTCCCGGAACTGGGAGAGGAGCAGCGAGTGGTCCTCCTCCAGGGAAAGCAGGCCTTTTATCACCGCCTGGGCGAGGGTGGGTGGCTGAGCTCCTCTCCACCCGCTGGCCGAGCTCATCCGGCAGCCCCACCAAGGCCGGCCTGCCCCGGGAGAGCCCTGAGCTGGCAGCCTGACGCTCCCACGGGCTGGGGGCATTGCACCCGGCCGCCGCCCATGCCAGCCGGGAACCCGCCGCACCCTTACCTTGAAGAGCTGATGGGGGAACAGGTAGCTGCCCTCCCACTTGGGTTTCTCCAGGGGGTGTGCACCTTCCAGCATCACAAACTTCATGAGTGTGCTGAGGGCCAGCTCCTAGAAAGAGGACAGCAAAGTGGCCGCACTGCCCCACAACAGCGCCCTCCCTGGCATGGCCCGCGAGAGAGGGGTCAGGAGGCAGGACACAGCCGCCCCCCAGCACACCGGCCAATGGAAGGAAGTGTCCTTACGCACACAGCCAAGTGTGGGAAGACCAGTGCCGGCAGCACAGCCCCTGCGACCTCTGTGCGGAGAAGCTCAGGGTGCAGGGAAAGGGCAGGGTGAGGCAAGGCCAGGGACCCCAAGACTCACCTTGACCTGAAACGAGGGGTGGGTCAGGAGCTCCACTAGGCGGTTGCAGCAGCTCTGGTAACGGTGTCTCATCCACACCTTGTACTTCCGTGTGGCCCCCTGGGACCCTGCCGGTGGCGCAGGGCGGTCAGCCCACCTCAGTGCCCACTGCTCAGCCCAACCAGGGAAATGAGTGGAAACTGTGGCCCCAGAGCTGGGGTGGGACCAGCACATTCCCCCAGCCAAGGACAGTAGCTCCTACCTGAAGGGCAGAGCCCTCATAGCCTTGTTTTTCCCCAAAACCTCACAATCCCAATAGTCTGGGCATGTAAACCCCCCGGCTTTACATGGTACTGACAGATATCGTTAAACAGGTTCCAAATCCACCCAAAATCATGCCTTCTTCAACCTTCACGGCGTCGGCCTTGCCCCTCCCCCACCAGTGGGCTTGGCGGGACCTCCTGCCAACTCGTTTGCCCTATGATGAGGTTTTGGGGGGCTCATCCGTGTTGATAAGGTCTCTCTCCAACCTTGCCAGAGATGAGGCCCTGGGCCCCGAGAGAAGCTCACCTGCCATGACGGCCTCCTCAGGGGGCAGCTGGCCCACAAACAGCTCACCCCGCTCCAGCAAGGCCCCGAAAAGGCGGCTGCAGGTGCGCACCGCATCCTGGATCTCCTCCTGGTCCTCAGACTGCGGGGAGACGTCGGTCGCACGGTGCCCCGCCGGGAACTGGGCCCTCCCTCTCCCCACCGGGACTCCAGCCCCATCGAACCCCAACCTTGACCCTGGCGTGACTCTCCACCCCGCCTCTGCCAAACCCCCCACGGGACCGTCCAGTCCGGGGCCCTGCGAGGCGAGAAAACCACCCCAGTATAATGCTGGACCCCGCCTTGCAGCTGTCTCGCCACGTCCGAGCCCGGGCCCACCGAGCCCGCGCCCGGGGCGCTCCCCGCCGCGAACGCCGCGCAGCCGGCGCGCCTCACCTGCAGCACGGCCAGGATGTCGAACACGGCATTGGCCTCGCCGCGGCTCGCCAGCACCGCCTCCAGCAGGCGGCCCAGCGCGCGCCGCGCGCCCCGCGGGCCCGGGTCCCGCTCCATGCCGCCGCCCCACGCGCTGCACCCCGGGCTCTGCGCCGCCTTCCGGCGCGGCCCTGACGTCACGGCCCCGCCTCGCCGTCATCGCCGCGCGCCGGGCCGCAGGGGCCGCGGCCGCCGGCATGGCGCTCTTCCACGTCGCGCGGTACCCGGGGCCCGGGGCGGCCGGGCCGGAGGCTGAGGCGGACGGCCGGGCGCGCGCGCTGCTGGAGCGGCTGCAACGCCGGGCCCGCGAGCGGCAGCAGCAGCAGCAGCAGCCGCGGCAGCAGGAGCCCGAGGAGGCCGCGCAGACCGAGGGCGCGGCGGGGAAGCGGCGGCGGCGCCCGCGGAGGCGCAGGGGCGGTGCGACGCCGGGGAGCCCGCACGCGCCGCGGAGCAAGCGGCCGAAAGCGGACGGCGAGGAGGGGGGCGCAGGTGGGTCCGGGGCGCGGGGCGCGGCCTGGGGCCCGACTCTGGGGCCGCGTGGGGCTGACGCACCACCCCTGCCCCGGTTCTGCCCTGCAGAGAGCGGCGAGGAGGCGCCGGGGGAGAGCGGCGTGGACGCCGAGGCCGCGGGGTCCCCCGCCCAGGCCCTGCTGCTCGGCGGCTTCGGGAGGAGCAGGGCGCCAAAGGTGAGCGGCCGCGGGCCGGGGGCCGTTAGGCCAGCAAGGCGCCGCGGGGGGCCGCGCGGAGATGCTCGCCTGCGGGCGCGCCGTCGCCTGTGGACGAGCTGCATTTCAGCTTGCCTCGGGCCGGTTTTCTCTTTTTCCTTAACGGCTTGCATTTCGCGCAGGCAGGACTTTTACTATCAGTTCTAAGCGTTTTTTTCAGTCGGCGAAGAGAAGACTTGAATCTTTGCGGATGTGAGAAGAGCGTTTCTAAAAGTTTGTGTCCAACCGTGGGCAGGTCGCAGAGCGGAGTTCCGAGAGGTCTTGACCGGGCGCTCGGACACAGGCGGGGGGACGAAGGGAAATGAGCGAGCGAGGTGCAGTGACAGCTTCACCCGGAGGGGAGGGGCTGCAGGAAAGGCAGGCGGCCCAGCACCCGAGGCGGGAGCTGCGGGGAGCGCTGCGGAAGCAGCCGTGTCTGCGTTTCAGTCAGGATGCGCGGGGAGCCGGCATTGCCCCCTGCGATCGCTTGTCTTTGCGGGTGGGGTTGTTGGGACGCAGACATGGCCAGCCCCGCGGAATGCACCGGGTCCCCTTGGTTACGGATCAGGTTGGACAGCGGCTTCGACACCCTTTCCTTTCTCATTTCCCTCTTTTGGTCGCAAATCAGTTGACGACCATTCGGATCGTCCCTCGGTCCTGAGGAAGTAGACTCGCTCCTGGGACGGATGCGAAGGCCGTTACTGTCCCGCAAGGGAGTGACTCAGCCCAACGAGAGGACACACGAACCATAACTAACACACTTGAGTGCTGGGGATGGGGCATTCGGATAAAATCCAGGTGCTATAGCTCACATAGACCTAAAGGAAGTGGGAAATGTCGTCGTGTCCCGTGGAGTGGTTTTCCAGGGTTATGTTGAGGATGGGCAGGGCATCCGCTGTACCTTTATGGGCAACAGTGAGAGGTTGTTGCTAGGAATACTCTTTTTTTTCTCCATGAAATCATCTTCTTGGAACCTCCAGGCTTTAGCTTGTGTACGCGTGGAAGTACAGGCAGTTGAACCCTTATGGGTGAGACCTGTTTCCTATTGGGTGGGTCGAGTGTCCCCCTGTTGTCACCATGTCTCCTCTCCTGCAGCTGTGTTAGGACTACAGAAGGGGAGCAAAGGACACTCCTGGGTCATAAGACGCCCGCGGGTCTGGGCAGTCTCTGCCAAGCGCTGCTGGTGCGGCTGCAGCCTCAGCTGTCTGAGCCCCTTGGCTCCACAGTGGCAGCTCTAGAGTGTCCGGGGGTCCTTGTCATTGCCAGTCGCCGTGTGGCTTCTGACGGCCCCGCAGCCTGTTTGTTGTTCTTTATGGACACCCCCGAGGACGAAGAGGAGCCTCGCTGCTTCCACAGCACTGCGGAGTCCTGCGCTACACCAAAGGCGCAGCGACCGCTGGCTGTTTGATAAGCTCGGGTTAGGGCGTTGATTTGTCTTGCTGGGCAGATCCTAGTTCAGGTAAGTAAGTTTCCTGGGAGGGAGGAGACCACTGGTTAACAGAACGCCATCATGGTCGCCCGTGTTCTCGGGGGTCTCGCAGGTTCTCGTAGAGTGTGGTGTTGCTGCAGGTGTGAGGGGAAGCCCCCTGGTGGACCTGCCCAGGGGACTGGCTAGTGGGACGTGGGCCGCGGGGAGCTGGGAGGGACGGGGAAGGGAGCCAGGACACTAGGTAAAGGCTCCCGGGGCCGGGCAGGTCCTGGAGCAGTCACCTGGGCCCTGTCCCTCACCCTCTGCTGTAGGTCCAGCCTTTCCTGCCAAAGTGGCTAGCTGAGCCAAGCTGTGTCAGGAAGAATGTCACCGAAGACATGGTGTCTGTGGAGGACATCCCTGAAGTCCACCCTGACCTGCAGAAGAAGCTCCGGGCACACGGCATCTCATCCTACTTTCCAGGTGCGCCGGCCTCGGGCAGGCGGCCAGGCGTCCTTCAGAGCCAAGCGAGGCCACAGCTCGGCCACCACACGAGGGCAGCCCGACACTGACACAGGGTCTGGAGCCCCTGCGCAGAGAGCTGCCCAGGTTGGCCTCGGGCCCGTGCTGACGGGGTGTCCCTGCGTGGACCTGACTGGCCTCTTGCCCCCACCTTGTTCAGTCCAGGCAGCGGTCATCCCCGCCCTCCTGGAGAGCACAGCCAACGGGTTCCTGGTGGGCAGAGGTGGCTACCAGCCCAGGGACCTCTGTGTTTCTGCCCCAACGGGCAGTGGGAAGACACTGGCCTTCGTCATCCCTGTGGTGCAGGTGAGTGAGGAACCTTCCAGCAGGCTGGTGGGCAGGGACCGGCCCTGCTGACACCAGTGGCCTTCCCTTGCCCCACAGGCCCTGCTGCAGCGAGCCGTGTGCCGGGTCCGCGCTCTGGTTGTGTTGCCCACCAAGGAGCTGGCCCAGCAGGTATGTGGGCCCCACACCTGGGGGTCACCCCAGAGCCTCTGTCACTGGCATGATGTCTTGGGTCAGGCCAGGGACACCTGTCTTCTTCCAGGTGAGCAAAGTGTTCAACGTCTACACAGATGCTACTCCCCTGCGCGTTGCCCTGGTCACGGGGCAGAAGTCGCTGGCCAAGGAGCAGGAGAACCTTGTCCAGAAAACGTAGGTCCTGGAGGGGCTGGCATGGGGGGCACATAGCCCATATGGCCACAGGCCCTGCAGGTTCCTGCTTTGGGGTCTGTGTGGGGCCCCCGCTGGGCTACTCTCTGCTCTGCAGGGCCGATGGCTTCCGCTGCCTGGCTGACATCGTGGTGGCCACTCCTGGCCGCCTGGTGGACCACATCGACCAGACTCCGGGGTTCAGCCTCCAGCACCTCCGCTTCCTGGTAGGTTGCCCACCCACTCAGAGGGATGCCTGGGCTCGCAGCTGACAGTGACCTCGACACCAGAATCTGGGCCTCCTGCCCCCCTCGCAGGTCATCGACGAGGCCGACCGGATGATAGACAGCATGCACCAGTCCTGGCTCCCACGGGTGGTGGCAGCTGCTTTCCCAAGGGAGGGTGCCAAGGATCCCTGTGCTATGCTCCAGAGAAGGCAGCCCCAGGCCGTGACTGCTGCCAGGTACCCCGTCCTGAGTTCTGCCCTGCCCTGGGTGGGCATCTGGCCTGGCCACAGCTGCTCGCTCAGTGTCTGCACCCTTTTTAGCACCTGCTGTCCCCAGACGCCCCTGCAGAAATTGCTCTTCTCGGCCACCCTGACCCAGAACCCTGAGAAGCTGCAGCAGCTTGGCCTGTACCAGCCCCGGCTCTTCTCCACACGGCCCGCTCATGGGGGCCGCAGAGACGCTGATGTGGACGTGGACTTGGGCGGGAAGTACACCTTTCCCTCAGGGCTCTCGGTGAGCTGGACGCATGGGCTGGGGACGGGAACCGGGGCTCTTGGGGCCGGGCCAACCCCGTGCTGTCCCCGCAGCACCACTACGTGCCCTGCAGCTTGCACTCCAAGCCACTGGTCATCCTGCACCTGATCCTGCACATGAGCTCCGCCAGGGTCCTGTGCTTCACCAATTCCCGGGAGAACGCCCACAGGTAAGGCCGGGCAGCTGGGGCCGGGCACCTGGCGCCGGGGGGCGGGCAGGTGCGGGCCCCAGCCCACCGCTCTTCCCTTGCAGGCTCTTCCTGCTAGTCCAGGCTTTCGGGGGTGTGACGGTGGCCGAATTCTCCTCCCGCTATGGTCCCGGCTGGAGGAAGACCATCTTGAAGCAGTTTGAACAAGGGAAGATCCAGCTGTGAGTGCCTGGGGAGGGTGCCCCTCCCGGTGTCTGCCTGGCCCCAAGCGGTGCTTTCAGCAGATGAGCCCTCTCACCCCATGGGAGCGTCCCCAGTAGGGCGGGAGGAGGGGGCGTCCTAGCCCTGGCCTCAGGCAGTTCCCGCAGCCCCTCACATCCCAACAGCCTCATCAGCACAGATGCCACCGCCCGTGGTATCGACGTGCAAGGTGTGCAGCTGGTGGTCAACTACGACGCCCCCCAGTACCTGCGGACCTACGTGCACCGGTGAGGGCTGGCCTGGGGACTCCCGTGCAGGGCTGTGCTCTGGTTGGGTGGGGGGAGAAACGGCTGTCCCATCGACGAATGGCTTGCAGGGCCTGCTCTGGAGGCATCTGTGTCTGATTTCAGGGTTGGAAGAACCGCCCGTGCTGGAAAAACCGGACAGGCCTTCACGTTGCTTCTCAAAGTGCAGGTCAGGCGAGTGGACCTCGCAGGAGGCAGGGGTGGGGGAGGATGGGAGCCCCTTCCCACTTGGCGTGCTCCCCCCAGGAACGGAAGTTCCTCCGGATGCTGGCAGAGGCCGGGGCACCCGAGCTGCAGCGGCACGACACTCCCAGCGAACTGCTGCAGCCCCTGGTCCCGCGGTACGAGGCGGCTCTGTCCCAGCTGGAGAAGGCCATCAAGGTGAGGGACCCCTGGCAGTTCTAGGGGACACCTGAGGTTGCTCGCATTGGGACACCAGGTGGACAAAAGGGGGATAGGGTCCCAGATTTGCCCTTGAACTTCCTGGCTGGAGGTCAGGAGACCCTGGGCTTTGGGGTGGGGGTTCACGGCCTGGGAGGGGTGCTGGAGAGCTGTGCCTTCCGAGTGAGCGCTGGGTGTCTCTCCCTCGGAGAGTCGGGGCTGGGCTGGGCTGCAACCTAGCGAGGGGAGATTGGAGCAGAGCTCCTTCTTCTCCTGCAGGAGGAACAAAGGCAGAAGGCCGCCTAGGCTGGGGCTCAAAGGGCGGACAGGATCTGCTGCTGCAGCCGGGTGTCTGCGCCCTCCCACCAGGGTTAGCACCCTCCTGGAAGAGGCCCTGGGACACACGGCCCCCTCGTCACTGCCGCCGGCCTGGCCTGGGACCGTCAGAGGCGCCCAAGACCAACCTCTGATCGGGTGCTTTTCCTGGAAACAGATTTAGTAAAATTGTTTACAGTACCCCAGAACTGACAGGATAACATCTGCTGTGTTTTTGGCTGAGGATGGGGTTGGCCCCGAGCTAAGTTTAGGAATTTAGCTTTTCTAACATCAGTGTGTTCGCCACCTTGCATCAGGAAGGTGGCCCTTCCTGCCGTAGCACAACTGACCCGGGAAGGCGTCTCCCCTGTCACGGATGTCACGTGCGCAGTGGTGTTTTACTTTACAGTCAGTCCCACCCTGGCCGGTGTGGCTCGGCTGGTTGGAGCGTAGTCCTGTAGCCAAAGAGTTGCAGGCTCAGTTCCCGTCGGGTGCACGTGGGAGGCAACCCACCGCTGTTCCTCTGTCACATCGGCGTTTCTCTCCCCCCCCTCCCGCCGTCTCCCTCTCTAAAAGCAGTGAAAAAATGTCCCCCTATGGGGATAAAACCAACCAACCAGCCATACAGTTAGTCCCCAACCCTGCACAGGACACACTCACAGCAAGAGACGATGGAGGACACAACTGAACAGACCTCAGAAGCCCGCATCCACTGTTTGAGAGGATGCTTTTCCCTCCAAATTTTATGTGCTAACTAAGATAAATTTTAAAAAACAGAAACCACTTGGATTTTTTCTGTCTATGTTATTCACTTAAAGTGACGGTCTGCCCATAGGTTCTTGAGTTTCCAGGTAGGCCAGGCAGAAAGGGGTGCTGCTGGGACAGGCGCCGGCAGTCTTCGCCCACAGCCGGCGTGCTCGCGTGTCTGCTCTGGCCGTGCACTGCGCCATAGCCCAAGTCCTGTGGGGCGCGGGGCGCCGAGTGGGGAGGCCGGCGTCTCAGCTGGAGGAGGGACTTCTGGGTGCTGGCCTGGCCTCCAGGCCGGGCCTGTCAGCCCCGCTGGGGAACTTCCTGGGTGTGAGTGTGGGGTGTCCCCACTGGCACCCGGGACGCGTTGCACTTCTGCAGGACTCGCCCTGCTCACCACATGCCGCCTCCCTCGGCCAGGCTGACCGGGGGCCCTGAACCTGACAGTGGGGGCTAGACTCTGGGCTGCTGGCCCCGGGGCGCGGCGTCTATAGGGAGGTGGCCACAGCTTGCTGTTGCCTCTGCAGGGCCAAAGGGTGAGCTTTCAACATTGCCCCTCGCGTTGTCTGCCTAGCTTCAGCCCTCCCTCTCGTTCAGGGTGACAGCCAGCCTGCCCGCCAGGACTGCCTCACTGTCCTCACCCCTCTGAGGCGTCTCATCATCTGTCTGGCCCATAGTTCCAGCCAGGGCCCAGATGGTAAACTACCATGAGCTGCCCCCAATAAACAGGAGCTGAATAAACCAGTGATTTATCCATCTGTCTCTCAATGGCTTTGATTTTAAGGAAAGAGCCAAGTGTTGATCTTTTAAAGTATCTGCCACTGTTGATAAAGCTGGCACAGAACGGGGTGAAACAGAAGAGCGCTGCACCAGAGAGGTGAGGCCCCGCTGTCTGGCACCGGGACCACTGGGGAACTAGGGCGTCATGGAGATGGGAACGATGGAGCCAGCATGCACTTAGCCATGTGGCTGGAAAAGGGGAACTTTGCAGCAGACGCACTGAAAGTCGGGGAGACAGACGGTGAAGGCTGTCCTAGGAGCAGGGCAGCACGCTGGGAGCTGGCGGGAGTCAAGCGAGTGCCAGGACCTGCTCCCGTGAACAGAGTGTCTTGAGGGGGAACAAGGGGGTGCCATGAGCGGACCATTTCTAGTGACTGACTTAAAAGAACGCGAGCCCCAGTGGGTGTAGCTCAGTGGACTGAGCATCAGCCTGCGAACCAAGGTGTCCCTGGTTCAATTCCCCGGTCAGGGCGCAGGCCTGGGTTGTGGGCCAGGTCCCCAGTTGGGGGCGCACGAGAGGCAGCCATATGTTGATGTTTCTCTCCCTCTCTCCCTCCCTTCCCGTCTAAAAATAAAATCTTAAAAAAAAAACGCACATGCCAACCGCTTAAACAAAAGGTCATGCCACGCATAACAAAGCACCCCTTTTACCCATGAGTACCCCCAACCTCCCCAGAAGTGGCCGCTGTTTCCACGATCCTCTGTGCACACACGTGTGTAAGGAGCTCCATTCTGGCAGTGCCCCACACGTGATCCCACGCCGCCTCACACCTGAGCCCTCCCCATTCCAGCTCACACAGCCTGCTCTTAGTGGCTGCACGCGAGTCCACTGGATGCATGTGCCACGGCTGACCCGATAAAGCGGGACCTTGAGAAGACCTGCTTGCTTTGGGCGCGGATGATGTGTGCTGAGGGCAGAGCAGGGAAGACCGGCTGCCCAGAATGGGTGGCAGAGGAATCCCCTCTTCTCTCCCAAAGGCCCCTGAACCACAGCTCCATCTAGAAGCCTGATAGGAGGTTGGAGTCCAGAGAGAGACCTGCGTGAGACCTCCACAGCTGGCCACCGACTGGCGGAGCCAAGAGACACAAGAGGTCAGAGGTGTGACCCACTCTGCCAGACAAAAGAATCCCCTCACTGGGGTACCCCACGCCCCCATGACAGTCACACATCAGAGAAGCCTGCCCTAGGTCCCCCACCCTCAGCTGGTGAGCTGAGGTCGCAGGGCCACGGAGACGCTCTGAAAATGCAACCTTCTCCAACAATAACCCTGAGAACAGAACGAACGACTGAGTGCAGGTGCCAAGGGCGAGGATGTTCCACATGGCACGGCCGCCACGGGAGTAAACCGAGGCACTGAGGGATGCAGTCACTGACCCCATCACACGGCCAGGCAGGCATGGGAGCCCAGACCACAGGGCCACGGGGCATTGGGGTCCAGCCACCCCAACCAACCCCCCAGTGACAGGCAGGCTCTCGGCAAAGGGCCCTCAGCAAGGCTCCCGCGAGTCCCCCAGCAGGCTCCCGCGGCAGGTGACTCTCGGGGGGCCTGAGCACCTGGCTGACACAGGAAGCAAGGCCAATGCTGCAGCCCCAGGCAGCCCCAGTGGCACAGTGGAGAAGACCCCAAAACCAGCCACGGACTTCTCAGGGCGCTTCTTTCCTTTGTGTTAGGTGTGCATTTTAAAAAACAAAGGTGGGTTGTTATTTTCTTCGGAACCAGAAACATTTTTTTACAAAAGGAAAAAAAACGCCTACAAGTGAAAGAGAACAAAGAGAAGAGTAGCGGCAGCTGGCTGCCGGGTTGGAGGTGCTGGGTGTCCAGGCACGAGGCCACCTGAGGCAGACCCGGCCTTCCAGGAGACCCGTGTCTGCGGGAGGCAGGCCAGGAAGGGACGGGGGGCAGCAGCGGCACCTGCATGCACTGGCCCTTCCTCCTTGTGTGGCTCTGGCCCTCGGGCACCAGGTGGACGTGGTCTCTGCAGAAATAAATGGTGACTCCCACAGCAAGCCTGCAGGCGCGCCCCAGTCCTCTGGCGGTGGGGCGCTGGAGAAGGGAACCTCCGCCCCCAAGGCTGCGCAATGAAATAAACACAACTAGCATCTTCAACTAGTTTTCTATGAAAGTCAACACGAAGGAAACATATAAAAAGGTAATTTATTATGCCTTTTGTGTGGTGGGATATCAGTGCCTTTTAAAATCCTACTATTCAAGTACAAATGATTATATTTACAAAGTATTTACAATTTCAGTCTTTTTTTTTAAATTTTAAAACACAATAGCTACCTGGTTGCAACAGTTAAACAAAAAATCATCAAGATGCTAAAGGAATGCCCCACCAGGGACCTAGTCTGCTAGTGCGTGGACCCAGCCGCCTGCTCCCCGATGGCAGTGCTGGGGAAACATCCCGGCCTCCATCAGGATGCACGTCTCTTACTTTGAGACCCACGTGAACCGGACCGAGCCCTGACGCGGTCTTTGTCCCGAGGGCCTCTCTCCGCCACCCCAGGTGCAGGGGGTGCTGGTGCACAGGCAGCGCAGGCTCCAGCAGCCAGGATCGGAGGCCTAGGCAACCACCCCCGAAACGCAACTTACTCTTCGGAGTGGAAAGTCGAACCGCGGAAACAGCATCCGGATGGAGGATTCTACCTAAGTGATTGCGCTTCAGGTCAGTGGCAACATCTGGACGTTACGAAGCCAAGCAATACAAGAAAATTCTTTTCTGTTCCACACTGCGCATCATGGAGTCACAGAAGTAAGCGCTTTCCCTCCAGGGGTGAACAGGCTGCAGCTGCACACAGTTCGTCTCCACGAAACCTGGCGACATTTCTCACGCCCTGCCAGGATCTGCACTCATAGAAAATCTCCGTGCGCTGTGAGTAGGGGGGGGTCTAAGTAAGTACATTAGCATTTCATCACCTAACGCACCCTGTGAGGGGCAAGAGGAACGCAAACGCGGTGCACAATGAAACAGGATGGTAGAATAGGACTCCTCCACATGGTAGTTCTGCACATGAGGACGAAGGGCAGGAAGTCTCCTGGTGACTTGAGGCGGAGCACGTCCACGGTGCTGCCAGCTTGTGCCAAACCAGAACCAAAAGGCGTGGTTAACAGTCCTCTGTTTTCGTACGTTTAATTAACTAAAATGTTAAATCCCTTCTGTTTCATCAACATTGATTTTTACTTTTTTCCGAATTTCTCACTGAGAACTCAAAATTGAGGTTCTCCATTGGCTTCACTAGGGGTTGCCGTGGTGCTGTCAAGATAAACTGATGGAAGCAAACACAGCAGGGCAAAGGACCTTCCCTGCCTGTCATGTGAACAGCACGAGGAGGAGAGGGAGCAGAGTAAATCAAGACAGAGACTAAAACCCTCTCAGGACGCTGTGTCTCTTCCTTGGCGCACACAGACCTGACAGAACCCGACCTCCTGGACCCAGTGAGGCAGAGGCGCAGAGCAGAGCAGAGCGGGTGTCCTTGACACGCCCCGCAGGCCTGGTGAGCACTCTCGGGTAAGCGGACGCTGTCAGCCAATCAAGCCCACTGCTACCATCTTGCCATAGTAAGAAAATAAGTACAAACGTGGCGCCTCCTCTGCTTCTCAGCCATGGGCCCCTCGACACAGCGCCATTCATGCAAACCCGCGAAGAAGCGTGCCTGCTCCCATGCGAGGCCCTGGAACAGCAGCCCGAGGTCCGTGGTCTTCCAGCAGGGGCGGGGCCACGGCAGGCTCCCTGCCCAGGCAGGTCTCTCGGTTTAGCGGGCACGCCTGTGGCGCCGAGGGGCGCCACGCTGTGCACTGCCACTTGGCGGTGACGTGGGCAACACAGTGCCACCTGCCCCGTGCTCGGGGCCCCGGCCAATCCAAGATGGGGCCCTCAAGCCCGCAGGAGCTGCTTCAGGGTGGTACGTCCCAGCACGAGCTTTACTTAAAAGCTGGAGAGTGTTGAGGGCATGCTGGGCGGGAGCGGCCCAGAAGGGCCCACATGTGTGGGAACCAGCCACGCTGGTTGCTCTTTGGGAGGGAATCTCGATCACAGTGCTTCCTCTTCCTCACAGCTGGGACCGTGTCACCAATGGGCTTCTGTGGGTGTCAGCACCAAGCAGTTCCTTCAAGGTTCCGACAAGTCACATTTCAGGAAGAAGCCATACTGGCTCTCTTGGACCTGAGATGGCCGACCCCAGATGACCTCTCTCCTCGAAGGACCATGACGAGTTTTCAGGTGGGCATTAAGAACCAAGTAGAGGCAGACGCTCTCAAAGACCATGCCTCAGCTTCAGAAGTCACTTTGTAAGTCACTGCACATTCCATATAGCCCCGTGCTGTGCAAAACGCGGGTGCTAACAGATTCCAAGGGCTCTCACACCTATCCCTGCTGCTCTGGAGGGGCAGCTGAAAGAGCGAGTGACTGAGGAAAAACTGCCACTGTCGCATTTCCAACTGGTCTCTCACAGAAGAGGTGGCGGTCCACGAGGGCCACTGCAGGCAGGGAGGGTTCTACGAGCTCACTGCAGCTGCAGCTCTTGCAGGTGCTGAACATCTCGCATGACACTGGCCCAAGATTCAACAGTAAGTGAAGCCCACTGGCTCTGGCTGGGTGGTGCAGCACTTGGTGGCCGGCCCCAAGGGCTCTCACTTTCCTGACTAGGGGCACGGGGGTTTGGTGGGTGTCTTTAACCGGACGGCAGGGACTCTCATTTGTAATTTGGGCTGCTGGTTTGGGCTATCGGCGCTGGCTGGCACCTGTGTGGGGTTGGGGACCCCAGGCGCCTGCAGCTGGGCTGCTGCTGTCGTCACAACTTGCTGCTGCATGAGTTTCTGCTGGACCACCTGTGCAGTCGCGGTCACTGCAGGGATCATCTGGACCTGCTGCCCAGCGGCTGTCGCCTGGGTGAGGGTCACAGTCTGTGGGGACGCCTGAGCCAAAACAGAAAACACACATCGCCTAGAAAAACCAGGTCCTGTGACATGACAGATTCAACACTCTTGGAGGTGAACGGGGGCTTTCAGAAACTTAATTAGCATGAATTATTTTGTAGTGTGGAAACTACTGGACGTCGAAATACGACCTCTGGTTTCTACCCAGACAGAAGTAGAAAACTAAGTGACTGTGGCTTCCGGGCTAGAACTGGAGGCCTCCAGGAAGAAGGTGGGAGCTGGGGCCTGGGGACTGGCAGCGGCCAGGGTGCTTGGCTTTCGCCAGGCCCCAGCTCCCCTTGAACAAAGCAGGGGTAACCGCCCACGAGGCATCTACGGCCTGGTGGGCCAGCGCTGCTCGAGGGTCAGCAGCCATGGGTCAGGAATGCCCGTATGTGGAGGGCGAACTTCAGTTATACGCAGATTTTTGACTGCTCAGGGGGTGGGCACCTCTAAACCCCATGTTGTTCAAGGGTCAGCCATATCTAGTGTCTTCAAATCCACGTGCCAGTGTGACTCCGAAAATAAAAATGGGTGAAGCACTACTGTTCTACGGCCACACCTTGTAGCAGTCGACGGAGCGGTGGCAGGTCCCGTCAGGAAGGTAAGTCCTGGCTGCCTAACTGGCACGGATACTTCCAGTCTCCCTTCAGCCCACAGGACACCCCTAACATGACCGTGGAGGCCGCGGTCCTAGAAACAAGCCCCTTTGGTACGCTGGGAGCGGGGTTTGTTAATTTTCTTCTGTATTATGAAAATCTAAAGTGATTCTCTAATGATTAAAATTCTACTTCATCAGGAAGAAAACCAGACTCTCTCAACCTGGGAAATGTGAAGGTTCCTGAAAAGCCCATGTGGGGACTCCCCAGAGGCTGCCTGTCTGCACCTACCTGCTGGGAAGCAGAGGCGACCTGCGGGAGGCCGGCCACAGGCGTCTGCTGCTGCACAACTTGAGGGAGTTTTGCAACCTTCAACAAAACAAAGAAAGCCAAACGCAGAATTCAGAAGAACATAGGCACAAAAAGAGATGTTTCTCCCTCTCTTTCCTTCTCAGTTTTTCGCGCAAAAAACCACAGTGGCCAGATGGCAGAAAAGAGCTGTGCTCAAGTGTGCTCCCCGGCACCCCGAGGGAGCCTTCACACCGAGTGCTGACCACGTTCCTACCCCGCGATCGCGTGTAATTTGACACTTACTTTTGGTCTTACACTTTACAGAGTCAAATTTTTTCTTTTACTAAAAACTGCTCCAATTTTATGTGAGAAAATCAAACTGAGAATAGAATGAAATATTTCAGCACTTCAAGAGATCTCAAGAGAGCCCCTTCTTCAAGTCTGGGCCACGTGCCAGAGGACACCCCTATGGGTGCTGCAATTCCACTCTGGCCCTGAGATGTGCCAGAATTTTGTAAGTGGTCACCCTGACCATTCCCCTTAATCATGACTGGGCACTCTATCTATAAAACAAAGCTTCTCACCACTCGTGTGCAGCCAGGGATGTGGGGGCGCCAGATTGGAGAAGCCAATGGGCTCCCAAGAGGGCAGCTGCTGCCCGTCCTGGGGCATCCCCACTAGCCCCCCAGGGCTCTCTCTACCTTGTGGAATAGGGATGAAAACAAGTCTTGCCCAAGACAATTCTGGAGAAAATGTGAAATTATATGACGTACTTGTAAATGACCAAGCTCCATGTAAACGTTAGCCCTCGTTATAAAAACTGAATCAGAAGACATTTACTGGTTCACTGCAATTTAACACAAAACACCGTAACCAGCACTTGCGAAGATGGGAAGAGCCCCGATCAGGCTGCCCGCAGCTGGGCTAGGTCAGAGACCTGCTCAGCCTCCTGGGTGCGGGGCCAGGACCAGGAGGGGCACATGACCAAAAGGACTGAGATGTGTGGACAAAACTAAGGTGATGCCTTAAACACACTGATAAACTTGCAGAGAAAAAGGAATGCTCACTTCCAAAACCTAAGCGAAGCCGGGCCCCCGCGCGGCGGGCAGAGACGTGCAGCAGCTGCCTCCCTGAGAGCACGCGCTGCGCGGGTGGCCTTAAGCTGCGGTTCCCGGTCCCCCGGGCGTGGCTGTTGAGAGGCCAAGTCCAGACTCTCTCACAAGGGTGCTCACCACCCCCAGCAGCTGCGATCCCATCACCCAAAGGGGTCTGTCAGGAAGTAACCTGCTTAGGCCTTGGGGCTGGGGACAGGAGACACAGGCTTGGAGACCAAATCAATGTCCCCTGAGAGATACCAAACCCACAGGCCACAAGCTGATGTGGTCCCAATGGTAACTACAGAAGCCCCAGACCACAAAGCATCCCAGAGAGAACTTCAAGGAAAACTGGCTCACGAGAAAACAATTACTGTAAAGACAAAGAAACACAGTCCCTGTGGCAAGAATCGCGGAAAACAAGTGAAATCGGACGCACCAGGACTTCAAGCAGAGGAACTGTCAGACGCACACAAGGCAGCGCGCTCAGTCTCTGCAGCCAGGACCACAAAGAGCAAGCAGATTCTAGATAAAAACAATCGGAACTTCTAAGAACACAAAGTGCGTAATAACCAAGATGAAAACCCAATGGAGAAGCTAACAGCAGAGCAGGCCCGGCTGAGGAGAGGAGTCAGTGACGTGCAAGGTGGGAGAGAGGACGGTCCCCAGGACACAGCCCCGCAAGCGAGCGGGCGACGCTAACAGGGAGTGGGCAAGAGTGAAGGTGCCTGGGGCGGGAGACGGGCGAAGCCAACACTTGAAGGCGGAATGGCCGACCATTTCTTAAACCAAGACGGAGCCTGTCCAGGCTCCAGAAGATCACAAATCCCAGCAATGATGCTGCAAAACACCAAAGACAGTCAAGATCGCACAACGAAATGGGGGCTAAAGGTCACCTTCAAAGTAACAGCACACTGGACGGGCATGTGCCTTTCCATCAACAACAAAAGAACCAGGAATGAGGGACTGTCATTAAAGTACTGTGGACGCACATCAATCAGAAATTCCAGGCCAAGCAAAACTATCTTTTAGGAAGCAGAGTAACGTGTAGGACCAAAGCTGAAAGACTGGATGACGACGACAGACTGATGTCAGCACCAACGTGACTATTTCTAGAGGCATGTTCAAAAGAGACACAGTGCAGAAAGTAAAGAGGGGAAGAGGCGCCAGGAACTCAACACAGACAGGCAGAGGTCTCAGTGCAAGGCGGACTGGGCTTCAGGGCCAGAGAGAACTAGTGATCACGGGGCCCCTTCGAAGCAGTAACATTAAAAGTTTACATGCAGCTAACAGTAAAGTATGTACTATAAAAGGCAAAAACAGAACGAACGCCATAACCAGGATGGGAGACCTCAGCACACCTGTCTCCGTAATCGGCAAGAACACCGAAGACTAAACAACACGAATGACGTGCTTGGCCGGGCGATGGTAAAAACGCCCCAACAAGCGTGCCCCTACACTGCCTCAGAGCAAGCTCCAGCAGCCTTCGCTACGGAACTCCTGATGGTGGTGTCTGGGGCTGAGGCAGAGAAATGAAACGTGACTGCGGGCTTGGCCCAGGTGAGGCCAAAGGCCAGCAGAACAGAGCTGCCATTCCTGAGCCGGAGGAGTTCAAGTGTGCACAGGTGAGGCTGAGGTGCCTGTGAGGCTCTGGAGGACCTGTCCCAAGGCAGCCAGGATCAAGAACTTGGAATGGGGGTAGCACTCGGCTGCAGGTTGGACTCTGGAGTTGCTGGTACTGAGACGGACACGAAGCCTCCACACTGGGAGCTCAGCATGGGACGGAGTTTTTCACCAGATGGTGAAAAACAGACACCACACCACACCAAAGGAAGGCTTCTAGTGACCAAAGAAGGGAGTTTTCCCACTCGAACAAAGGGCAATTTAAAAAACGGTCATGTTAACAGGGACGTGGCTGAGCTTCTTCTGCCTGCGCACCCCGGCCGTGGCCCTGTGGCCTCCCCAGCGCAACACCGCCAGAAGAAAGGGGAAGGAGGAAGAAAGGGGACGTGGCTGCCTGGCCCGTAACTAGGCTGGAGTGCCATCCCATACACCAAAAGACTGGAGTTCGACTCCCAGGCAGCCATGCGGAGCTCACACACTGCAGGTTCCCAAAGCAGGAGATGACTGCTGACCCCTGGAAGCACCACTACAGCTTGGCCTGAGCACACCCAGGCCTCAGGTGCTCCTGCAGATGGCAAAGCCAGAGAGGGCTGCCAGGAGACCAGACGCCGCTGCGGAAGGGCGCAGGGTCTGTGGCGCTCTCTGAACTCTGTTCGCAGTGCCCGCCCATCTTTTCTGTCTGGAGCCAGCGTGGTGGCTGCCACGGTCCTGGGCGCCTACGGCGTCCGCAATCCGGCCCTTGTGCTGGTTCAGGCTCACCTGGATCTGGGTCTGCACCTGCTGAGTCCCGGCCAGTTTCTGAGCCTGGGAGATGGGTGTGGTGAGGAACTGGGTTTTAAGGGCGGGCTGGGTGGCATAGGTGACCTTCTGGGGTTGGCCCTGAGCGGCAATCTGCTGTGCGGCGATCTGAAGGAGAGACCACCAGGGTTAGTGCCGGGAGAGGCTGCGTCCCCTCTCTGTGGGCTCCAGCTACACCCCTGACCGGCAGCGTGACTGCCCTGCACCGCCTGCCCTCTGCCCCATCCCTGCAGCGTCCCACTGGTGGGCCCAGCCCTCACGTCACTGGCTTCCTCTCCCGAAGTCCCCTCACGTTCAGGGCCGGGCTTCATCTCTACATGCTCATCATGTGAGTGAACTTGCCCACGATAGGGAGTTGCACAGGAAACACACCCATGCAATTTCTTAAACCTAATTGTGAGAATTTGGCATCCACCCTAAAACTTCACCACGAGGAGTAACAAACGTGTGTGCACGGCCTCTGCGTGTCTAGCCTAATTTCTAGTGTTCGCTACCAGGAAAGGTGAACTACTACTCAGGAGGCCAAGCACCCGTGGGCTGCCCAGCGGGGTGGCAGGGCCGCGTCACATACGAGCACTTCCTAGCATCTTAGAAGTTTTCTTCCAACCCGCGTCACCGTGTAGGCCCCCACTCTGGCCAGAGCCTCCCTGTCTCCCTCTGGGGCGCGAGCTCAGCGGGTGCGGTTGTCTAGGCCCCGCCTGGCAGCCTCGCTGCCCTGGTGCCGCCCAGCGCCAGCCAGCCACCTGCACCTGCGCCCGCGAGGCTGGCTCACAGGGCTGCTGACGGGGTGGGCGGCAGGATGAGGGCTGAGAGGCGCCTCCTTCCCTGGACTACCTGCCACGGGCGAGAAGGCCCCCGGAGGGGGGTGTCAGCGTCCCACGCGTCCCAGGGGCATGCGTGCTGAGAAGGACTACGCTCGGGGGGCCTGAATCAGTTCAGAGCTGCCTCTCCCCAGGCTCCGAGCCCACGGGATGCTGGCAGTCCTCCTTCAGGTCGCACCCGGGCAGGTCCCAGAATGCCTGCCCGCCCTGTACCCCAGCAGCCCAGGCGGTCACACGTTGCAAGCTCCCCCTGTCTCCCTAGACCCTCTGGCCCCTCAACAGCCCACAGCCTGCGCCCTCACTGCTCCCTGTAAGCCCTCCACGAACGTGCTCCCAGTCCTACCACCCCTCCCTCTGGGCCCGAGGCAGTGCCCACCCGAGTCTCCTGAGTGTGGGTGCCGGCAGCGAGGCAGGGCCCACGCAGCGCACCCTGGGCCTAGTCAGGAGCCGACTCGGCGTAAGGCCAGGACGAGCTGAGATCCCCACCAGCGCGACAGCCCGTACCTTCTGCTGGACGGCAGTGGGGCCTGGGGCTGCCTGGGGCTGGATGGCCTTCTGCTGCTGCGCCGCCTGCTGCTTCAGCTTCAGCAGCTGCTGCACGTGCACGGGCTGGGCCACGACGGTCTGTCCTGCCAACACCGGTCGGGGGGTGAGCCACACGCCCAGCCTCATGGCTGTCCCCCGCATTTCCTGAGTCACGGGGCTGCTCAGACTGACTGACTTCTACAGGAGACTGCGCCGAGGCAGACAAAGCCATCTCTCCCACACACTCAAGATGTTCCCGGACCCACCATGACACTTCCATAAAGCAGCTCTTTTCAGCTCTTTCCATCTCATGGCACAAAGGCTAATTACTGAGATTCTGCAGCACAACAAAAAAATGTATTTTTTGCTGACCAGACAAAAAAAAATTGGTGTAATTTTGATTCATTCACACTGGATGGCTGTTGTGTTGGCTGCTCTCATTTTTTTACTTGACAACCTAAGAGGAAAGAGGAGCCCCTGGCTAGTGACAGGGAGCGCGTGTTTTACAGATTCTGGCGGCACGCCAGCTGAAAATCGCTGAGGTACAGCGATGGGAAACACCGAATGTTAATGGTTAAACCGAGGGTCAAAAATGTGCACTCGGGCAGCTCTGAGGCACCTCTGCTAACGCGCCACGGTGCTCTCGAGGTGGGTGTCTGACGGAGGAGCCAGCGGGCTCCTTCTGCTAGAGAAGGCTCAGCAGCCCCACGCCAGGCTCTGGCGGACGTGAACAGGCACCTGTGGCTTTCTGCGGCTGCCCGATGGCCACGCTGATCCCAGCAACGTTCATGGGCAAGGTCGTGACACCCGGTGAGGAGACCACAGCTGCGGGCACGGACACCACTGGAGGCTTCGCCAGAGCTACTTGCGCCGGCGGGGGCGCCTGAGCCTGCATCTGGCCTTGCGTCTGCAGCTGCGACGTGGGGACCCGCGTCTGAATGCAAAGGAAGGAAAAGGAGTCCGGAGACTCAGCATGCCGTGTGTCTGCAAACATCTCCCCACAAGAGGTCAAGCAGCGAGGCACAGACAGGGCTCATGGGGGTGGAAAGTGGCAGTCGATCAAGGGCAGGCGTCTCACTGGAGGCTGATCTATGCTGCCCAACCCATCGCTGGCCAACACATGGGATGGGGTTTGACAAGACCCGCCAGCTAACTGGTCACACAGTTCCGCTCACATGGATCATGGGGAACTTACGAGCCGGGCCACCTGCAGGTTGGCCACGGTGGTGCCCGTGAGCAGGGCTCCGGGCCTGGAGGCCGTGACGGTGGTGAGCTGGGGGCTCTGCTGCTGTGTGGGTGGCGAGGGCTGCACCTGTGCGGGGGGCGGCGGGGGGCCCGGCGGGGCCTGTGGCGGGGGGGCCTGTGGGGGCAGCTGCAGTTTCTGCTTCTGCATTTTGATCAGGTGTTCCTAAAATCCAGATAAAGTAGTTTTTCATCAGTATTAACGGTGTCCATACTGTCTATCTTGGCCTTCTGTTCCTGTTCTACCATATGTTAAGCATCACGGTGACCAGCTGCTAACACGCAGGGTGCAAACCAACCCGCAGGGCCTCTCCCTCGGTTTGTAAACATCCCTTATTAAAAGTTAGCATATCATGGGTGAAAACCAAAAACAGTGATGCTAATCATTTAAAGAATTTGCAGCAAAACTTCCAGGTTGTCACCACTCACAAACAAGTCAATTCAAATCTGCAGACCATCAAAACTTTTAGAGGTCTTAACATCACAGTCCCTCCTTAAATTTTAAAATGGTAAGATGTGCATCAGCTCTCAATTACTTACTCCAACCATCTGTAAGACTTCACTAATAAACTTCATGTCTTTAAGTCAAAACATCAAGGTATCACAATAACTCAAAATGTACTTTTAAGGAAAAAAATCTTTAAAAAAACAACTCAGCGAGTTGTTCATGACTCTCAGATCTCGCTCCACACGCTGAAAATGGAGGGACGTGGGTGGAGGCGAAGGGAGGCAGCAGGCAGGCTGAGAGGACACTGGTGCCCGGTTGCGGGGCAGGAGGGGCAGAATGGCCAGAAGAGGGGCCGCCTGGGCAGGACTGCAGCCCTGCCCGCCGCCTCTGCGGGCCTGCCACTCGTCTGGTGCCACTCAGCGGAGCTCCCTGTAGTGACAGCGTGGTCTAGAGCTGAGATGTCCATGCTGAGGCCACAGCCACGTGTGGCCACTGAGGCCTGCAGCTATGGTTGGAGCAACTCAGGAAATAAATGTTCTATTTGGTTGTGTTTCGTGTCCCCGGTGCATGTTTTGGTGTCTCGGCGCCTGCCTGCTTGATCCCGCTGAACTGGAAAGGACGGGCCTGGGCCGGGTCCTTACTGCGGCAGGCCCGTTAGCTGGATGGAATTTTTATTGGACATTTTCTGGTTACTTCCTGTACCCAGGGTTAGTGCCTTTCCATGGATGGCAGGAATACAGTGTCTCCCTTAACCACGAGTGTGTCTACACACACGTCAGCACCGGTTGCACATGGCAAAACCAGGACACCGCGCTCATACGGCACCTGTGGGCAGCGGGAACTAGCCCTGAGGCAACACATCCTCACGGCCCTGGTCCCCAGTGAGAGCAGGTGGGAAGAGCATTTGGAACTGGGAACTGAGGCCTCCAGAGTGCTGTCAACAAACGTTTTTAAAGACAACGCGAACATACTTCCTGCCCAGACTACAGTGGATTTTGCTGAATACACGCTGAACGACATGACAATGTGGCGGCGCCCACAGGCAGCTTACGGTCTCCTAGCAGGTGCTCACCGGCGTCAGCTTGCTGACAGCTTTGATCTGTGCAGGCGACTGGGCTTGGCCCTGGAGCTGCGGGACCTGTGCCTGGGAGGGCGGCGGCGGCGGTGGCGGCTGCTGCTGCCGGAGGAGCTGAAAGTGCGCTGGCGTAAGGGTCTTCCCTGGGAGCTGAACCCCTGTGGCTGCAGAAGTTGTTTTATTAGGGGGCATGTGGACACTGGTCCTCTTCCCCATGACCACACAAGGCTGACGGAGTCCTGTCTCCCAGGGTGAGACGGACCCCGGGAAACCAAACCATACTTGCCTTGGGACACCTGAGTCACCAAAGACCGGGTTGGGGTCTGCACTGCAGTCAGGCTGGTCGTGACCACGGCCGAGGCTGTCACAGAGGTGACTGCTCGGACACCCTGCGTCGGTGCCAGGGACACCAGGTCAGAAGTGGCCGGGGAGCCAACTGCTCGAGGTTGGGTGTGGACCACCTGGGCAGGTGCTGAGCCTCCGGAGGTCTGAAAGGCGAGGCGAGGACCTGTCAGTGACTCCGCAACATCCTTCAAGGCTTTTCACCATCACTGCACGAAAAGTGCACCAGACTCTAACCCCAGGGGAGTGAGGCATGTGCTGGAGGTCTTGTCGATTCAAAGCACATGCCTTGAGCAACAGAGCGGGTCACTTAACCACACGGGGACGAGCAGTTTGGGACGAGTGTGTCCCCACACCCATTCTGGAACACAGCCCTGTCCCTTCGTCCTCCTGCGATAGACTTGTGGAGACTCAACCGCCCTCTGGATGCGTGTTTAATCCCCCCAAACACGCAGTCTGAGCCCCAGCTCTCCATCAACATCCCCAGGCAGGTACGGGAGCTGCAGTGCAGAGCCTCCCTCGTGTGCTCAGGGCTCGCAGCTCCGCAACCCGGCCTCATGGAAAGCACAGCGCAGCCTCTGGCCTCACGCCCACGCCCAGTGGGCAGGAGCAGCTGCCGGGCAGCCAAGCTCCAACCCTGAGTCCCAGCTGCCCTGCGCCCGCAACAAATTGGCGCACAGACGCCCACCCACTCCTCCTCTGATGCCCTTGAATGTGTCACTTGCTCCTGCCGGTCTCCCTGCTGCAGAGTCACTGCGTGTTCCTATGCCACTCAGTTCATTTCACTGCGTATGTGTTCGGGTCCAACTCAAGCATCGTGGTCTGTGCTGTCTACCTCACCCAACAGTTCACATTTCTTTTAACCTCCCTTCTTGCCTTCTTTCAGGTTTTTTCCTCCTGTTTTTCTCTGTTTGGAAGTTATATTCTTATTTTTATTCTTTTGGTGTCTTTCCTAAAAACCACATCGTGAGTACTTACTAAAGCCTGACGAGTAATTCACACCTTTCATGAACAGTGGGGACTCTAGAGCAGTGTGGCACCGTAGGCCTCCCGCTGCGCCTGCTCCCGCTCCCGCAGTGAAGTCCGTCTTCCCTCAGTCGCCCCACACACCATGTCCTTGCTCTTCGTGTCTCAGCCCTTCCACCTGGGAACACCCTCCGTCTGCCTAAGAGACTCACTTAGTAAAGATCTCCTGGTAGTTCTCTCAGTCTTTGGAAATGTTTTTATTTACCTTGTTTGAGGTATTTTCAAAGGGGACAGAGCCCTCGGTTGGAGGTTGTTTCTTCCAGTTACAGCCAAGACAGTGTCCCCTTGGCCCCTGGCCTTGCTGCCACCAGGGAGAAGTTGCTGTGCTTCCCAGGCAGCCAGCCGTGTCCCCGGTCGCCCAGAAGACCTCCTGGCCACTGCCGTTTGTAGGCGTGGGTCCCTTCGTCCTCCCCAATTTGGGTTATTTGGGCTGGTGATTACATGGGTCAGTTCTAGGAGCACGTCTCCACAATCTCTTCCTGGCTCTTAGGCTCTCAAGCCCCCTCTGTTCAGCCACCTGCCACCTCCCGCTGCCTCCGCACTGTGCCTTCGGGACGGTGTCCTCTGACCTGCCTCCCAGGTCACTAATTCTCTCTCCACTGTGTCAACTGGTAATAAGCCCACGATCAGGTTTTCTTTTTCAAACATCGGTAACCATTTTTCATTTCTAACAGTTTCCTATGTTCTTTTTAAATAGAGTTTCCTGGTTTTTACAGACATTTTCAAGCTTCCTTTATTTCTCCAAAATGGGAAGTATAATTGTTTCATAATCTATACCCAGTAATCCCATTTCCTCGAGTCTGGACGGCCTGACCTCTGTCTGCTCTGTCTGTCCCCACCTCGGCAGGAGGCCTTCCCAGCTGTCGGTGGCTGCGCTCTGTCCCGGCCTCGGGCTGGCGGCAGGGCCCTGTGTGAGCGCACCCCGGCTGTGCTTCTACACCCACAGCCCCGGGAGGAGCACCTTGTCCGGGAGAGGCGCTCGAAACATACGCCGCGGACGAACTACTTTAGCTTCGAAGGCGTCACGCACAGAAGCGCGTCTTTGCCAGCAGGCCCGCTGAGGCCCAGTCTGGCTGCTTCTGTGCGCCCTAATTATGGGCGACGCGCTAACCGCGCTCACAGGTAGGTTTTTTTGTGCAGACATTTCTCTTGGGAGAGACCAGGAAGTGGAACTGCAAGGCTATTCGGCAAATGTTTAATTTTATAAGAAATAACCCAACTGCTTTCCAAAGTCACTGGAACATTCTGCCTTCCACCAGCAAAGGGAACTCTAGCTGCTCTGCCCCTCCCAGCACATGACAGCAACAGACCTGGCTCTTCGTCCCCAAGCCCTTCTCCCTGGTGTGTGCTGGTGTGTCACAGTGTTTCTAATGGGCATCTCCCTACTAATCACTGTGAGTGTTTTTCGCACTTACGTGCTATCCATGTATCTTCTCTGGTGAAGTAACTACCTCTCACCCATTTTAAAAAGTTGTTTGTTTTCTTATTGACTGAAGAATTTTTTTATACCATCTGAATACCAGTTCTTTATCCGATATGCTCTACAAAAACTTTCCAAAGAGCAGAAGTTCATGATTTTTGATGAGGTCTAATTAACTTTTCTCTCGTAACCCACAGGCCATGGTGTCCTAAGAAACGTCTGCCTGAGCCAAGAAGACGGGGACGTTCTCAGCGTCACCTTCCAGGAGTGTGGTGTGGGGCTTCCACCTTTTGGTCTGTGACCCTCTTTGAGTGACTTCTCGCAGACAGTGTGCGTGGCAGGTCATGGTCTGCTGACCAGCCTACCCTCCCTCTGGAGCGCCCCCACTCCGGACGGAAATCAGCTGTGTGGGCGTGTGTTCCCAACTCTGTCCCCCTGCGGCGCCCACGCGTTTACCCTTCTGCCAGCACCACCACATCTGGATGACCACAGCCACGTCTTTGTGGAAGGGCACTCCTCGAAACTCAAGAGGGACATCATTCCACTTGCCAAAGCACTGCTGACTCTGAAGCAGTTTCTTCTCAATCATGTTGCTTTTGCCTCTGCGACTAAGCTGGAAACTGGGGTGTAAGTTTAAACATCTAAATCTCAATAGTTCGCTTTTGTTTTTATGCTGAAGTGTCAGGGACAAGCAGGGGGGCTTGATGTGAGGTGTGTCTTGCTGAACACCAGCCCCTCCGGCTAGCTGTCGCCCCAGCTCCTACCGGCCCCGCACACAGCGGTCTTGCGGCTCTGCGCCCGTCTCCCTGCCCAGGCCTGGCCCCTCCCTGCTCACGCACTTGGGTCTAGCGCCCCATAAACTGAGTGCCTCTCTACCGCCTGGCCTGCCCCCTCCCACCCCTACTCCGGCAATGAGCATGTGCCACGCTCACACGACACTGCGGCCCCTTCCCCCGCGCGATCCCAAAGAGCAGCCAGCCCCCCGCAACAGGCACAAGGGGCATGCCCCCCATGGGCGGCATCCCCATGGCATCCCGGAGATGAGGGGTGGTTGTGAGGTTCCCACATGGAGCCCGAGAGGCGCGACACAGAAGCCTCCCCAAACATCACACCTACGGGACTTGAAACTCAAGCCAGGTCAGTCTTCTCTGCACCCAGGGTCATCTTCCCCCCAAAGCAAACAACTTCCAGGGAGTCCATGGCCGGGCGTGCCAACACACACGCCAGGAGCAGAGGCTACTCACCGTCAGGGCTCCGGGCGCCACGGGGGAGGCCAGGCGCTTGTTGACGGACTGGAAGGCGGCGGCAGGGACGCCCGCAATGGTGTTCACTATCACGTTCCCGCTCACCGGGCCTGCGGGGGGAGGGTCTGTGAGGCAGGAGCGCATGGGAGAACTGAGCTCCTGCCGCACGTCTCTGACTCTTACCTGCTGGCATGCTTGTCCCTGTCACGGACGTCTTAATGGCTCCTGCCTGCTAAAGAAAAAAGCCATCTGAAGATCAATCAGGTCGAGCTTGCACACACATCCACACCGTGAACTCTCCACAGGCTCCCGCTTCACCAGCGTCAAATCCAGGCTCCTAACTATGGTCCCTGGCCACACGGGCCGACTCCAGCTCCTCCATCCCCAACACCTCCCATGCTGTAGTGTCCACCCCTCCCCTCCATCACTGGCAGTCAGGCCACACCGACCGCCGGCCCCACAGCTGCTGAGCTCACAGTTGCTTGCTGGTTTCCATTCTTTCCTGAGTGACTCCTGTCACTCAGGCCACGGTCCAGGGGCTGGCTCTGTGGAAAGTCCCCTCTTGACTACCCCTACCCCACCCCGTTCTCCCTGGGGCCTGCCAGCCCCAGCAGGACAGACTCCCTGGGAACAGGTGCTCACTGAGTGCGTTTTCTCAATGCATGAGGAATAAGGCTGCCCAAGTGCCTAAGAAAATTCCACTCTTAGCAACAGGAATTAAAACAAAAGGGTTGGCCGGTCTTGTAGGACACAGCCACCCCACACCTGGCTGACGGTGCAAAGCAGCAGAGCCCCCAACCTGGTCCCAGGCACTCTTCCCAAGGGTGGCCTCAGCGTGGGTCCCATGGGTACACATGACAAGGAAGCACAGCAGGGAGCTACGGGGACAGCACATGGCATGTGAGATCACAAGCCCGCCTTCTTTCCCTTGTGTGTGTTTTACCACTTTCCTCTCACAGGCACTGAAGGCCCACACGTGGGCATGAGCATGTGTATAGCTGCTTTGAGGGAAGGGGCTGGAGCCAGGGGGAGAGGGTGACTGCTTCAGTTCCAGGTCACAGATCCTGTCTAATTCCAAACTTCCCAGGCACCTGCACCAGGAAGAGCTGCCTCCGCCCCCAAACTGCCACTGAGCTCACCCAGTTGCAGGAGCTCTGGAGGACAGAGCCGGCAGAGGGGAGAAGACGCCTCCGCCACCAATCGCAGGGGAAAACTGGGCCGCCCCGCTTCCCCAGCGGAAAGGTCTGCTGCTCTGGACGCTGCGGGAACCTCCACGGGGCCGAGGGACAGCAGGGGCAACGAACTCACCAATGCGGCGGCACTGCCCACGGTCGTGATAGCGGGTGATGCCTTTGGTGGGGGCTGCGCCGTCTGTGTCGGGGGCTGTGCCTGGGCAGGGGGTTGCACAGCAGGCGGCCCCGAGGGTTGCTGGCTGCCTGCTGTAGGGGGCTGGGGCAGAGGCGGTGGCGGCTGCTGGGGCGGTGGCGGCTGTGGTTGCGGCTGCGGTGGGGGTGGAGGGGGCTGCGCCACGGGCGGCTGCTGTGCCTTCTGCTGATCGGCCAGTGCCTGCAGGGCAGGAAGGGAAGGAGTGTGAGGCAGCCAAGGCTTCGGCCTTTGACGGCAGATGCCCCGCTGTGCCCGGCTCCACCCAGGCCGCGCACCTTCTTCTCTTTAGCGATTCGCTCTGCGCGGAGAGATGCAACCTGGATCGGAGGCAGGGGCTTGTCGTAGTTGATTCCACTGAAAGACAGAAGTTGTTAAGAATAAACCAGCAAGTTCGGAAGCAGGCAGACCTTCTCAAAGCCCAGAGCCCTCACTGCCCAAGCTGTAGGTGCTGGAGGCAGTTCCAATCCAACCCAAAAGTGGGGGCACTGAGCGCATCAGCCTGGCAGGGAGAAAGGCCGCCTGGTCATCCCATCCCCGGGCCCCACTCCCCTGCAAGCCTGTCTGGGAACATACACTCCAGGCCCTGGGCTGCATGAGCACCGTGCCCCCACCCTCCAGGCCCAGAGCCAGACCAGCAGGCCCCAGGCTGTGGGTCCCCACAGGGCTCCCCTCCCTCTCATGGAAGTCTGGCTCCAGGGACTCCCACAGCCTCCCCATGTTTGCCACCTACAGAACTCCTTGATTTAAAGCAAGTATACTCATTCCCAAACCCGCTGTGTTTTTACAGAAGATATAATAAAATGTTTGCCAGATCAGAAGAGAGGAAGAGAGCAGGAAGCCCTCCTGCCCCGTCACTGTGCCCTCTGCCCGACGGCAGGCAGCGACGACACCCTGAACACCCTCCTCGCCCTCCTTGTGCGAACAAGACCTCTCCCTGGACGAGAGGCCCCACCACATCCGGCTCGGCTGCTCTGCCACCCCCAGCTGAAGCTGGGACCCACTATTTGCACAACAATTCGTGGAACTTATCAGGTATAAGAGAACACTGGAATATCATCATTTCAAAGAGCGAAAAGTCGTGTCACAGACACAGAATACCTTTCTGCCAACACGGAAGCGTGCTTGGGGTTTTTCTGGAAGGGGTTCATGCCAAGCCTGCAGCACGGGATGGAGACAACAGTTACCGAATGAAGAAGGGGACACAAACGACAAAGGGTAAAATGAGCCCCCACCACGGGCCCCCCGGCTGGGCGCAGGGAGAGCGCGGGCCTACAGGGGTTTGATGGGGGGGCTCCTCTTCCCGGCAGTCATCTTCATCAGGTCGAAGTGGCTTGTGTACAGTTGTGTGTGCGTGGCGTTCTCGTCCTGGGCGTAAATCTGTCCTGTGCGCAGAGGACGGTTGTTCTTACTCTGAAACAAAACAGGTGGCCCGACGGTGACTCTGGGGTTGGGCTCACTGACCTGGAGGCCACTCCTGAGGCCCTGTGATTAAACTTCTTCCTTCCTGAGACCTGGCATAGACGGCGCAGCAACGGCACAGCTGCCGGCATCTGCCACGCACCAACGCCAGGCCTCAGTCTGTGCTGAGTCTTTCCACGTGTCACCAAGTGAGCCTCCAACTGCCCAGGGACAGAGGACCTGCCTTCTCTGGGGAGAGAGAACGGTGAGCCAAGTGCTCGAGGCCACAGACAAGGGACAGAGCTGGCATCTTCACCAGCGACCTGACCTTCCCTGTGGGCCTCTGTCCGTAGCGGACCATGGAAGGGACAGATGTCCCTGATGTCTGAGGCTTTTCTTGGGGGGCTTCAGCACTGCCTGTGCCTGGTAACGCTGCCCTCCTAAGTCCCACAGCTCAGCCAAGCACCTGCCTGCCCTCAAGACACCTCAGCACCCCACGGAGCTCAGAACAACTCCTCATGCCACGCAGAGCGTTAACTGGTGGCCCTGTCAGGGTCAGGTTCCCAAGTTCCTTAGGTTCTGATTGTTTCCAAACTGGAGTCCAACATGGGTGGAAACAAAGCTTTAGAGGGAGAGCCCCGGCGGGGAACAGGTGTGCGTACGGTGCAGACACATGCACAGACCATCCATGCTAAGAGAAGGCCTCAACCGACGGGGGCACCCAGGGGGAGCCACGGCCACCGAGTGTATGCGAGAGGGTGACCTGCTACGCCACACGACCCGCGACCTGTGTCAGAGGAGATGGAGAGGGAGGTGAGGACGGCCAGGCCCAGGATCCAACCCCGGATGACAGCACGGCCGCGGTAGCGGCTTGTCTGTGCAGCGGCGGCTCCTGCCTGGACTCGCCTGGCGGGGAAGTGCGCCCCTTGCTGGCGTGAGCCAGCGGGGGCCTCGTGTGTCTCTCCCGCCAGCACTGCCCCCCCCACCGCCGTCACTGCAAGCTTCGCAGGGCGTCCCTGAGGGCGGCAGCCTCTTCAGCAAAGACACACATGAAGGGCACGCGAGAAGACTCTCATCGCTACCAGAGAGGCGCTTTCCCGAGGTTCCTGCTGACTCAGAAGGTCACCTCCACATCTCACAAATAGTCCATTTTCTTTCGTTTCATCCAAGAGCGGTAACAGAGGGTCAAGTTCTAGCTTCACCCTTCCCCATGTTAAGATCCCAGCCACTGTTAGAGATGTTTCCAAACATAACAGACCTCATGTGTTCCCGGTGAGGGCCCCAGAACTGCTGTCTGAGGAAAGCTTCTTTGTTTGTTGTTTTTTAAAAAAAAAACCCCAAACGCCTCATTTTGAGAGAAATGCCTTTAGAAAAATGAAAGCTGAGCTGATTCCAAGGCTGGCCACAGAAGTAATCAGATGCCGCCACAAAGCAGAAGTGCAGGGAGCACAGCTCTCTGCGGGAGATGAGCCCAGCACCCCTCGCCTGTTACAGGGAGGGAGGCACAAGACCAGCACGCAGAGGCTGGTGCGGGGCTGTGACGCTGTCCAAGAAGCGAGATGACACGTGTGAGGAGGTTGATTGGCTCCATAGGGACGAAGGGGGGGGCGACTGAGTGCAGACCTGCACTGCCCCGCAGAGCTGACATTCTGTACCTCCCGGCGACGGACACCAAGGAGCCACTGTCCTGTGACCGGCAGCATCTGCGATGCTCGTGGTCAGTCAGGGCCCGAGTGTCCAGAGCGCGGCAGCTGAGAGGCCAGGGGAAAGCGGGCACTAGCTGTGCACAGCGCCGCTCTCTGGTCCGCACGGGGGAGGGAGGGCTGTGTTCCCTGGCGCCTGGAGCCACCAGATGACACATGGCGTTGTTCGCATGACAGAGCGGCACCGACGTTGCGCGCCACGTGGACCTCAGGCCACCAGAAACTGCAGCCTGCACCCAAAGTGACCGTGCCACCCGCGCCTCGACTCTGGTGCCAGGACAGGACAGCCTTCACCCCGCCGGCCCCTGCAGTGGCCCTATGGGCGGACGGCCCTGGGGCACTCACCTTGCCCTCCTCCCTGGGGATGAGCACGCTCTCGTAGCGGCTGCGGCACTGCTTGGAAGAGCGGTAGATGCGGCTGCAGGAGTTGACGACGTCGCTAACCAGGTCCCAGTTGGGCGTGTGGGCCGGGGACACGATCGTGAGGTTCAGAGGTAGCTCCAGCAGCTGCTTCACAGCCTAGAGGACCGAGGTCGGGCCCGAGAGGTCAACCCACTGAGCATCGTCAGGTTTTCCCGTGTCCGGAGTGACGAGGAGGGTCCCCGGGACCAGGCTCACCTGCAGCAGCGCCCAGTCCTCACTGATGAGCCACTCCGGGTTGTCGGCGCCCGACTCGGTGGCCGGCTTGGCGAAGGTGGGCAGAGGCTTGGCGAACTGCGCCTGCTGCTTCAGCAGCAGGTTCTTCTTCTGCTCCTTGCCCTCCCGGCGCATCTTCAGCAGGCCCGGGGCTGCGCGGTCAAACAGCGACCGCGGAGGCACGACGGCCTCCCCGTGGCGCTGCTTCTTTTTCCTGCCTGCAGCTGCACACCGAGGTCGGCTCAGTGTGGACGCCACCAGAGCTCCCCACCCGCCTCCATAAGCCACGGGTGGAAACAAGCGCCGATGGGGTTGCCCAGCCCCCAGGAGTCCTGGGCAACACAGACCCTCCCCCTTCACCGCTGGGAGCGGGGACCCAGTGTCCCGCGTGCTCCTGAACACAGGGGTACCGACATACACGTGTGGCTGGCAGTGCCCACCTGAAGGGTCTGTCCTGTGTCGCCGGCGCTCCTTCCTCACATACACAGGAGGCAGCTTAGACTCGGGGATGGGCGTGGTCTCATACATGAGGCACATGACGGAGTCGATGTAGATGTCGTTGTCATCCTGGGGTGGCGTGGGCGGGGTCCAGAGCTGCGTGGCAAAGTGAGTGGTGTGAGTGGTGTGAGTGGTGCGCCTGGTGGAAGGCAGCCAGTGCCACAGGGGACAAGGACCCAAGGGGCAGGGCACTCACCGGCATGACTTCTGTCTGCCCATCCGCACCTTCGTAGACATACTCCTGAGGGAGACAGAGGGGCAGCTTTCAATGGGACAGCCCACCTGCTTCATACTGCAGGCCGCCTTTGTGGCTCTTCAAGCTGAGTGTGAGGGACTTCCCGAGTCACCCCTGCCCGGGGAAAGGCTGCATGTGACCGAAACACTGGGCAATGGTTCCCTGCGGGCACGAGCCGGGGCTGCAAGGTGGGGACGGGTGACGGGTGCGCACCGCGTTGTAGGCGTCCTCCCTGGTGTAGGTGAGCAGCTGCTCCTGCTCCAGCTCCCGCAGTGCCCTGGCCTCCTGCTCCCGCAGCGCCCGCAGGTTCTGCGCCTCCCAGGCGCTCACGGCAGCCAGCGCGGCGTCCTGCCGGGAGACACAGCGTCCAGCACGGTCCCCACCCGGGCCCACGTCTGCCTCCTAACCCCTGCCTCTCGCCCCGACGGAGGACCCTCTCTTCCCTGTCACAGCTCCCCTCTGGGCTGTGGCTACTCATTTTCCAGAACTTCTTTTCTGTCCACCATGGAGCCTCTGTCAAAGCACCGCAATGCTTCAAAACACTTAAGGCCATCAACACAGGGTTTCCTGAGGCCTCGCTGTCGGTGAGACCTGTGCTGGGGGGCTGGGTGTTTATCCTTGGACGCCAGGTGAGCCACACCCCCTCCAAAGCTAACACCGAGGAAGCTGAGACCCTCACATGGGAGGCGATTCTTACCTCACTGGTTCTCTCTTTTTCGTGATCGATGGATGTGTGAAATAATTCCAGGTAATTCAAAGCGTATTTTTCAATTGGGGTAAGCTGTTTTAAAATATACATTTTGGATATAGTTAATTGTAGGTTAACAAGGGTTAAAAGTCCCTTACAACCCCCACCTAAATACCGCGATCAGAAAAGGGACCGTTCTTAGCCAAAGTCAATAGAAAATAGTTCATGGAAAGAACTAATTTTTAAAACACAGACTTGTAAAGAAAAACACTGAGCTGAAAACAGAAAGGAAAGGATGCCCGAACCTGTTCCATGAAGTCAGCCAGCTCCTCCAGCTGCGAAGGCTCCTGGTCCCGGGAGCTGTTGGGGTCCAGTGGCTCGGGCACGGCCTCCCCGACGGGCTCCTGTGCATCTCCCTCCAGATACTCAATGCTCTTCAGGGCCTGAGGAATTATGGGCTCGGGTTAGGTGCTCTGACAGGCTTCTAACTTTTAAGTCAAGGGGTTTTGAAAGAGCCATGCTCCACAAACTGGCTGGACGCCCACACTGCCCACGGAGCCCTTAGGGCGATGCACTCGCTCCTCCAGGGGCCCTCACATACACAGGCCAGGGCAGTGAGGGGGAAGAAAATGGACGTGAGACTCGGCACCACGCTGGACAAGGAAGAGCCATAGGCACGCAGACGCTGCACAGAGCGAGCTGGGCCCTCATCTCACAGCCACGCCTATCGACACCTACAGGCCCCAACACGGAGACCAGCTATTCACGATGCCTCAGGCTCGCCCACAGCGTCAGCCGGAGATGACCGCCCAGCATCAAGCCCACAGAAAATGGGGCAGATGACAACGGGCATATCACCACGGATCAGAAAATGCAAATCAAAGGGGACACCACCGTGCGCCTGTCCCAACAGCCGGGAGCACAGGCCTGACAGTGCAGCGAACGTGGAGACACACTCTCGCATCCAGATGGTCAAACAGTTTGTTCAGAGAATATCAAGTGAGATGTGGAATAACCTCCTTCTGGGGCAGTTTGGCAAAACCTGCAGAGTTTAAAATGTAACACTGCCCCACACCACACACACAGAGCGCTTCCAGACAAGCTGTGCGTGGAAACACGAAGAATAAGACACTGAGAAGCCTGGGAAAAACCAAAGGGGAATGTCACAGGGCTAGTGCCTCTCCTGATGGCCACGAAAGCCCCGACCACGTGGCCTAGACGCCTGCTGGGCTGTGTCAGGGCCGGTAGTGTCTGCCCATCGGAAGGCAGCACAAAAAGGGCAGACCACAGCCTGGGGGAAGACTTCACACGGATCCAACACAGGCCTTGCGCCCGGGACACATGAAGGTGAGACACGTGCTAAAAAGTAGGACGAGGGCATGAGCAGCGAAGGGTGCAAACTTGCCAGCCAGCATCACACACACAGGAAAAGCACAGCTCGGAAACAAACCCACCGCACGCGCCTCTTCCCGGCCACGGGCACCCACCGCCCCGCTCCTGCGCTGCTGGTAGGGCAGGCGGCACAGCCAGTTCGGATACTGGCAGCACCTGGGCATGAGACACCTGCTCACTGACAACCTGGGACCTCACCCCAGGGCACCCTTGGCTGAAATGCACTCGTATGTCTACCAACCACACGGACAAGTGGCCACAGGAGCGCAACTAAGCCCAGTGGTAAGAACAAGAGTTGCTGCACAGGACAGGAGCCAGGCCCCAGAGAGCAGCCTGTGGTCCTGCGTGGTTGGTGGAGTGGTGCTTTACACGGGGAGCAGAGTGCAGCGCGAGGTTTCTGGGTGCTTTATGTAGTCCCTCGCCTGTAGAAGCTGAGCAGACATCTGTGACAGGAAACTTCCCCGTATGTCCTCGTGCTTCACTTGCTGTTGCAAACCCTTCCACGAGCACCCGCGGTGGGGGAGCTATAGCTACACCAGTGCCATATGCACGAATGGTAAAGGGCACTTTGCATAACTGCTGCAATTACAGGGCCGACAGCAAACTGGCCGCCCACCCAGGGCTGGTGGGCACGGGGCGGGGCGTGGGCGCTGCCCTGACCCACACCCACACCCACAAAGCCTATCGACTCCACCTTCAAAAGGCCCTCCGTCCTCAGCTGTCCATGCCTGTCTGCACTGCTGCCGCCAACAATGCTGATACTACTGGCCTCTGAACAGGTCCCACAGAGCTGGGTGATCACTGGGAATCACACACCCAGTCCCCTCATCTCCACGCCCCCAAGCCCCATCGGACCCCTGCTGTGCACACCTAGAGGCAGGTCCCGCCAAGCGGTCCCTTGGCCTGTGACACCCCTCGCCAGATGCCAGCCGCTGCCCCCCAGGCCTGGCTCCTCAGCAAGGCTCCTTCCCAGTGATGAGAACTTGCCCTGTTTGACTCACTTGCTGTCTTGTCGTCCCTCCGCTTCCTAGAACACAAGGCTCATGAGGGCAAGATTTCTGTCCTCTTTTTCAGTGCTACGTCCCTACGCCTGTGACAGTGCCTGACACAGTAACACCTCCCACCAACACGTCTGCAGAGTCTGAGCACAGAGACACTGCTGCTTTGAAGCAAACCGGGCCAGTGTCTGTGTGCGGACAAGCCACATCACCCAGAGGCACTGAGGACGGCGAGGTGTGCAGCTGCTCACCTCTCTCACATGCACAAACGCGTGCACACACACACGCCTACCCTGTGCCTCACGCTCCTCCAGGACGCTATGACATGACCTCCAGGAGAGTTTGTTGTGCCTCCTGCCCTTCCCTTCCACTGGACAGATCTGTTCCCCTAATGAAGGGGGAGCTGAGACGCTGCTGTGGGAGGGACACAGCCCACAGGGCGCCCCCAGAAGGAGATAAGAGACAGCGAAGTGGAATCACAAGGGTCTTTTGCAAACTTACTCGTCGCCATAAATTCTCAAAGCTTCTACCACACACTTGATTGCTTTTCAGTAACAGAACAGCTAACGTTTAAAATGGAAGAAGAGGCAGCGAATCCTCCTCTCCAAGGGCCCAGCTGCCAGGAGGACAGGATGGGGAGGGTGAGTGTCCTGGGGGAAAGGACCGGGAGGAGCCCACAGAGCCTGTGAGAGGAGAGGGGGTTGGGGCCCAAGGTGGGCAGCTCCTGACCCGGGACTGCGGGGCAGACCCCATTTGTCCTTACCTCTATGAAAGGCCGTGCAATTTTGGGGGCAATGGTCTCCGTCACAGAAGGTTCCTGAGAAAGGACAACAAACTCCTCGGCTTTCACTGGGAAGCCAGCATCGTCCACGGGAGAATACACCTCAAACAGCTCCTGGATGGTCCGCTAAACACAAAAACACCCATGACCGCCCGGGAACAAAGACACGGCTTCACACCTGACCTGAGCTCCAGAGCGCGGCGCCCGGGGAAGTGTCACAAGACTCCTCACTGAGATCCACTGAAGCCGCACACGCCCATCGCCGTGCAGAACCCCCCGCAAACCCAGCCCGCGAGGACACCTGCGTCAGGAACGCCATGGAGTAGTCATTTCCCTGAGCAGCCACTTCCCGGATCAGGTCTTTGGTTCCATTCTTCAGAAGTTTCTCTTCGACGGAATTGCCACTCACAAGCCTACAAACACACAAGACACAGCCACAGAGACGGCTGAGCCCCCTGGCGCACGAGGGCCCCGCGAGCAGCACAGCCCAGGGGCCGCCTGAGAAAGCGCCCTCCCGGGTGGGTGCTCCGGGCCTTTCAAAGCACCCGAGTGCAGTGCTGCCCGCGTGCCCTGTGCGATTCTTCCTTCATGGGGTGGCCAAAGGCCTCGCAACCCACGGCCCTAACCCTCCACGCGGCACGTGGCAGGTCCCCGCAGCCCCTTCGGCCTGCTGTCCGGTGCTTCCCCACCGGTTCCACCTGGAACCACCCTGCCCCAGGCGCATCTCAAGTGCCTGTCTTCAGCAGCAACAGTCTGGCGGCACCCCACTGCGCGCTCCTGCACACACGCGAGTGCACTCCACGCAGGTGTCACCTGTACACGTGCACGTCCTTGCGCCTCCCGATCCTGTCGCACCACTGCTGGGCCTGGGCGTCCAGCACAGGGTTCAGGTCGTGGTCGTAGAACACCACCGCGTCAGCCTCCACCAGGCTCACGCCGGGGGCGCGGCTCCGCGTGGAGAGGAGGGCACAGAAAACCCGCCTGTCTCTGTTGAAGCTCCTCATCAGCTCCTGCGATGACAGACCTCGGTCAGCACCCCTGAGGCTCACCGGTTAGACGGCTTCCACGAGACTGTCTGGTTCATGTGCCGACGTGCAAGTCACGCCGGGTTTTTGGCATTTGGTTCTGGTTCTTTTGTGCCCTTGTGTCCTCGCTCACGTCCCCACACAAAGTTTAGACCGCGTGAGTCATCAGACAAGGAGGCAGTCGGGCTCCAGGACGCGTGCTGTCAGCTCAGCTCGTAGGCCCCCCAAGAAAGCAGTGTCCTCTGGGGGAGGGAATCTGTGCTTTTTCATGTCCCCCCGGGCAATGCCAGGGCACTTTACAGCAAAAGCCCCTGGAGTAAGGCTGAGGGAGCAGGGACTCGAGCCAGGAGAGGCTCCCGTGCCCTCAGGGCTGGCAGCTGGGATGGCCACACTGGAGCACGAGCACTGTGACAGGTGGACAAGTCCCCTCCTTTGAGAGATTCTGCCTGCACTTATTGCTCCGCTACCCGGAGCCGTGGCTTCCTTCCGCACCACTCGGCGCACAGGCGGCGTGGGCGCACGTGGGCTGCTACGCTGCAGCATGTGACGTGGGCACCACGCCATGCAGGCCAGCCGCCCGCCTTCCGCTCTCAGAGACATTCTGCCATGCTGCTCGCCCCACTCTGCGGCTCTGGGGGCTACTCAGGCCCCGGCCCCGGCCCCAGGACAGCTCGTCCTCCCCCGCTGCTCTGGACACAGACTGCGCCCCTGCCTGGCGTGTGATGTGTCTTGGGAAACGGCAGCACATGCCAGCCTGTCCGAGGGTATGGTGCTCGGGGGAGCAAGGCCCTCCAGCAGGCGTCAGAGGCCTGGCGCCGCACTACCAGGACAGGTAGACAAGAGCCCGGGACTCCTGTAGGCATGGCACCCACTGTGAAGAAGGTGGCTGGGTTTCCTGTCTCACCACAGCCGCCTCCTGAAGCACGCCCATCCTGTCCTGTAGTGAATGCGTGCCGGCAATTCTGATTCTGCAACACTTGGGTCGATGGTGCACGTCGTGAGTGAAATGACTTATGAAAAAGAAGTATCGGCCCTGGCTGGTGTAGCTTAGTGGACTAAGCACTGGCCTGCGAACCAAAGGGTCGCCAGTTCGATTCCCAGTCAGGGCACATGCCTAGGTTGCGGAGCAGGTCCCCAGTAGTGCGGGTGGGTAGGGGGGTGGCGCGAGAGACAACCACACATGGATGTTTCTCTCCATCTTTCTCCCTCCCTTCCCCTCTCTCTAAAAATAAAATCTTAAAAAAAGAAAAGAAGTATCAACGGACAGAGCTAAAGACTCACTCACTGGAGTTCAAGCACACAGAGCACAGGGACGTCCGTTTCTCCCTCTGTCAGAAGGGCCGTGGCCGCACTGGATTTACATAGCGCTGAGGGCCCAGCTAGACGCTGGTGGAACAGACGTCTCCCTTACCTGCCGCTGTTCGCTGTTGGCGTTTTCATCAATTCGTATGTAGGTGAGATAATGGAAGTTCAAGAACATCTCTAAAATGTCTAACATGAGAACCATCTGGGACAGAATGAGCACTCGGCGTCCTTCTGACCTCAGCTTCTGCAGCAAGATCGCTAGAGCCTCCAGCTTCCCTGCGAAGGAACCGCAACGAGTGTCTCACCGCCCAACGCGGCAGGCGTGACGTGGGGGTGTGCGCACGGGCCTCCTCTCGTACCTGAGTCAAACTGCACCAGCCTCAGCTCAGGGAACCGCAGTGAGCGCAATGCTGTCGCCTGCTGCAGCTGCTGGGCGTAGGGCGCCGTCTGCTCCTGCAGGCGGTGCCTGAAGATCCTCATTCTGTGGCTGTAGAGGGAGGGCGGCCGTGCCACCCACAAGGAAGGGGGTGCGGCCACCACCGGCGGGATCACACATGCCACCCTAAGAAGCAGAAAGCAGGCTCGTCACATGTGGCACCTCGGCATCTGCCCCAGGGAGCACCTCGGATGGTTAGAGCCACCACAGGGGATAAGCCTGTTGGCCCACACTGTCATAGCAACCATAGGAACGGGTCATGACAGTCCTGGGCCGTGAGGGCTGCCTGGGTAGACACACCAACATCAGCGTGGATGCTCATGGTCCACTCCCTGTGAAGGACAAGTCTCCTGGTGGGAATTTTGGGACACGGGTGCTCTGTCTCCAAGCCAGTCTAGGGGAGACTGTGAACCCAGAGCTGCCACAGTCACCATGCCGCCAGGAGCGGGGGGCAGACTGGGAGGGACAGCACACATCACAGCGAGCCTGACACCCACCACCAGGATGCCAAATGCCACCTGCACCAGAAAAGCCCTTGCCCTGGAAGTTAGCCCAGGCTGGGTTCCCAGGACTTGCTGCCATTGGTACGCAAGCCAACAGCCACCCGTCAGCCAAGCACCGAGGAACGAAATCCAAGCACTGGAGAGACAGACAGACTGGGTATCGTCTGGTGCCAGCTCTTCCCAACTTGAGTCAGACACTCAACACGAACACTGTCAAATCCCAGCAAGTCGCGTTGTGGACACTGACAACCTGATTCTAACCTTCATCCTGAGGCAAAAGACGCGGGACAGCCACATGCACGGGAGAAGAATGGAGTCTGAGGACCGGCACCACCTGACTCCGAGACACTGACCACCAAGTCACAGTGACCAGGCGGTGGCACTGATGGAAGGCGGGGCAAGCAGACCCACTGAGCAGGGCGGAGAACTCAGACACAGACCGGCCTCACTCGTCAGCTGGCCTTTGACTGAGGCACCAAAACGATACTGCAATAAAGAGTGTCTTCACCCAACGGTGCTAGAGCTGGATGCCACACGCAGAACACAGTCCAGGCACAGACCTTACGCAATCTCAGGTATTAACTTGAATGGATCACAGGTCTAAACACAAACGACCCAACGGTAAAACTACTAGAAGATAATATTCAAGAAAACCTGGATGATCCCTGGTGTGGTGATGACTTTTTAGGTATAACACAAAAGACACAATCCATGAAAGAACTGATAAGCTGGATTTCATTAAAATTAAAAACTTCTGATCTGCAAAGGTCGCTGTCAAGAGAACGAGAAGATAAGCCACAGGCTGGGGCAAAATACTTGCAAAGACGCATCTGATAAAGGACTGCTGTCCAAAATGTACGAAGAACTCCTAAGACTCAACAAGAAGAAAATAACCTGGTTAAAAAATGGATCAAAGACCGTAACAGGCCGCTCACCAAAGACGACGTACAGAGGCAAATAAGCAAATGAAGATGCCCCACATCACGTCATCAGGAAGTGCAGATTAAAACAAGGTCCCAGCATACACCTGTCAGAACAGCCAAACACCAGCGCTGACCACGCCGAGCGCCAGGACGAGCGGCCAGAGCCTCCCTCACGGCTGGAGGGAACAGACGGGGCAGCTGCTCAGGAAGGCGGTTTGTTTGTTTCTCACAAACCCACACACACTCTCACCACATGACCCAGCAATCACACTCCTTGGATGTTTACCCAAAGGAGCTGAAAACTCACATCCACACAAAAACCCGCGCACACGTTTACAGCAGCTTCATTCACGATCGCCAAAACCTGGGAGCAGCCAAGACGTCCTTCAGTGGGTGATGGACAGATGAGCTGTGGCCCATCCAGGCAGTGGAGTGTCATTCAGCAACAAGAAATGAGTTATGCCACGAAAAGATGTTGACAGGACTTTAACAGCACATCACTCAGTGAAAGAAGCCAGTCTGAAAGGCTACGTGCTATATGCCTCCAACTGTGCGACACATTCTAGAAAAGGCAAAGCGATGGAGAGGGTGGTGGAAGACTGGGGGTGGCCAGGGGTCGGCAGGGAGAGACGAATAGGCGAGCACAAAGGCTCACCTGTCGATAACATCCTGGAGGGACTCTTGACGTTGAGTCAGCGTCAAAATCAGGTCCTTCTGACTTTTTGAGGGTGACGTGTAGTGGCTTGCTGGCCCAGCCCCCCTCCCGTGTCTGCCACCTAAAGCTCCGGGCCCCAGGACCGGCCCCCCGCAGGCCCGGGAGCAAAGTCCCAGCAGGTCTGCGCCGTAGACAGGGGTCTGGGAGCAACGCCGCTCGTTGACAGAATGAATCTGGTCCAGCCGCTCTTTCAGAAGTCTGGCCTTTTCTTCCTGCATCAAACATTGATGAAAACGGTCAGTGAGAAACAGCAGGCCACCTGGTGGTCTGTTGGGGTCCTGAGGGGTCCCTGGGGGAGCCCTGCCATACAGAGCAGAGCCCGCCAGGCAGGGCCTGCTCCGCAAGACACAGTGGCAGGAAAGCAGTGAGAAAGCAGGCAGAGTTTCCTGAGATAGTGGGCATTTCACATGCCTGGAAGACAGAAGAATATAAAAATATGCGACAAGCCCAGGTGCATTTCATTAGGAAAGTATTTTGAAGGGCACAGTTAAAGAACACGTGTGGTCTTGGCTGGGGTGGCTCAGCGGACTGAGCGCTGGACTGCGAAGCAAAGCGTTACTGGTTCGATTCCCAGTCACGTCGCATGCCTGGGTTGCGGTGGGGGGCGTGTGAGAGGCAACCACATATTGATGTTTTTCTCCCTCTTTCTCCCTCTCCACTCCCTCTCTAAAAAGATAAATAAATAAAATCTTTTTAAAAATTAAAAAAACAAAGAACCTGTGTGAATGACCCATGACATGGACAACAGTGTGGGAACTGACTGTGGGAGCAGGGGTTGGGATGGGCAGAGGAGGGCAAAGAGGAGAAAATGGGGACAACTGTAATAGAATAACAATGAAAAAATGATTAAAAAAAGGGAAAGTATTTTTAAAATCAAAGTTATGTAATCCAGACAATGTTCTGTTAGGCAGAGGAGCCGTTAGAGCTGTGGGAGCACCTTGTGTGTGGGGGCTGCCCAGGGCCCATGGCGCCCCGAGTCCTGCCCCATACCTGGGTCGGCCCTCCGAGGGGAGAGGCTGGTTTGGAGGCCATTCCGGGTTCTCCTACAGCGAGGGGGTTGACTGCCACTCGACCAGGCACACCAACTGCAAATCAAAAATAACAGCTGGCAGCGACGCTCCGGCCCTCCCCCTGCTGCCCAGCCCCTCCCCCTGCCCAGCCCCTCCCCCTGCCCAGTGTGCTCTCAGAATCAGCGCCACCTCCCGTGGGCGCAGGCCTGGGGCATGCACGCTCACACCTGAATTAGAACCACCGGCTCACCAGCCCTGCTCTCTGGCCACGCTCTGAGCAGAGTGCCAGAGTGAGTGCCCACATGTACAAGATTTATGGCCATCCTCGCGGTGCTCACACTGGCACGGTGACCACCGGGGCCCCATCTGCCCCTGGGCCAGACGTCAGCACTGCCCTCCAGGGCAGTCCAAAGCAGCCCCAGGATCAGCCAGGGCCACGCTGCGTGCCCGACAGATCAGTGCTCAGAGGACGATTCACAGAGGCCTCTGGGGCTGGAGGGCCCTGGTGGGGGAGCCGGTGGGGGGTGTGACTTGTGAGACCATGGGCCCCTCCCAAGCTCCCAAGCTCCCACGCTCCCTCCCACCCAGGGGAAGCCACAAGGGCCGTCGTGAAGGGTACTGTGGGAGCCTGGCCAGCTCCTCAGTCAAGGAGCAGCCAGGAAGAAGCCCCTCTGGGTACGCTCCTGGGCTGTGAGCAGCTGGCTTCTGGGCTCCAGCTTTTTCGCCCCGTCTGCCTTGTTCCCTGCGCTCCAGCCCGGCACTGAGGAGGCCCGTGTCGCAGAGACTCCACAAAGGCCACCCCTGTTGTCCTAACACACTCAGGTCGGCTGCAGTCAGTCCTCTGGGTTTTATCTTTGGAGATGGCCCACAACAGTACGCTTTTGCCTTTTCTGGAATGTCACAGAGTCGGACTCATACTTGGTTCTTTGCGTACCAGGGGAGCTGCGGTGATGAGGCTGGGGTGTGTCCGGGGAGCGGGCCCTGGACAGGGTGGGAGGCAGCATGGGGCTGGGCCAGATGGAAGAGGGCTAAGCCCTGCCTCGTTGCCAGTCCCAGGGGAAGTTCTAGCACCAAAACAAAAATCTAAGGTAGGCGGAGGCTGGTGATAGTCAGCCAGTAACTCTGAGAGCAAAAAAGAAAGGTAGCAAACCAAGAGGACACAGCCACAGCGGGACCATCAGGCTCTGAGGCCCCACAGTCAGAAACCCCAACGCTGCCCAGTGACCTTCGCAACAAAGAGAGTCAGGAAGAAGCACCGCAGCCAGTCCCCTCCCTGGTCAGGGCACTATACCTGGTGGGGTCACAGGGGCGGGGCCTGGGGCTCCAGCCGGGGGCTTGCTCCCCAAGGCGCTCAGGGCTCCTGCCTGGGACACGGTCTGCATCACCACGGGGCCCGGAGGGCGCAGGTAGGACTGCCCGGGGGCCGACACGATCTGAAGAACGCTGCCTGAAAGCACACGCGCCAGGGGGTCGGTCTTGGCTACGTGCCCTACCAGAGGGCACAACCCCTCCACAGGTGCACAGACAGACAAGGTCACCCACTGAAAACCCAACACCAAATTTTCCTGAATATGGCAAAGCTCAGTTACTTGGACAGAAACGAGAACACCCTTTCACAATGAACATGACTCTAAAGAACAACGTCATTTTTCTTAGTGTCCAAAAAAAGCTTTTCTATTCCTACGAACTCCTGGTATCTGTCGATGCAGAGGGTGCCCACTCAGGGTCTATCATGTGTTTGAGACCTTAGTCACAGGTAGAAGGTCCCAGCTCCCAGATCACACCCGTTAGCTGGGTAAAGCAATGTCTAAGGCCTTGTTTTTTAGCCCACATGCTGCGGCTCTGCCCAGGGAGCTGGCCCTTTTGCCCTTTGGTGAGGGGGAGCCTCTCCACCGCTCCGGCTGTGTGGGAGGCCCCCCGTGCTGCAGAAGCTGGACCGTGTCAGCCGTGGCGGCCGGTGGCCTCCCTCCTTCCACCATGAAACCGCAGGGACGTGGCATTAAGCCCGACTGTGCGCATTCTCTGCTTCTCTGCTGCAGGTTTCCTGGGCCCACCCTCTGCCAACGATGACCCCGCAGAGGCCTCCTGCCCAGACCAGAACCGTGAACAGCTCGCCCCATGGACATTGCTGGGGGCGGGGATGCGGTGGGGGGGTGAGCGCTGACGACACCACCCTTGAATCCAAACCTACAGCTGAAAGGGACACAAATGACTGAATCGTGGCCACGTGGTCACTTAGGACTAACGAGTGTGCCACTCAAACTGCATCCCTCTTTTCTTCAAAAAGCAGCCACTCCACGGACATACCGCTCTCGACCACGGGCCTGGAGGCTCCGGTCTGGAGCTACTTGAATGCGAGGGAGACCACACCTTCTTCCACGTAAACTGCCAGTCTACTGGTATTTTTAGGACAAGTCACCTCACAAGAAAATTGCAAAGTAGCAAATGTTTCTATTTTGGTTTTCAGAACCGGGAACTTCTATCGAAAGATGGGGCTTTAAGCATGACTACCGTCTACTGAGCTCATGTCAAGGGAGGGTTATCTGGGTGACACACACACTATACCACTGCTCCTCCCTGCATCCTCTGAGATCACACCCTCCCAAGGTCAAGCTCACTGTGGCGTTTACAGGGAGGCGCCTGAGCTGAAAGTCACTGTGGCAAAGGACAGCTGGCAGCCTCCTGCTGTCTCCAGCCGCGAAGAGCCCACAGTGCAGCTCTTACCGTGACAAGGAGCGAGCAGTCTCTTACCTTGCAGCTGCAGGGGCTGGCCGGCCGTGAGCTGCCGCAGTTGGCTATGGGACAGGGTGAACTTATTCCCCTGGAACTGTAGTGTCACTGGGGTCTCTGGCTGGGCGACTCGACTCGGTGGTCCTGCGAGTGAAGCCAGCTGTGCTATTTTGACCACCTCCCCACCTGCGGGAACACAGAGAAAAGGGGATAAAACTCCTGTGAAAGCGTACGACTGTGACGCTGACAGCTGTTGGTCATACAGAATGACCATGGGTAACTGAACGGTCAGAAGAACATGGATCACGTAGTGCTGACGCTTTCAGAAATTAACTATTTTAATAGAAAAGAGAAAGTTAACATCAGATTTTAATGGTCAACTTCTGTAACTATAACTAGTAGGGATTTCAGACATCGAGATGGTAATCCAATTAACCAAACTATTAGGGACGCTTTACTTTCTTCTCCAAATGGTAAATGAGTAGCAGATGCAAGAAACAGCAGGAGTCTACCTGTAACACGCCCTAAAAGCCCTGGTATCGACCTCTGCTCCGGAGAACCTCCAAAAAGTATCCAGTACACGTCCAGGCAGGCTCAGGGTGAGCAGGATCTACCAGTCCAGAGGTCAAGGGCAGACATGCGCAGCATCGCACCCGACAGCCTCCTCAACGTTCAAGTCCGTGATTACAACTCACAGACGGGCCTTTAAGACTTGAAGACCCATGCCGTTTGAGCCAGATCATAGGCTCCAATCGGCAATGTGCACTGTTGGGAAATGTGAAACTTCACATCGCTCAGAACCTTTTTTTGAAAGCCTAACTCAAATGAAGTCACATGCACCTCACTCAAAAGGCTGTATTTACAAAGGATTAAAGATTTTTCGATCCAATGTTGATATTTGAGTCTAAACATTCCTCCCAAGAAAATCCATGCAAGAATTATTAGTGATGAGATAAAGATAACAGTAAGCAAAAGATGAGAAAACATCCAGGCATCTTGTGCACAGAAACCATGAACAAGGGCGGGAGAAGGAAAAAGGAGACGCGAGGGCTGCACGCAGAGAGGGCCTCCCGCCAACCCTGGTGGCCCACGCGGAGGTGAGGCCACCGGACTGAAGGTGCCCTGGCTGGCTGCGCTGCTGGCACAGTTCCTGGGGCACAGCCATAGGATCCTATCCCAGGCCAGAAAGTGCGGCCCGCAGGTATGACTGGGCGGTGACTGCCCGCGGGCCATGGGCAAGAGTCCGGACAGGGCCGGCGTGGGTGCGGCAAGGCCTCGGGACCCCGCGCCTCTCTCACCCTCGACCGAGGCCTCCACAGCCCGTCACACTGCAAACGTGTGCATGAGGCGGCATCTGAGACATGGTGCAGCCCGTGGCAATAGCTGGGGCACTTTCCACAGTGGAACCAACAGGGTCCACATGAGACTGGAAATGAGCTAATCACATTGCTCACAATGAGAAATTCTATTAAGACAGTTAATAAGATTGGGGTGTTTTAGTCACTGAATTATTGCAAAATGTCTCCATTGAGCAATAATTCATCCCAGGTTTAAATCTGGTAACAGCGAGAGACAAAAAGGAAGTCAGTTTTTAGAAACTGAATGCTCATTCCCATGGCTGGCAAGGATGTGATCCCCCTTCACTGTACCCCCACCTGCTCCCCAAGCTGACCGTGGTGCTGCCGGTGCGAAGCCTAACAGAAGGGAGGCGCAGTCATGGGCACACAGCGCAGAGCCTGAGTGCGGAGGAAGGCAGAGCTGACGCACAGGGTCAGGAGAAAGGACAGAGAAGGGATGGGCCCTGGGCCCTGGCCCTGGAGATCGAGGGCCAGAAAGGACAGCATGGCAAAGATAGCACCCGGCACGGGGGACAGGAGTGGACAGCAAGGCTCTTGGCACCGCTGGTCTGAACACGGCTTCCTGGGGGAAGAGGGAGCAGAACCACCAGGAGAGGCGAGGCCACTTACTAGGCAGGCGCGCCTGGGCCTGCGAGGTGAGCAGCAGCCCCTGAGGCAGCGCGCTCTGCCCGGCTGGGTGCGAGGGGGCCTGGGGCTGGGGCTGGGGCAGGCCCAGGGCGGAGGCCTGGGCAGCGGTCTGAGCCCGCAGTTTCGCAGGGTGGGCTGGGCTAGGAGCTGTGCTGCAGGTCGAGGCGGCCTGGGGTCTCGGAGCACCGCTGGGAGCCTGGGAGGTCTGCAACGGGGCTGCTGCCGCTGCAATTGACAAGGGCAGTTTGTGCAGAGCTGTTAGAGGTTCTGAATCAACGCAGTATTTTAAACCCGACTTTTAAAGAAATAAAACAAACATTTCATACTGTCTCTCAAATGAGAAGTTCTAACAAAGAGGGTGGAGGCCAGTGCAATCTACAGAGTGAGAAAAGTACAACTTTTTATCGTTTGTTAACTATTTCCACTTTGAGCAAATCAGCAGACCGTGCAGCACATCCCTGCGATGAACGGGTGCTAAGACGTCAGCCATAGGAACCCCAGTGTCCATCAGAGACCACCCTGACCGCACGCCGGGGGCGCACACAACAGCTGCACCTCGGTCGCACCAGGAGCGCTGGCACAGAGTGTCTCTGGACGCTCACACGCTGCCGGGCACATGGCCCCGAGGACGCGCTGACTGGGGCTGCAGCACTCCCTCCATCACCTCGCCCTGTCCTCCTCTTCTGCGATCACGCAGTGACAGCAAAACGGGGGCACGAAACATGACAGCAGCCTCCTCGGGAGCACCACAGCCGAGTCCCATATGTGAACTACATCCCCGAGATATGCCCTCATTTGCCACACCAACCACGACTCCCCTCAGAGTGCAATGTCTTATGTGGAAATCCAGTTTAGAGAAATGTTTAAAAGCCTCAACGTTGTCCGAGGGCTGCATGTGTCCCTGTGGTGGAGCCAGGGCGAAGGCCCCATGTCATCAGGGCATGGGGGTACCCTCCAGGACGGGGGCACCACACCACGTGGGACGTACCTTTTGAATCCGGGTTGGCAGAGAAGGTGGCGATAGGTGGCCGTCCTCGAACGTGGCCCTGAGGAGTGGCAGTGGCCGCAGCGGGGGTGGCTGTCCTGGGTGGGTGTGTGCTGGGGAAGGCCACTGTGCGGCCCTCGGGCTTCTGGCCATACTGCACGGGCTGAAACAACCTGGGCGCCACGAGGGCGAGAAGACACAGCATCACTGCGGCGCAGGTCTTGGGGTGCAGGCCCTGAGCAGCAGGGACTCCCCGTTCTGCTGCTGGTTAAAGCGGGGCAGGGCCCCTGGGCTGCTGCTGGCAACACTCAGTCCCCGAAAACGGTACCCCCCGTGCCTGCCTGATGTGGGGGGCGTGACTTTAACTCAGTTACGTTTCCATCAGTGTGGACTAGGAAAAGACATCTGACACGAAGTCCACGAGCAGGAGTAAGTGGAGCGAAAGGCCGACTGCGCTGTCAGGCGACAGACAGCAAGGACAGACGTGGGGACAGAGCCTTGCCCACAGGAGAGTGCCCGCCCGCGGCGGCTACTGTCGGCTTTGTCTCTGCACTGGTGCTCACAGGGAGACTGCAGTCAGGATGTCTGCACCGGCAGAGCACCCCCCCCAACCCCCTGCACGGTCCAGCAGCGCAGGGGGGGTCGGGGGAGGGACAGCCAGGAGAGGCCGGCTGAGGGTGCAGCTGCGTGTGACCCGCGGGCTGCAGGCCCTGCCGATGCGGGGCAGGGCCCGAGCCCCCAGGAGGCCACACACAGAGGAGACAGTAAGAAAGCCACCGGCCTGCAGAGCGGGCCCTTTGAGGACAGAGTGCTCATTTCCCCTTTTCTGCCTCGTTTTTGCCCCAAGCCTCGGACTTTGCCTCTCTCCAGCTTGCTGGATTAGCCTCTCCTAAGTCACCTGGGTTTTGCCTTTGTCATTGGACATCATCTGCCCCATCTCAGCCTCATGTCATTTCAGGTGTCCCTTCTGCTTAGGGTGGGGTCCTCTGCCCACCGCAGGTCCGGTACTGCCCCACAGCAACCCCTCTGCCCTTGCCACGTAGACACCTGGCTGTGACAGCTGCCTGACCGCCTGTCCCCAGCGCCTCCCCACAAAGAGCCCCTTCCAACCCCAATGCTTCTGTGAGACAGCGAAGGCCACTCCTCAGGCGGGCGAGTACAAAAGTCCCATGCTTCCATTTACGCAAGGACGTCTGGGCAACCCTGGGTGAAGCAGGTCACCTGTGACGGGTCTTTCTTCTCACAGCCCGGAGCCCAGCGTCGTGAGGGAAATGGAAACCTGGTCCCGGCCTCCCCGTGTCGCATGAAGCCCACTGCCTGGGGCCCACTCTGATGGTCCAGGGCCCAGCCGTACACAGAGACAGGTAGGGCACTGCCGGCAATACCCCCGCACTCACCTGCCAGGCTTCAGCCTGACGGTGGGCGGCCTGCCTGGTGGCGGCGGTGCAGTGAAGAGTTCCTCGATGAGTTTCCGAGTTGCCTTTTTCTTGCATAGCCATTCGGCCTCGTGGCGAGTCATCCTATTTTCTAAGCTAATGAGGTCAAATATAGAAAGGTCGGTTTCCTAAGTAGAAAAAGAAAAAAAAAAAACGAGCTACATGAAGCGGTAGAAAAAGCCCTTGACTAAGAATCCAAGGAGGTCTGCAAACAGGAAAGCAGGCCGTCTGCCCTGAGAAGTGCTCCCCAAGCCCTCGCCCACCCCCACACCCTGTTCTGGGGCTCGGTGTGCCTCGGCTCCCCAGCTCCGAGATGCGAAGGACGGCACTGGGTAGTCCTGTGCGGCCATGGGAAGGGGGGGGCAGCACTTGGAGATGGACAGAGCCGGTGGAGCGGAGGGAGGCCTGGATGGCACGGGGATACCGGGCCTTGTCCAGAGGGAGGGGCTGGGGGAGACCCTGGGAAGACCCGGGAGCTAGCGTGGAGTGTGGCACGTCGCTTGTCCAGCAACAGAGCCCTGGGGTGCTCATTCCTCAGGGAGCATGCACTGTTTGTGCTCCCAGCTGGGGACCCGCCAGAGCCGCCCCGCCTGGGCTTCTCTCAGCTTTCTTGATGAACGCGCAACCTCACGCCCACAGGATGGGGAGTCAAGCAGGGTTGTCAGTGGGGGTGGGCGGGGATGTAGAGAAAGGGACCCCTCCCACTCGCGCACACTGGTGGGAGGAAGCAGGTGCAGCCGCCGTGGAACGCAGTCAGCACAGGGCCCACACTTCCAGGGCTAGACACGCGCCTGAGGAAAACACCCCCACGTCCGCAAGAAGCTTGTGTACAATGCTACGGCTGCGTGACAATGGTCAAAATGTGGAAGCGACCCAAGTGTCCAACAGATGAACAAACAAAACATGAGATGTGCACACAGGGGAACCATTCTGTCTTCAGAGAAAGGAATCCAACTGCAACGTGACACACTCTGAAACTACCATGCTGAGTACCAGGTCCACGTGTCGCATGGCTGCACCTACGCGAAACATGGGACCTGTGTGAAGTGGGTTAATCCACAGAGAGTGGTGCAGAGGAGAGGCTGCCCGGGGACACAGGAGTGGCGGTCAGCGTGCGTGCGTCTCCTGGGGGGTATTGCCGTGCTCTAGGGTGCGGTGATGGCCTCACAGATAAACACTTAAAATTATTCTTAGTACATCCAGGAATGCAGCAAGGTGACCAGATCTTTGTCTGACACAATCGACAGACTTCAAAATGACAGTACTAGATCCCAAATTTGACAGCATAACATGACAAAGATACGTTACAATAATACAGGCAGTCAGTGTGAGTGCACGGAGGCCGGCAGGCTGTACGCTCCAGAAGGCTGCGTCCAGGGTAAGGAGTGAGCTTAGAAGCAGCACAGCACGAAAAGCAGCACAGGAGAACCGTGCCTGCAGACGCGCTGAGGTCAGCGATTGGATGCGCCTGCGCTGCCCATGGCTGCGCTGTCCTGCAACCTGCTGAGGGACAGGTCTCTGTCTGAGCAGTGACCACAGTGGCGGTGGGCAGGCTGGCCCGCTCACAGCGCACCTGCTGCCCTTGGACCCTTGGACCACCACACACACACGGGTCACACCTTGAAGCCCCCTGTGCAGAGGAGAGGGGTGCCGAGGCCACAGGGTCCCTGGTCTGTCCCTAGTGGCTCACCCAGGGTGCCACGCAGGTTCCCAGGTCCCAGGCCTCCAAGCCTATGCCCAAACACTGCCGTCTGCCAGGTGGCTGTCAGCACAGCTGTAACCCGGTTCCCTGTCACGCACACACCGCACGGTTTCTCAGGGTCCCACAGTGCACGACGCGCAAGGAAAGCCTGCGCCGCGGGTCAGTGCCAGAGGCAGGCGCTGCGCTGAAGGGAAGCACAGCACGGGGGTTGCTCAGCGCTGCCCAGCATCAGGACCCCTAGAACGATGGGGTCAGTGTGCCTGGAGCTGGCCCCCCACAAAGCTGCCCTCCTAGATCCCCTCCTTACCTTCCAGGCATCCCTGTCAAGCACCTTCAGGACCAGGGAGGCCAAGCGGAGCTGCAGCGGCCCAGCCGAGAGCGAGGACTGTGGGAGCCGGGGCTCCACCAGCCCGGGGTGGTTGCAGATGCGCTGCAGCCTCAGCAGGATGCTCAGCACGTCCACAAAGTGCCCGCCCTTCAGCGCCTCCTGGGTCCTGCCTCGGGAGACAGGAGCACTCAGCATCTGCTCTGCTAATGCCACAAACCCAGTGGCACACGCAGCACCCTGGATGTGCTCAGGTGTGTCACACCACCCAGGTCCCAACTCCTGTCCAGGGACTTGGGACCCTCGGGCTTCCTCACTGTCCCTAAGAGACAGGACAGGATGCCAGAGAGCCAGGGGTGAGGGTCAGGTGTGAGCACATCCATCCTCTCTAGGCCCCCATCCAGCACGGAAGGGGACTTTAAGAAAAAAAAAATCCTCATCCAATGATATGTTTATTGATTTTAGAGAGAGAAGCAGAGAGAGAGAGAAACATCGATCAGTTGCCTTACCTACACATCCCAACCAGGGACTGTACTTGCAACCTGAGCATGTGCTCTGATTGGGAATCAAACCCACAAACTTTTAGTGTCCAGGACCACGCACCAACCCACTCAGCAACCTGACAAGGGCATAGGGCATTCTAAACAGAGAAATGACGTATGTCAGCCCAACTGTGATGAGTGCTGTGAAGCTGTGGCAGCATCTGACAGCTCAGGATGAGGACCCCGGCCTGGACAGTAAGAACACTGCGGGGGCAGGCGTGAGTGCATCCCATAGAGTGTCCCCTTGTTTCCTCTCAGGGTGGGATGCCACACCCTGACACACAGGCCTGTGGAAGGGGGAGGGGCTGCCCTGCAGAGTAGGCAAGAGGGGCTGTGGAGGATGGCGGGCTGGTTGGTCTACAGACTCAGGGGCTGAGGCAGCAGAATGGAGGGTAGAGAGAGGCGGTGTGAGGAGGCAATGGAAGAGACGCAGGTTTCTAACAGAGGAGCCGGGCTGACGGGCGGCAGAGCCCAGGAGTGAAGCAGGCCACAGCGAGTGCAGCTCTGCGCCAGCGGGGTTTGCAGTACTCAAGGGGCAGCTCTAGTGGGCCGGGGGCGTGGTCAACTGGGGAAGCAGTTGTGGAGCCCCAGGGTCTGAAGCCTGAGCACAGCCGTGAGAGCACTGGCCCCAGCGCAGAGCAGGGGACGACAGGGATGGGGAGATAAGTACAGGGACAGCGCTGCAAAGCACAGAGGGTGATCACAGGTGTGTGACACCTGTGTGTCCAAGGTCTGGAGCAAAGGACACGCTTCAGAGAGAAGACTGAAAACACAAGCCACACTGGGTGCGCGTCTCCAGAGGAGGTAGACTCAGCATGGAAGGGGCTGGTGACAGACCAGGAGCAGTGGCGCTAATCCGGCTGGTTGGCAGCGTTCTCTGCAGAGGGTAGACGAGGCCGCCAGGAAGGGGGCAACCACGAAGCAAGCAGGGATGCGGGGGCACGGTCACCGCACACAGGAAAAGAAGGCGTGGATCAGGAGCCATACTCAGAGTGTACCCGAGGGCTGCGAGACCGGCGCATCCATGCACGGGGGCGTGCTTGGCAACACCCTAGAAAGTCTGCTCACTGGACAGGTTCAGGGAGGACGAGACGCCCAGGCATAAGGAGCAGGTCTCTTCCCGCCGCTGTGTCAGTGCAAAAGCCACTGAACGGCACAGGACCTGCTGGCATCAGTGGGACCCAGATTCAGGGGCCTCTCCTGAAGGTACACAGGGAGTCCTAGAGCCGACGGGTGGGCAGGACCGTCCCCCCGAGTGCACAGCAGCCCCATGCCCTGGCAGGTCCCCACGGAGTGACGGCCCAGGCACCCTGGTGCTGGGCGGCGCCCCGGATGCCATGGGGCTCACAGGCCCTGGTGCTGGTCCTGACCTCTGCGTGAGCTGCCGCTTTCGCTACTGAGACGACTCCTCACAAGCTGACATGAGGACCCACTGAGACATGTGACTGACACCCAGCTTGAACAGCCCTGCACTTTTTCTGCTCACACACCAGAGACGTGCACGAGGCTCAGGGAAAGATTGAGGATCTATACAAACAACACATGCTTACGCTCTACCCTAAAATTTCCAAAAGTAACCCTGCAAAATAGCATGAATTGATGGCACACCTGTTTACTGAAAGCTTTCTCCATGAAGATGCCATTCTGACACTTTTCCACACAACGAGCCCACAGTCCCAACATCCCCCTCATTTTACCCGCAGACACAACACTGCTGGCGGCAGAAGGGCCGCCTTCCAGAGCTCTGCCTTCCTCCAGAGCGCGCGTTCCCCACCATCTGTGCCCCACTGTGACTTGCACCTGCCACCTCAGGGCAACACACTAGGTGACCCCTTTCCTCCCACAAGCAGCGAACATGTGAACCAGGTGAGCAGCCAGGGGGCCATGTGACAGAAACAGAGGAGCCCGTTTCAGAAGGCCACCAAGGCCAAGTTTGTTGGAGCTGGTGGGCGCTGCATTGACTTTTCTTGGTTGCCCACGAAAGACAGAGTGGCTGAGTACAAATGTACTGATTTAACACTTTCATGGCTTTCACTCCACGCTTACTTTTGTTTTCTTAATTCAAACTCATGAAAATGAAGAGCACGACTGAAAGCCCAAAGGTCGTGGGAGAAGATCAGGGAGCGGAGCAGGGGTTCCTGCACCCTTGGGCCCACACGGGAGCAGGTGGCACGCCGCAGCCCCCACGACACTGACTGCTGCCTGCATCCCCGACACAGCACTCCATCACCCGTGGCTTCACGTAGCTGCAGTCTCAGCTACTCGCAATCCAAAAACATCATATGGAAAGTTCCAGAAATAACCAGTTTATAGTTGTTTAACTGGGTGCTCTTCCAGATAGCATGAGGGACTCTCTCCTGGTGCGGGAGTCAACCATCCCTTTGTCTCATGACTCCACACAGCAGACGTTCCCTGCCTGCTAGTCACTTAGAAGTCCAGGGACTATCCTGGCATCACAGTGCCCGTGTTCACGCGACCCTTTCGTTACTCCCCACGGCCCCAAAGAGCAAGGGTAGTGATGGTGGCCACGTGGACAAGCCCAAGAGAAGCCGGAAGTGCTTCCTTTAAGCAGAAAGGTGAAAGTTCTTGATTTAATAAGGAAAGAAAAGATGGTATGTTGAGGCACCTAAGATGCACGGTCAGCACAAACCACCTGTCTGCAAAACTGTGAAAAGGTGTGTTGTGTACAGACTAGGAGATACAGGGTTCGGCACCATTTTAGGCATCCACTGGGGAACCCGGAACAGACCCTCTGCAGGAAAGGAGGTCGTGCAGTCGTTCTGCGGCCACAGCCGGCCTGAAGCCTGAAGTCCTATGTTCACCAGAACGGGTCTCCTGTGAGTCTGAGCGGAAACGCTGCCAGATGATGCCATGGGCAATGGGAGCGGGAGCAGAGCGCCTGCCACACCTGGGTCTGTCAGGCAGGCAGAGCCACTGAGGAGGAGGAGTGAGTCCAGGGAGGGGGCCCAGTGCAGGGCAGCGTGCTCACCCGGGCTGCAGGATGACGTCCTCGTACAAGGCTTTCTGTCGGCTGGAGAGGCGGCACTTCAAAACGTGCTCGTACTTCTTTGTCAGCTGCTTTTCCACATCTCTCTTGGTTCTTCTCAGAATAAACGGTTGCGTCACCTGGAAAAAGAACATGGCCCATTGTTTTCTCTCTGGGAATGACACCATCACCCATCCCCATGAGCCACTGTACCTCTGGGGTAGGGGCGACCTCCTCACCCACAGGGGGTCCCGCGCACCACCCAGCTCCAGCCCCGCAGCCCCACGCACCCTGTGCAAGCGTATGACCACTTTGTGGTAGTAGTCCTGGCTCTCCTCGCTCGGGGCCTTCAGAGGGAGGTGCAGGTAGGGCCTGGAGAGGCCTGGGATGAGGAAGTGCACCACGGTCCACAGCTCCAGGAAGGTGTTGTGCAGGGGCGCGTCGATCAGGAGCAGTCGCTGCTGGCTGCGCACAGAACCAGAGACCGTGTCTCAGAGCCCCGGCGTGGAGAGCTGGGGCTGCGGGGTGTCGGGGTGAGGCGGTTTCACAGGGAACTACGTGCCTGGTGCCTTACAGACATGGGCTAAACTGAACAAACACTCTGGGGGTCCTCAGCTGGACACACTGTGACAAAGGCCACAGCGACGCTGTGTATGCCTGCAAATGGACCTGCCATCAACAGCATGCATCCTGGCAAATGGCTAGCAGTCAGACCTTTGCAGGGTGAACACGGCTTCCCAGTGCCGCTCGCTCAGGCCCTTCACGCGCTGCATCTCGTCGATGACCAGGCACCTCCACCGCACCCGCGTGAAGGCCGCGTAGCCCCGGAAGAACTGCTTGTAGGACGTGATACAGACGTGGAAGCTGTTGGGCTCGGTCCATCCCTGCGGAACATGAAGCAAGGCCTCACCCATCTCCCTGCCCCCCCGCCTCGTGTGGTGACTTGGGGCGCACTTTCTGAGCTCACCTGTTCCCATCCACAGCCCCCCAACCCCGCTCCTCTTGATCACTTGCTATTCCCGCACAGAAAAGGGTTGTGAGTGTATTTTTACGACCCTTTCCTCCAGGCGCCTGCAGCACTTGTGTGGACAAGTTGGGCAGCAGCTCAAGGCATGAGCAGGTGCTATGGAAGACAGACTCTCAGAGGGGGCCCTGCAGGGGGACCAGCCACACAGGACACGGCCTGGCGAGGCTGGGTGCACAGAGGATGCAGAAGCATGAAGGCCTGCGCTGCACGGTCCGCACCACAAGCCTTTCAACAAAGACCAAGTGACCAGAGACAGTAAAAAAGTATATCTCAAGGTATCGCTTCTTCGGGAAATGCTACTTGACACAACAGCCTAAGGATAGGCCAGAATTTATCTTCAATGAGAACTGTGATCTATAATGTACTTTTATTTACAATCTCATGGCAGAAACTACTGGGCAGGGAAAAGAAGACTCCAAAGGCCTGCTGGAAGTTTACTGCATGTTATGCTCATCCCTCACATACACTACAGGGCATGTGGTGCTGAGGAAGCAGCTGGTTTCTGGGCCATGCCCGAGAGCCGATGGGCCTCCAGGGAAACAGGTCCACAGCACTCCAGAGTCCGCTTTAGCTCCGTAGGAAACACCCTCATTTCCTGGGAAGTGACATGAGGCTGTGTGCACCTGTGGCTCTCCTGGTAGGTGCTTTCAAGGGCTGCAGATCTAGAATAACCTGAAGTCCTGGTGTCTCACGATAAATACACTAATAAGCATGTCTTAACATTTTGAAATTTGTCTCCTATAGAAATTAAGATGCCTTCCTGACTGGCTTTGTTTCACGTGCAAACTACAATACCTGTCTCTTCGCTTTGAGTTCTCTGTGGCTGCCCACGTATAAGAGGGTTTTGAGCCCAGGACACCAGCGCTTCAGCTCGAGCTCCCACTTGAGAACATTACAGCTTCTCACGATGACAAGGTGAGGGCCCCAATTGCCTGTGGATGAAGGAAGATACAGCATCTGCTCTTCAGCTACACTGTCAAGTCCAGGCACCAGCGCGGTGTCGTACATGGACATCCCCGTGTGGGACCAAAGGAGCTGCCCGGCAGGGTGCACAGGCATCCCGCCCACCGTGCCCCCTGGACCCGATGGCCCCACCCCGCCCCAATGTCCGGCTGCTGCGGGAGGCAAGTCTGACTCTCAGGAGGCACTCAGCAAAGAGAGGCCGGATAAGTCATTGCTGAAAAATGTAAGTATTTATTCAGAAACATGGCGAACACCTGTGAGCATGGGGAGGCGCCCTGGCCCACAGGGAATAGCGCTCAGACAAGTGCATCCCGTGGCCCTTGGGGCCCAAGGCAGGCCCGTCCCCACGGGAATGCCCTGCAGCGCCACAATGACTCTCGCGCAAGCTCCCAGCCTCTAACCAACACACCCAAACCACCCCAAAATGTACGGTTCCAATTCATTCTTCTAAAAAATTAGGGTTTTTATATTATTGGGTTGGCCAAACTGTCCATTTAGTTTTTTCCATAAAATAAGAGACGCATTTTTCATTTTCACCAATACTTTGATTTGGGTATTTTAAGGATGTTGGCTCTCTCCCGCGTCGTATAACACTGACTGTTCTCAATTAATGACTCAACTTGATCATGATCAACTTCAGTTGGTCTACCCGACCGTGGAGAAACATCCAGAGAGAAGTCTCCATCATGAAACTTCACAAACCACTTTTGACACGTTTGGTCGGTCACACCACCTTCTCTGTATACTGCACAACCTTTTTTTGTATTTCTGTTGAATTTTTACCATTCTTGAAATAACAAATCTTAATATGCGAAAAATGTTGCTTATTTTCTTCCATCCATCTTCAATATTAAAATGGCTACAAAAACATTCACCAATTTTGATAAGTTGTTTTGCACACTGCATCATGCACGCTGATGGGACAGCTGTCACAATACAAACTAACAAAAATGTTTTGGACAAAGTTAAAGACAACTAAGCACTACTAGAGCCATCTTACAGAAAAAATAACCGAACTTTTTGGCCAACCCAACAGAATCACACACACATAACAAACTTCAACCTCTGTGCTAGAAAGAGGTGTAAACCAAGTGAGAAGGCGGAAATGACAGCCTCAGAAACAATGTTTGCAGCACACTCCTCAGTGGTCATCACTGCTCAGTGCGCAGTGTCACCGAAAGGACCCACCCACAAGCAGAATAAGCAGGTCTGAAAACACTGCAGCCCTGGGGCAGGGGTGTCAGGAGATGAGCTGTGGGTGCAGAGGCTGAAGGGGCAGCAGTGGCTAGGGCAGTGTGCTCCCAGTCACACTGAGGGATGCTCTCCCACCAGCCCTTGGTGGCGCCCGATGGCACTGGCTCACGCCTGCCTGCTCGGTCGTCCACATGCTGATGAGCACCAGGACTCGGGAAGTCACAGAGCCTCGGTCACAGCCAGGTGGGGCTCCCATCTAGTCCTGACTGGGAAAGAGGTTCCCACTCATTTGTGCAACCTGCACCCTCGGTTCCTGAGGCACAGCCCAGAGCAAAGCAGCAGAGAAGACAGGCCAGGCCAGTCCCCACCCTCCTGGCCAGACACCTGGCCTGTGCTTCAGTCTCAGCACCACATGCTATTCCAACGAGCGCTTACCTTCATTACAAGCCAGGTGGGCAAAAAAAGCGACGATCTGCACTGTTTTACCCAGTCCGGCCTCATCCGCCAGCACGCCGTTGAGGCTCTTCCGGTAGAGCTTGGCCAGCCAGTCCAGGCCAACCTTCTGGTAGTCCCTGAGTGCACCGTACAGCAGAGATGGGGCGCCTGACTTCACCTGCAGCGACAGACAGGCCAGTGAGCATGTCTCAAAATGACCACTGAGCGTTTTCTGCAAAGGGAGGTCGTCGGTCACACAATAAGCCTACTGAAAAGCCACAGAAAAGATCTCCAGATAACAGGAAAAGTCAGGGTTTGCTTTTCTGATAGCTTGTGCAACTACGTGGAAGCGAGAAGCCTCCCCACCCCTCCCGCAAAGCGCCTCACCGTGGTGCTGATCCGAGCACTGCCCTTGGGCAGGATGGCTTCAGCCACCGCAGTCACTTCTGCGATGTCCTTTGTGTGAGGTTTCCCGACACTCATTCTCTCTGCAGCTTTGAACTGGTCCATGATGAACAGCGAGTCTATGAGAACCACGTCCTTCCGGACCTCCTGGTCGGCAGGGTTGTCGTCCACATCTGTGAACAGTGGAAAATGAAATTTGCAGCTTCTTTTGTAGTTTTATGAGCATACTTAACGTTAAAAAAAAAAAGGAAAAAAAATCAACAGAATCCAAATAAATCAAATACAAAATTAAGCACCAATTTTTTTTATTTGACCCACTTCATGTACCTCACTGGACATGCTCTCTGGATAAATGGGCACGAACTCTTAGGAAACTACCAACCCTAGGACCACTCTGACAAGCCCTCGGGTAGGCCTGGAAAAGCATCTCTGTAGCTATCAGGGGCTGGCGTCACCAACAGATTTACGGGCACCAAAGGGTTTCGTGACTGCCCCTCCACCACCAAGAAAGGAAAAACTGGAAGTATCGCCAGGTCCAGGCAAGTAAGGGGGTCACCAGCCCCTCCCCTAGTCCCGTTGCTGTAGGGATCCTGACAGCACCACCACCCCACTCACAGGCGTCGTGTCTGACAATCAGAACAGGCAGAACGACACCAAAGAAGGCAGGGTCGGGGCTGTCTGGGGTGCTGGGCATGTCTGCATGTGTCGAATAAAAGTAAAGCCCCTTAAAACCAATGTGTTCAATAAACAACACAACCTGAATAAATGTGATAAAAATCTAGGTCCGTGAAATGATGACTTCTCTAAGTCCGGAGAAAAAAATCAATTGTTCACAACATGATCAAGGGCTCTGATGACTGTGCCAAATTTATAAACAAATAGAAAACACAGAATTTAATAATACGCTATTCAACATAAAATTACATATTAACTCCAACCCCAGCCTTTCTTTCTTCGGACTCACAGGAAACGAAGCCTTCCCCTGGGAGCGTTTTGTTTTTAAAGCTGAGCCCTCCAGCCTTGGCCCGGTGGCTCAGGTAAGGTTGGCGCGCCATCCCGATTGGCCAAGGTTGCGGGGGACACACAAGAATCAGCCGATGAAGGCATGAGCAAGTAGAACTACAAATCAATGTTTCTCCCCCCGCCCCCCTCAAATCAATCAATCAGAAAAAAAAAAAAAGCTGAACCCTCTGAAGACACTAGAACAGACCTTCTTCCTCACTCGTCTCCTCAATGTCAGGTTGAGGTTGGGGCCACTGGAAATTCGGTAGAAAGGCACCTTCATACAACTTCATCAAATCAATGAGGGGCAACTCGGCTGGAAAGGATCGCAGGGAGAAAGGTTACTTTACAACAGGAGTGCCAACTGCTGGAGCATCTCTGGAAATCAGAGGGTGCGTGTCCCCAGTCAATGAGGAGCCCCCTTTCCCACCAGTGTTGGGCAAGAGGCTGCAGCAGCCTCTCCACACACAGGGGTGAGGGGCAGCAGCGTCACTGTCTGTCCGGGAACCACTGTGGCCGCTGAAGGGCTTTATGACACCCTCGGCCTCCCGCTCCCCAGCCCGCAAGCCTGTTTGGGATAACTGGAAGCTGGAGCCCGGCTCAAGTCCGCACAGCGCGCACGCAGCCACACTTACACCTTCCACTACGAGTCAGTGATGCGTGAGGCCAGAACACCAAATGCCACAGGATCATGCCCCCAAAGGGCAACAGTGAAGGCACTGTGCACCTAACACTAATCAAAACCCAGTGGCTTCATCCACTCACGATTTAAAGCAGCCACCAGCCTGGGTTGAGAAGCTGTGGACACAGTGGTGGTCACAGGCGGGTGTTACCACAGGGTTCTTTCTCCTTGATGGTGCGTCCGAACATTTTGGGACAAAATGCTGGGAAACATGCACAGACATCATGGATGGCTGAGGAGGACCCACAGGAAGCAAGTGAAAATGACGACGCAATATGGCAACTCAGTCGGGGTCTCACAGCAAACAATGCACCCACATGAACTAGTTAGGGGACATAACGGCAGCAAACACTCCATTTAGACAGAAAACTAAAGACCTGAACCAACCTTTTTAAAAATGCACAACATCTACCTGAAGAAAGTGCTCCAAGGTCCCGGAGATGCACAAGGACCCGAGTGGGCATCAAGAAGGCAGCGGCAGCAGCCCCAAGGGCACCCTGGTTGTGGACCCATGCGGTGCCCCCCAACCAACAGGCCAGGGCTGGCCTGGGTGACGGCCAGGTGGTGTGAAATGAGAGGGAGTGGCTTGCTCTGGGGGGACCAGCCACCATGCCACCACAACACGAGGATGCTCACATAGCCCATGGGGCATCCCACCTGAGCAAGGGCTCGCCCGCCCCAGCCTGCAAGCCTGGCAGCTGGCCACATGGGCAGAGGTTGAGAAGGCTGAGTCAGAAGCCCCAGGCCAGGCAGCTCCTGATCCCAGACAGACTAGGGGGAGGGGGCGTGCTGGAGCAGTTACCACAGCAACACTCACTGTGCGCAGAAAGTTCTACAAGGACACAAACAGGGCGGCTCAAAGGCTGGGGGACAATGTGCAACCCTGGGTGTGCTCAGCGACCGGGACCCACACCGTGAGGCCTGCCTTTCTGCTGACAGCGTCCCTTTCTAGTCGAAAACAAGCCACAGTGTCTCCAGCACCTCTGGTCCACACTTCACTGGTGGCAGTAACGAAACAACCAGGGTTACGAAGGGAAAACCATCATTCTCTAGAGATGAAGAGCTTGAAACACGGAACCAACAAAAGAGTTCGGCGAAGTCACTGGATGGAAGACCAATAATTACAGATCAACTGCATTTCTATTGTACATACCAGCAACCAATTGAAAATGTAACTTTTCAGAATATACCATTTACTACAACTTCAAAGCTACAGAGTGGGGTAAAAGCAGGTTTATAGTTGTGAGTACGTGAAACACAAGGCTTATCATTCTGTTATTTACTCATTGTTATACTACTTTTCCGTGCAAATCATAAACCTACTTTTGCCCTACCTCGTGCGATGCACCTAAAAACCAATCTGATAAACACATGCATGTGGATCGCGGGCTAGGAAAGCCCAGTCTCACAACGGTGTGACCCCCACCAAACACCACGAGTCGCACTGCGGAGAAATCAGTTTCCCAACGAGTTTTTCTGTGAAACCTGAGCTCAGCACCTTGGTAACCTACTGAGTGGCTGGCACTGCATGTTGGGAGGAAACATGGGCGTGTCACCTGCCTTGGGAGAATGGGTTATCTATTTGGGGGCAGGAAATTACACTCTTATTTCACACTACAGACAAAAGCAATTTTTGATGAGTTAGAGACATGCACATGAGAGTAAAAACAAAAAGTTTTAGCCAATACAAGAAGACATCCTTATGATGTAGAGGTAAAAAGTTTTAAATAAAACCACTCAATTCAATGATACTAAAATTAAGAACACCTGTTCATCAAAAGGTGCCATGAAGGGAATGAAAATGGGGAAAGGTCACTGCTACACACATAACTGACAACAAATTTCTGTCCAGGACGTACAAGGAACACCTACAAGTCAACTGCAAAAAGAAACCTCAAAACCAGACGGGTCGAGACAAGGGAAAACCCATAAGCAGGTGCCGTTCCCCCCCCAGGCAGGCGGAAAGGCGCAGGTAGGCAGCCAGGGCTCCTGAGATGTGGGGCTTGCTGCTACCACTCTGCCCAAAATCTGGTGCGGAAGTTTGGCACCATCTTGTCAAGCTGACCAGGTACGCACGCACATGTCCCTGGTCCGGCTCCTCCACCGCCAGCACGGACACCTGGGTGCCCACGAGCAGCCCGGCAGGCCGCCTACGGCAGGTGTGCATGGGGAACACCGCACGGCAGTGAGAGTCCGCGAGTCCACACAGTGCACAGCAATGTCAACGAGACTCCGGAGATATGCTACGTGGAAGGGCAAGCGGGTTGACCTATGGCGGACGCGTGTGTGAGACTCTGACACACACAAACAAAGCCGCACGCTCGGGGACATGCACAGGTGTTGGGGAGAGAGCCACAGGAGTGACCAGCGCAAGGTCCAGGGTACAGTCACGGCACAGCGAGGGCAGAGGCGAGACAGGCACCTGGCCCTCTTCCCACACGCAGCAGCACGGCTGTTCGCACGGGGCTCAAGGCCCTAGGTGTTCTCCTGCCTCGCACACGCTTGTATTTTGTGCTGACTCGGCGTGTCATGGGGCATTCTGGCAGGATGCCTGAGGCCTACCTTCCTTGGCCAGAGTAGACAGTTCTGTCTGGTGGTCCACGGCCCCTTCGTTCGCCTCCTCCTCTTCAATGGTCTCCTCCTCGTCCTCCACTGCAATGGGGACCACCCAACATCAGTGAGGCGAGCAGCAAGCACTGCATCAGACAGTACGAGGCTTCGACATAGAGCCCCTGAATCTCTCAGGTTAAGTCTGGATTCAACGAACCCACTCAGACCAGAACGCGGAGTGAGGGCAACTCGTCTCCCTGCTGAGCCTGCTGCCGAGGAGTGCACAGGTGTGCTGTCTGGGGTCACGGTGGATTTGTCATCACCCACAGCCACAGGGCCCCAGCCACTATCTTGAGGGAGCTTCGGCCCTGCACCCTGCACCTCGCTCCCTACAGAGACTGGCCCTGGGCACGGAAGGGTCCACCTATGCCCCCAGCAGAACGCGGCTGTAAATAGTCATCCACCCCGGGCACCGGCCCTCACCGCCTGGGGCCTCGCCAGGTGGGCCGCACTACCTCCCAACCCCGCCGCCGGCCCCTTCCTGTCAGCACTCCCCATGTGCCTCTCCTGGAATGGACGCCCCCTCAATCCCGGGCTCCCCCTGCTCCACAGGCCAGTGCCTCGTGCCTTCCCCACAGAGCCCACTGTCCCAAGGCACCCGGTCGGCAGCGGCCCCGGCAACTCCTGGTCATGGTCCCACGAGCGGGCACCCCGCTCGTGAGTTCAAGGCCCTGCAGAGGGGATGGCAAAGGGCACTGGGGACAGACCTTCGTCATCAGTGAGGGACGAGCTCGCTTTCCGTTTTCTTCCAGGTACTCCCGACTCCTGAAACAGAACACACACTGCAAACGTGCGGTCATCAAGCACAGGTGAAAACCCAAGCAGAATGGTCTGTCTGACGTGCCCCTCAGGCGACACTGGGAGCCTGTGACAAGCGTGCCACCATTAGGCCTCTGGTGCCAGGAAAGGCCTGGGCAGTGGAAGAAACGCCCCATGAGCCTCACACTAGAGAGGACCTGTTCTCCCCTGAGGTAGGTGGATGTCATCAAGAACGGAAGTAACACCTGTCACCTCCTAGCGTCTCCAGGTAAAAACGCGAATTCCACCACTCAGATGGACTCACACCGCTCCCCTCTCACCCGGTGCAGGGGCAGCTCTGAACTTACCAGAGCACTTTCCGGCAAAGCATCAGGTCCCTTGGGTCTCAACTCCTTTCCTAGAGAGACAGGTAGCACGATCCGTTTCACTACAGCTGTGGGGGGACATTCCTCACGTGCGTCAAGGGTATCTCTGACCACTCCTCTGAGGAAACAGTGAGGCCCGCCTTCCTCCTGGTGGCCCGGAGCGGCCCCGCAGGGCCAGCCACCACTACCCCGCCAAGCGCACAGATGGCGCTTAGTGCGGAGACGTCTCTCGTCTGGAGAGGAACAGGGGGCAACAGCAAAGCTCCTCTCTCACGGTCCATGTGGTCTCACGGCTCTGTGACTTCAGCAATGGCCACTTCTCCACCTCGGTTTCCTCACCAGTAAAATGGGGGTCACCGGGCCCCACTCCAACCTGTCCCCCGACATTGCCCCGTTGGTGCCTGGCCCACACCAGCAGCAAGGTGGTTGTTGCGTGGTGGTGAGGCAGTGCACCAGCCACTCACAGGGGATCCTCGGGGAACACGACTCAGGGAGGCAACCTCCCAGTCCAGGGCCTGCCAAACAGGACAGGCTCAGACCTCGACCCCGAGAGTGCCCCAAAGCTACCGACCGCCAAGTTGAGTCGACCAGCGAATCTCAAAAGAGTGGTATTATGTAGCCAGGGCAGCAGCACCCGAAGGCAACGTGACCATCAAGCACCACGGGTCCGTGCACAGCTGCTGAGCTGACAGCCTCCCCGGGAAGCCCCACTGTCACCGGGTCCGGTGAGCACAGCACTGAGACAAGTACGGTCTGAAAAAGGCGAGGTGTTTTAGAAGTATCGTACCTTTTCTGGAAACTCTCTGTAAGTGTAAAGCCTTCTTCCTTTTCTCCTCTAATTCGACTTGTAGCTTTATTTCCACAACCTAAGTACAAGAGTTAAACACAGAAGCACGTGACTGAGGATGGGAGCAAACACAGCTGTCAAATGGGCTGTAATGGGAGCACACATGGGGTGGGGTCTCAGTGATTCAGTATCTGTGTCTGCCAAGCCCCGTCGGGTGCTGAGGTCAGAATTTTTGGAAAAGGAGGTGGGAGTGCAGGCCGCAGGTCCGGAGAGAAACTCCCTTAGTGACTTGACCTCTGCCACTGCCCCCAGGAGCTGTGGGAAGGCCCCTAGGGCAGAAGTAAACACACGGAACAGGCAGCAGCCATGTGGCCACGTGCAGCCAGAAGCAGAGCAAGAACCATCCCCCACCCCACAGCCCCCGTCTAGGTAGCTGCACGGCAAGGGTCATGGCAGGGGGCCACCCTCGTTCACCCGTCTCAGGGGCACTGCGGGCTCTGCCTCACCATTAGCCCCGGCCGTCTAGGTCTCAGGACTCCGGTAACACACCAATATTTTACCTGTTCGATATTTGACCAAAAATACTCTATTTCTCTAGCAGTTGAGGCAGCGATCCGTCTTAATCGGTTCTGCTCCTCCCTCTTCCCCCTCTCTTCACGAAGCTTCTTTTCTTCGTGATGACGCGCCACTGTCCTGACAAGCTGGCAAATAAAAGTTGGAGAATTCTGTGTTGGTCTGTGTCACACCATGCTCTAAGAAAAGCACAGACGTTTCTGAAATACGTTTTCAGCCCGGGACGACCCCATCTCAGTGAGATGCAGCCCCATGTGCCCTGAGGGCAGTCAGAGGCTGGGTGAGGAGGCATGGGGCTCACAGTACTGAGCTCCCAGCACCCTCAAGTGGACTGACAGCTGCGGGTCCCATCTCACCCACCTTTTTGGCAGCAGCCACCTTCCACCGCCGCTCCTGGGCAAAATCGGTGGCCATCCACTGCATTTCCTCCAGCAGGTAGTCCCAGTGTGCGCGGGGCCGTGGGGCCTCCTGCAGCTTTGGCAGTCGCCTGAGGGACCACAAGCCTTCCTTCCTCAGCTCGGCTATCCGCTGGTGGATCTGGTTTTCCTGTGGGCAGGGGGTGGGGCAGCACGGAATCATCAACTGCATTCCCCTAATTCGGGCCCTACATTTGTGAGACCTACTCTCTGGTCGTCTCACTAGCAAAGGTTAAGACTTGGACACAAGGTCAAAGGAACGGGCAGACACCTGTCCAGAGCCTTAGAAGCTGAAGCAACAGACCTGCCATCCCAGAGCCATGGCCAAGGCCAGGCTCACACTTACAAGGGAAACAACACAGGCCTGGAATCTGCTTCGACCCCACCAGAAAGGCAGAGAGGCCATGGACGGCTGGCCCCACGTCCAAGTCAAATGGGAGACAGGGAGTGAGTGCTGGGTTTACCAGAGCCACCTGTTTTGCTGTGTTTCTTTGAATTCTTCTAATGAAGTTGAACAGGATAACTGCCTGGTCCCCCCACGAACAGTGAGGGCCATTGCCCGGGCTATTTCTCTCTCTAAAAGAGGGGCCTGAGCACTGTCCCCCAGCCTCATGACACGCACCGCCTCCCGGTCCCTCACCCACAGCCTGTGATGACGGCAGCCCAGACCGCTGGCTTCAGCACAGAAAAGACTCCATACGAGTCTCCCTCCCTCGGGACAGGTCACATGACTGGTCTCAACTGTGCCTCCCTGACCACAAAGCACGCCGCCTGTGCTCGCTGCTGGGCGGGCAGCTGCTGACTTCTGCATCCTGAGATGAGAGCAGCTGCATGTCATAAGCTGGAAGGCGCCAGCCCCTCACCAGTGCCATCTGCTCTGCCAGCTTGTCCTGAGAACCATCCTGGGGCGCGGCTGCATTCTGAGCTGGGCTCTGTGGTTTTGAGGGGGCTGACACAGCCGCCCCTGGGGAGCGGGAGGTGACTGGAGAAAGTGACTTGCTGGTTGCTGAGGAGGGCCTATTCACCGGGGAGGCCCGTGCGGGTGAGGGTCCTGGGCCTGCGCCGCTGCCGGGAGCGATGGACGAAGCGGAGGGGGTGGGCGGGGGCCGTGCACAGGGCTGCGTGGGGTCTGCGGGTGGTCTCACAGACGTCACTGTCTGGAAGGTATAAAATAGGCAACAGGTGACGACAGCGATGGTCCCTCCCCATAGCAATGCAAACGAACACGGGATCGATCATGCCGCCACGGCACAGGCTAAACCACACCCACGAAGCATCAGCCCTGTCACCACACCAACCTCGTAGGCCCCGCTACAAACTAGCGTCTGCTCATGTTGTCTCATCTCAGGCTTTGCCTACTTTTGCCTTTCTTTTCTAGCCTTTCTCCTGTTTTTTTAAATGATTTTTTCAACATTTTCATCGTGTCATCTATTAATTGAGAGCTACCAGACGCTCGCTGTGCCCCTTCCCTGCGGAGGGCGAGCCGCACTGTGCAGCCCTCCCATGGCTGGCAGGCTGCAGCTGAGAGTCCTGCCTGTGCGGCCGAGACCAAGGCACAGCGATGGGGTCCCCACCCCGGCTGATGATGAAGGTCAGCCCATCAGGAAGGAAGTAGGGCGGCAGACAGGAGGGTGGGCCAGGTGCTGCTACCACCTGGCAGGGCCAAGGACAGTAGATGCGAAACACAGCAGGTTCATAACCCAGGCCATGGGGGCAGGGCCCCTGTCCCAGGCCACACCTTTCCCAATGTGTGGCTTGTCTCTGTGTACGAAGTGATTTCCTCCTGCTGGGGGTCAGCAGCGGAGCTGGGGGGCCGCCCCAGGAACCACATGGCCGCAGAGCCTAGGGCCCATGATGCTCTGTCTCTCTGCCCTAGAGAGAGCCGGCAAACACCCCCCGTTGGGGGCAGGCAGGCTTCTGTGGGTTTTGTAAGAAGCTTCTCTAAAATCATGTTCCACAGCTGGTCCTTACAAAAGGTTGGCGAGCAGATCTGAGAGAAACCTCAGTGCCGCAGGCAGTCAGCGCGTGCTCACAAGACTCACGGCCACAGGGATGTGGCCAGGGTGCCCAGAAAGGCTGCCTACCCGCCCGGCAGGCACCCTCCTCTCCAGCAGGTGGACAAAGCTTCGATATGCACCTGGCATGAACAGCTCCCACTCACTCCGGGGTGGCAAATCACAGTGCCTTCTACCGTTGGCTGAGGTACTCAGCATCTCTGGCCACAGTCCTTTCACAGGTAAAATGGAGACAACAGAGACTCTACCTCGCAGGGCCACCAGGTAGAAGAAATACAAGAATACTGACAATGTGCTCATCACACCCACTGACAGCTGGCTGGTGGTGAGGAAGTGGTGGCTGACTATTCTAGAAGATCGAACTCTGCCATGGTCACCAGAAACCAGAAAGAAGCTGAACGGAATGCCCAGGAAAGCCCTGGTCAGTAAGGGGGTGGGGCTCTCTGAAGCGGCCTGCAGCGCACTCACTGAGATGACCCCTGGACACCTATCTGCAGAGCAAAGAGCATGGCGAAGGTGGGGACATGGAGTGCCCTCAGGGGAGCCTGGACGATGGTCTGGAGCAGCCCCGCCACCCCCCAGCCTTGTCTCCGCCTCACTCACACTTCTCCAACCTCTGCCTCACTCGGCATACGTGGGGCAGTGACCGCAAGGCCCTTCGCAGGGCGCCCTGCTCTGCGTGCAGCACTCAGAACCGTGCTGCTTTCTGATGAGCCGGTAATGCCGACTGCGAGGACGGATCTCACTTACTTTACAAATAAGTCACATCTCAGCTGCTGGCTGACTCACCTGACATGTGGAGAAGGGAGAGAGCAGCTCGTGCGCCCTCCCGTCACACCTGCCTCCCCCCCCCCGCCCCCCGCCCCACCCCTGGATGGAGCCCGAGGCCCAGGGTACCTGCGGCTGGGACGGAGGCAGAGGGGCCTGCATCTGCACCTTCCCGGGCACCGAGGTGAGCAGAGACGGCTGTGCGGGCTGCGGAAGCACAGGTAGCTGGCTGGCGGGGGACGTGGGGACGGGGGCATTGGGCTGCTGGGCCTTCGTGGGAACATGCAGCTGTGTCGGTGGCTCCCCCATGGGCGGCTGCGGCGGGAACTGCAGCGTGGGCGGCAGGGGCGCCGTTGGAAGGCCCGCCGGGGGCAGCCTGCCAGGCAGCGGCGGCGGCGGCGTATGCAGACTGGCGGCGTTCTGCACCGGAGGCCCTGTGGATGGGTCGTACTGCTGCTGGCTTTGCTTTTGTCCGGTCAGCTGGGCAGCCTGAGGGGCGGGAGGCATCCCTCCTGCAAGACAGAAAAGGCCCCACCAGCACTGACTCCGGAGCTCATGAGCGTTGACCGTGAGTCAGACATCACCTCCCAGGGTTTGTCACAGACCCGTCCCTCAAAACCATCATACATGCAAACGGGAAGTTTAACTGGTGGGAAATCCAAGTTATAGTAGATCTAACGTTACGAATGAGCACACAAAAAAGGACAGGAGGAGCTGGACCTCTGCAAGTCAGCACCAAGCAGGACAGCACCGGATCACCAGAGGGCCCTGCCGCGGGAGCAACTACCAAACACAGGGGTGGAAGCTGGAGAGACGCTCAAGGGCTAGGACACGTGCGGCTCGTTTAAGGGACAAGAACTAGCCTCGGGGCGGGGCAGGGCGGGGTGTCTTCATTCTGTGCTAACTGAGGTTCAAGAACACCCCAATTTCAGGAGCCACTTCAACCACTCCAGCTCGACTGCACGCGCTTTAGTCTGCCGCAGGCTCTAGACCTCTCCGCACTCTCTCCTTCTGAGCTACAGGAGCTGGCTCTGGCGCTGGGTCTTACCTTGAACTGTCGGCATTAACTGCTGGAGAGGGACTCCTGCATTCACCCCTGGGTGCTGGAAAACTACCCCTTGGTGACCCACTTCAAGTCGAGGTCGCTTAGACTGCTCTAGAATAATTTTCAGAAAAGGTGCAGTTTGATGTAAAAATAAAACCACAGAAGTAGTAGAAAAAACATGTGTGTTTTTATAGTATTTGAACAGGGAGGCCTTTCTATGCATGAACCAAAATCCAGAAGCCATAAAAGGTAAGACTGATAGATATAATTTCTTTTCATTAAAAATTTGCAAATGTAAGAAAAAGCATCCAAAAAAGGCAAAGGACAAGCAAAAACCCAAGAGACAATATTTGCAACACACACGATGGGCACAAGGCTGGTTTACTCAACGTTCAGAAAGCTCTTACAAAGTAACATGCAAAGTATGGACGCCAGACAGACAAAATGGGCAAAGAAAAACTGGCTTGCAGAGGGTCAGACCCACAAAAGGTTAATAACCAGGAAAAGGTTCTGTGCAAGCTGATCGAAATTAAATCCACATCAAAACAAAAGATTTAATATTCACCCATCAGATCCACAAAGATTAAAGGATACAAAATGGCCAAAATGTGTCAGGGCCAGGAGTCGTGGGTGACTCCAGAGTGGACACTGGCCTGGCCCTTGGGAGGGCCGCTAAGCATCCCTGATACTGAAATGTGCGCCTACTGACCTCACAGTTTCATTTCCAGGAGTGTTGCCTTAACTTACACTGACAAACATGTTGGAAAAAATGTAAGACTAGTGTTCAACCCTGTGTTAATTACAATAGAGAAAAGGTGGTATTAACGAATGAACACTAACCAGGGTCTGAAGAATAAAGAAGGAACCACCTGTGTAATGGAATACTATGCAGCCATCCAAAAAGTACAAGGCCCCTGGACGGGAAAGGTGGCCCAGTAAGTCAGCGTTAAAGCAACAGTATGGCCCTGGCTGGAGTGGCTCAGTGGACTGAGCGTCAGCCTACGAACCAAAATGTTGCTGGTTTGATTCCCAGTCAGGGCACATGCTTGGGTTGTGGGCCAGGTCCCCATTAGGGGGTATGTGAGAGGCAACCACACAGTGATGTTTCTCTCCCTTCCTCCCTCCCTCCTCTCTCTCTGAAAAGAAATAAAATCTTTTTAAAAATAAACAAAAAAAGACAACAGTGCACATGTGATCACCATTGAAGTTTCTGAGAATGACACATGTCACAATGCTTGATTGTGGACAGAATGTCTGTGGAAATGCGCAAACGTTAACAGCAGCTACCTCTGTGGCTGGGGAGTGGGCAGGAAATACCAAACCAGAGGTAGACTTAAGTGACACCTTCTGAACTGTTTTACATAATACGTGTATTAAGTGTGTAATCTGAGAAAAAATTCAGTTGAGAGAATGAACGGCAACTTGAAAGAGCTGATGGTTTGACATTCAATCGCATCATGAGGATTAAAAAAAGCCCAGAGGCACCGAGAACAACCACACAGAAGACACCTGCTTGGCTGGTGAGCTAATGCCTCCAGTGCCATGAACATTCACGTAAACACTCCCCAAAAGAAAAACTAAAGTTCAAAGTAGAAACAAACCAAACTCAGCTCCTCAGCATTCACACTCTAGGAACCCGTGGTCACTGAGTGGCGAGCCCCACCGAGGAGCTAACTGGCTCCTGGGCCCAAGACATACCTGCCGGGGGCCCCGCCGGCTGTCTCTTAAAGGGATCCGTTTCTACTGCGCTTCCAGCCCCTGCCACCAGGGTCCCTGCGAGGGCTTGCTGCTGAAAAACAATGAAAGAATCAGACTTGGATAATTTAAGTGCATTGCAACAATAAATAAAACTATCATACTTGCCCCAAGCACTGACCTCATTCCTTTTTAATAAGAGAATTATCTACACAATGTACTTAAATATACATATGCAACGTATATTGCTATATAATAAATAACTTAAAGTTCTAACTTACCTCTGGAAGCAAGAAAGGACTTGTAAAAGGTCAATCATTCTGGTTTTAAAAGGGACTCCCGGTCAGTGCAAACCCACAGCCCTTTGGGCGGGCGCGGGCTTGTGCATGGCACAGGGACGGGCCACTGCAGGACAGGAGTCCGAGACAGACTCCGGCTCAGCCTCCCTGGCCAGTCTCACTGCCTGTCACTGCCTACCCCCAAACAAAAGCTGAATAACGAAAAGAAAGGTTGAAACTGTTTTCCTATAGGAAAATGACACAAAAACCCCAATTAACAAGTCAGGTTAATTTGAATCTTCAAAATGGTGCCCGAACAGGTGGCACCCTGCCTGACACACTTGGTGTGTGAAGCAGGGTGACTGAGTCACTGAGTGTAACTGTCTGAACGAAAGGCCGCTGGCTGAGCAGAGCCACATCTGCACCACCCCTGCAGCAACACTTTTAAACGCCGAGGGTGATGTCCCATGACCGCCGGCCGTTCATTTTTCAGCGACCTGGTGATGACCGCTCTACTCAGTGAAGCATCTTAAATGCAAAAGTTGCAGCTGCCTAACAAAGTCACTGCTCCGGGAGGGGCTGCTGACCCCGCAGCCTGAGGGGGGCACTACACGGCCAGTTCCGGCCAGGCTTCGGGCCACTGCCTCCTGTGTGGACAGGCTCCGAGTGCCTGAAGGGGAGAGTAAGCACCCAGTTACATTTGAGGAAGACAGGGGACAGGGAGGGAGGGAGGGAGGGAAGGAAAGAGGGGCAGAGGATAAGAATGACTTGAAAAACAGATGACGTGTGAACAGCAGTTACGTCTCGGGGCAGAATTACAAGGAATTGATCATCTGTGTGTGCGCGCGCACTTTTCTAAGTTTCCCAGACGCTCCACAATGAATATGTATTACTTACATAATCAGGAGAAGGGTTTTTTAATAAAGAGACTGATGAAGGGCTCTGCATCCAGAATGGCCAAGTATGTCCTACTGGACCAAACGTACCCCAGATAAACACAAACTCCAGACGACACAGAAACCCCGCCGCGCGGGCAAGCCTCAGTGCCTGCAGGAAGGGTGCAGGCCAGGAGCGGCTCTGTACTCGCGGCGTGAACATGGGGCCACCTGTGCCCCAAGGACCAGCTTGGCCCAGAGGCCTAGCCTCCCACCTGCGAGCACTGGGACAGAGCAGGGGCCCGCAGTGAGAAAGGGGACTCGCCACAGGACCAGGCTGGACACGGTGACACCCACGCTCTCTCTGTCAGCATCACTGCCTCCTGAACCGCACAGACACAGCGACCCTGAGCACAGCGGCATGTGCTCGCTTCCAGTGCAGTCACGGTGCCGACTGTGAGAGAAAAGCAATCCACACGCCTCAGGCGCTCGGCAACCTACCAGCCACAACCTTCAAAATCCAAGTCAAAATCACTCCAAAACACAAACACAAGAAAACATGAGCCACACTCTGAAAACCACTGACGGACACCGAGCTGGGGGCCCGCAACCCGGAACCGTGGTAAGGACTTCCTGGCAGCTTTAAGGGGTATGCCTGGGACATAAGGATAACACGTAGTAGTGAAGGACGGAAATAAAGAACTGTTCAAACAGGAAACCAAATGGAGATTCTAGAACTGAGAACTAAATATCAGAAATAAAAAGGTACTGGAAGGCTGACCTGCAGAGTAGGGTGCGGGTCAGTGAACTGGACAGAGCCTGGATCTGAGACGCACTGGGGTTCCGGTCACCAGGACGGCCCATGCTGCTCATGGGTGGACGGAGATGAGCGGACCGGCGTGGGGAGGCGTGGGGGGAGGGGCCGCATGACTGCCACCATCACGTTACTTCCTGCAGGCTGGGAGCAACGAAGGGGAATGAAAGTTTTTTCAACAAAATGGTGCTAGAAGACAGAAGATCCCCATGAAAAAGCTGGTAAGTTGGACTTCGTTAGAGTTAAAACTTCTCGTCAGATACACAGAAGGGAAAGGCCGACCTCTCTGCTTCTCACTTCTATTTATAAGAAGTGCTATAACAGAGTACTGCCCCTACTCTTGGTTTTCAGAACGATTTTTGGTTTTATCGCATACCATCTCCATGGCTATTTTATCAGGAAACATACCGCTGACTTTAACATACAAACTTGATTTTAATCAGCAATCATGTATCAGAACTTCAATGAAAAGAAAGAAATTCTCACAGAGAGAAGGGAGATTCTCGGACGGGAGCTGAATTCTGGCTGCTGCCCGTTTTAAGGGAATGTCGAAACAGACTTTATCCACTGAGGACAACATGATTTCCAGGGAGTCTTCGTCAAGAAAAGAACACTTAAAGGGCTCGAAGAGACACGGAGCCCAGCTGCCACTGTTACGAGACACAGGCTTCCCATGCTGCAGGAAGAAGCTAGGCCCGGGGTTGCAGCTGTCAGTGACTGGGAGTGGGTTTCTGCCCCATTTAAGTAAGCAAAGTGCACACTGAGAGAGTGAGATGGTGACCTTCCTGAGCCCCCCACCAGGATCGACTGTCCATGGACAGGACTCAAGACTAGATGACCCCGGATGGGTCAGGGTAACAGAAGAAAGCACTTTCTTCCTGAAAGTGTGTCCATCGAAACAAGGTGAACTGCCACTTCACACCTGCAAACTTCCACCTATACACACAGCCACACATGAGCACGTGTCAGAGTGAAAAACAACAGTTGGGATAGAGTTACAGAACTCTAGGTATTCATTTTCTCTAACCTTAGAATCGTTAAAAAATAATCTTCGATGAGGACGGTTTTTCAGATCTAAGTAACCACAATAAAACAGTGGTACTTTGCCCACAGTAACCACCCTCCAGAACACCCCTCAGACCTGGGAAGCAGAAGGAGAGCGATCCTCTGGGTTCACTTCTAGAGCTTAACTAGCAACAGACCAGCTTATAATAAAAATCCTCTAATTGGCTGCAAATAACAAAATTCACCGAGACTGCCTTAAACTTGCTGGAGAATGCTTAACCGTGTGGCAAGGACCTAATAACACTGGGACCACTTACGTGTTTCTAGTGACACTTTCAGCTAATCACTAAGTGACAACCCATGGTGAGCACCAGAAACAGACTTTCTCCACTCACTGATGCTGCTCTTAAGTTTTTAACTGTGTAGAATATATACGACCTAAAACTGGAAAAATTGTGTGAATGAATTCCAGTTCCTCAAAGTGATGGGAGTATTAGCAGCAGTTAAAGTGAGATTAAAAGTGAATAAAATATGAAGACAATTTGTTAAATGAAATAAAGTGTAAATACATGTCGTCAACCAATATCTATGTCATATAACATAAAAAAACCTGTTAAGATGGTGAAATCATGGCTCATTATTCCTTTTCTCTAACAGAAACACCAGGTGGTTCTTTTCCTAGACAGATGTGTGTACACACATGCGTCACTTCACACACTGCACCTCTGCCCGCAACGGGGTGCCTCGCGGCCCTGTGGAAGCAGACAAGAATCAAGCGAATCTAACATAGAGAACTCTGCATTTATTTCCAGGGTTTCATGAATCAACGTAAATTGGTCAACGTAAAAATTCTACAACTGGTTGCAAGTAAGAAAACTCATGCTGAGGTTTTTCCCAAAGAAAACAAAGGACGTTTCTCCTTTCAGCTCATTGCTGAGAGACTCCCCATTTCCTTAGACATCCACTCGTGTCTGCCTCGGGAACCTACAATTCAAAGGGAGGTTTCTCAGTTTCCTTTTAGTCTCTTAAAGGTTTTTTACTATGAAATATATCCTACCTACAAACAACATTAACATATGTATGTAATTTTGAAAACACAGTACAGTTCTTCCGAGTTTAAACAGTGGGGAGCTTTTCTCACTGTTTGAATTTTTTCACAGTAAAACACTGAGGAGTAATGTGGGAAGCCTCATCCGCACGGCTGACGACAGCGACCACCCAGGGACCCCCACGGAGCTCCACTGGGCCAGCAAACAAGCCGCTGCTGCGCTCGAGGACCCGCGTGGGCCGGGTGCCTGATTGGGGCACTTCCCACAGTGCCCTCACCTGTCGGCTCCGCTTCCTGGTGAACTGTCCCTGACGAATTCTGCACCTGTCATCTCCTGGAAGCCCAGGGGTGGCACGGGCACTGCGCAGACCAGCTCTCGCGCGGGGCCCTGAGCTGTGACTGGCAGCCCCTGCTGGTGGTATTCCTCTGTGGAGGCGGCGCCACTGCGGGTCTGTGCTGCTACTGGTGGACATTCCGTCTTTCCCGTTTGGGGCTTCAACAGACGATGCTGCCGGGAACATCGCTATATGTGATTTTTGGCACACAAAGCCGGGTGCGCCCTGAGAGCACCCGCCGGTCAAGGGGTCTGTCCATGCTCACCCCTTCCCCTCCACACCTCCACGCTCTCCCCCAGGAGCAGTGGTGAGAATCCCACTGATCACATCAGGTTCTATCGAGTGTCGTTCCCAGCCCTCTGGTGAGTGTGATGGGGAGTCACGGCAGAGACCGCACACCTTCACCAGCCTGCAGGCCCTCCTTGCGTCCACTGCCCCAGAGCTCCAGGGCCAGTCCCGTCCAGTGTGGGGTGCACAGTCGCCGTGTGGTGCCCTCTTCCGTGCCCTCACAGGGAAGACGTCCCTCAGTCAGCACTCTGACAGTCTCCAGTTTAACCAGTCTCACCTTCAACTGTACTGAAGTCACAACAAGGGCCTAAGCACTAGGTTCAAAGTCTTTCCCACCAGCAGGAAGCAGGCTGCTTGGCCTTTGTGCACAATGAGACTGGACATCTGTGCCAGGAAGGAAGGAAGTGATCACAGGGAAAGTGCTCAGAGAGCATCTCAGGGAAGGGGTGTCAGGAGTGTGCCAGAACCACTTTGGAGGGGCTCTAACCAGCCAAGGTACAGGTCATTTGAGCATCAAGAACAGTGGTCAGTGGGGGGGGGGGGGGGGCGGCGGCGCTGAGCAGCAGATGACTAGCAGGGGGCACAAAGGGACGTGATGGAAGTGGAGAGACAGCCTGACCGGCATGTGGGTCACGTGGGCACTTGTCACACTCCAGATGCACGCGTTCCCTGCTTATAACTCACACCTCAATCTACATAATTCACCATGTTTCCAGACCAAAGAAGAAAAACATCACAAGGTCATGGGAACAGATGCAGAAATAGGACTGGACAAAACTCAACAACCACTCATGATAAGTAACAGAATTAAAGGAATTTCCTTAAACTGATGAAGGACACCTACAAAATCTACAGCTAAGATCAGACTCAATGGGAAAGGCTAAATGCTTTTCTGGTAAAGACTGGGAAGAAGGAAAGAACGTCTGTTCTCACCACTCCTACTCTGGTCTTTGCCAGTGCAATAAGGCAAGATAAAGAAATAAACACACAGATAGATGAAACATAATAAATCTTGCTTTCTTTGTAGACATGGTTCACTCTGTAGGAAAAATCCCATAAAACCTACAAAAAAATGCTCCTGAAGCTAAGAAATGAGTTTAGCAAGGCTGCAGAATACAAGTTCAAATAATCAACTGTATTCCTATATACCTTCAATAAACAACAAAAGTTTTAAATATAAGTACCAACTACAATGCCACAAAAAATACTGCAATACTTGAGTATAAACATGTAAAAAACAAATACGGGAGTGGGATGCTGAAAACCACACCACATGGGAGAAAGAAAACAAAGAGGTCATAGTAAACGGAGAGATGTGTTGCACCCCTGAAATGGAATACACAACGCTATCGAGCACTGCCACTCCCCATGTGGGTCAGCGGACTCGGTGCCATCCCAGTCAAAGCCCTGGTAGCAGGGTGTGTAGAAGTCAAAAAGGGAAAGGAACTAGATAGAATCACCAAAACAATTTTGAAAAAGAACAAGTCGAAAAGCACATGTTCTCTGATTTCAAGACTCACTGCGCAGCCCCAGCAGTCAGGACAGCGTGGCACCAGCACTGGGTGGACACAGCTGAATGGAAGGGGAGGGTCTTGAAAGAGGCCCACACAGACGCACACACACAGTTAACTCGACTGGTCTAGCAGAGTCTTCTTAAGGAATGGTGCTGGGTCAACTGGATATCGACATGCAAAGAAGTGAACTCATGCTCAACACGTCATAGAAAACTTCACTCACAACGAATCACCAATCAAAATGTAAGCATGAAACTACACCGCTTCTAAAAGAAAATGCAGGAGAAAATTTCTGTGATCTTGGGTTGAACAAAGTTGTTAAATGTGATGTCAAAAGCGTGATCCGTAAAAGGAAATTTTTTTGGAAAAAACAGACATCCAAACTTAAAACTCCTGCTCTGTAAAAACTAAACCACAAAACAAAAAAATTGCAAATTTATGTCTGACAAAAAACACATCCAGATTATTGTGCCGCAATAAAACAAATGATAAACTGAAAAAGATGGGCAAGAGAAACAGATACTTCCCTGAGGAGATGCACAAACGGCAAACGGCAAACGAGCACACAAAGACGTGTTCGTTGTCATTAGTCTTTAGAGCCACGCAATTTAAAACCCCTACATTAGTATCAGGATGATGACAAGAGAAAGCTGACCATCTCGAGCACTGGGGAGAGTGAGGACCGGCACAGCCACTGTGGAAAAGGTGGGTGGTTTCTTGAGGAGTTGAACATACACTTAACTAAACAACCCCACAATCTGTCCCCTTGGTATTTACCCAAATGAAATAAAGGCCTATGTTCACATGAAAAACTGCATGTGGACATTCACTGCAATTTTATACCTACGTGGCAAAAGCTGGAAGCAACCCAACTATCCTTCCAAGGTGACATGACACACGGAGCACCACTCAGCGAAGCAGAAACAGGCTGCTGGCACATACAGCCCCGTGGGTGCCTCTCCAGTGCACTGTGCCAACTGCAGGCAGCCCGAATGAAAGGCAACGGACTGAATGATTCCATTTATACCTCATTCCGGAAAAGGCAAAATCACAGAGGTGCAGACAGAGGTTACAGGAGGGCGAGACCTGACTACACAGAGGCACAGGAGGGGACACTCCGGGGAAGGACAGAATTCCTCTGTTTCTTAAGTGCAGTGGTGACTACACGACTCTATGTGTCTGTCAAAACTCATGGAACTACAGACTGAAGAGAGTAAATTCTACTGAGTTAAATAAGTGTAAATGAACAAATGAATAAATACTATTAGTGACACATTATAACCCACTCATGAAAGAAAAGAATCCATGTACAAATACATAAATCAAAAAGAAGGCTTGTCATTACAGAAGAATGCCACCAAATGTAAGAGGAACAACAGCGTTAGAAAATCCATTTTGCAGTCTCTAAGGTGGTAACTGGTTCTGGCAAGACTCGTCAGCAGTTGCTAGAATTAGTGGTCGGAAGCTAATAGAGGCTAGATATTCACATATGATCTCAAAGCACCTTCCCCAAATTACTATAATTTACCCAAAGACAAATAATGACCTTCCACTGGAAAAGCCTTGTGGCCCAGTGACAGGATAAGCTGGCCTCGTGGCCTCCTCATATGGCACAGAGCTGGACAGAGTGACCCTTCTGGGGTATCCCTCTCAAAAATGCACAGCCCGCATCAGACACAAGGAAACATCAGACAAATCCCCATCAAAGGACATGCTATAAGGAACTGGCCTGGACTCCTCAAATATGGGAAGGTTCCGAAAGACTGAGGGGCCGGTCCAGATGAAAGAAGACCAAAGATCCCCGACTGCAGGAGAAACTACAGAGGACTCATCCAGACAGGTGACAGCTGCCTGAGTTGTGGCTTAGTCACCGATCTGCATCACTGCAAAATCTCCTGATCTGAATGCTGAGCTGCAGTCAGGACAGAGAAACGCTTACCTAGGATGTGCTGAAGTATTTAGGGATAAAAGTGCGTGACAGGATGTCTGCAAGTTCCTCTGAAGTAGCTCAGGGGGAAGGTGTGTGTGCATATGAGAGAGAGAATGAGAGTAATGCAAATGGGGTAGAAAGTTAACAATTAGCAAATTTGGGTAAGGGGTATAAGGGGAGCTCTTTGTACTATTACTGCAACTTTTACATAGATTTGAAATTATATCAGAATTAAAAATAATATTATAATAACTATGTATGATGTACCAGGTCAGGACTAGACTTATCAAGTTGATCACTTTGTAAGTTATATAAATGTCTAACCGCTATGTTATGCACCTGAAACTAATATAATGTGTCGACTATAACTGAAAAATTAAAAATTTATTTTTAAAAAGTTAAAAACATAAAATTGTTAAAAACTTATCACCACAAGATGAAACCGCTTTCAGAACCCAGCACAGAATTCCAAAACTACTAGAATCAGACCTATTCTTTCAGGTCCTTGGCATTATTAACAGAACGCTGGGTGATTTAACTTCCAAAAACTTAAAAATAATCAGTTTGCATTCAGTAACACCCATGTAGGAGCCTGAGGCCCAGATGATTTCAGGTTTCACGACAGTGTTTCTTCCAGCTATAGAAAATATCAAGTTATCAGGTGCTTATATCCTTCTTTTTTTGCTTCTGTTTTGCACTGTTCTCAAAAACACAGAGAGGAGACACAGAAAGAACCCACATGAAACACAGCACAGGCGCGTCCTGACGCACAGTGGACAGGACCGTGAGGGTTAGAGACATGCACACTACAGCTACGACTGCAGCACAGGCCAACACAGAACAGTGCATTAGCTCTGGGCTGTCGTTCACTCATGCAACTTATTTTCATAGTTCTATATGCAGGGCGACGTCTTTATTTTTTAAAAATAAGGAATGGGCTCTGGAAAAAAATGCTAAGAGCAAATAGTAATTGAAGGATAAAATACCTGGATGAAGGGAAAGCTTGGGATGAGGCTACATTTGAGAACCATTGACAAGTACCTGAAATGGTTGCTGCTGGGATGAAAAAGCAGCAGAAACATTTGGCGGAAGCTGGGTTGCTATAGCAACGGGAGTACCAGTCTGCCCATCCTTTCCTGTCACAACCTTTACCTGAGAGGAAATATTTTGAGAAAAAAAGGCAACATGATTTTTAAGACTGCTCAAAATTTTGTTAGAATTTTACTGCTGACAGCTCACTGATGTTTGGTGTTTAAAAATGGAATGTTTTTGCATCAAATCCTGCAAAGGGGCAATGGACTAATTTACGGCAGATTTATAACGTAACAACCTAACTCAACTGCAAACCGTGCAGGAACTCTAAGTCACAGATGCAATACCCTTAGATTGCACAACTTCACACTGCAGAGGTGAGGGCGGCAGGCAGTCTCAGTAACAAAGCCCGGACCGCCTCCCAGGCAGTCTGCACAGCGGCCACTCCATCGCCTGCCAGGTGGACGTTGGCATGGAGGAGGTCTATTTCAATGGGAAGTTACAAAAAAAGGACTTACTTTTCTTCATAAGCACAGATAAGGGGACTGGGCCTACAGACACCAATAAGGGTACAAACATAAAAAGAACTGAATTTCACTATTTCAGACGTGAAATCCTCAAAATCATCATGTAATCTTTCGGGAAATAAAAATGGTCCATCCTGGAAAGGGTGTTAAAAAAAAAACACAAAATGGCAAAGCCACACAGATACGTCCATAAATATCGATGAGGACGGCTGAGCAAAGAGACCAGTTTTTGTTCACCAAAGGCCGATTTCTTTGCAGGAGAAAAGTGACAAAGATATCAATTATTTTAGTCATTTCCTAAAACAAAATCAGCTGCACCAACATAGTGTACACTACACAACACAGAGGCACACGTACAGGGCACGACAGCCCACATCTCTCTCGTTCTACTGGGATTAGCTTCTTTTCAGGAAGTGCACAGAAATGGGTTGCAATCACAATGGTTTCAAGAAATCTCAGTTCAGGCATTTATTAAGCACCCATTCCAGGTACCCAAAAATTAAACTACCTAAAAAAGATTCCATCTTAAATATCACTCATAGGTATTTGTAAAAGTGTGCTTAAAATACAATTTCAAATCTAAGACTTCACCTAAAAATTGTTTTTTTGCCATAACTATATTTTAATCATGAAGACACCATATCCATGTTTATACTGACTTATATTTAAACCCCGTTTAAAAACCACATTTGCTGGGCTGCAGTGGATGGACCTACATAAGTAAAATGTGCAAACTGGAGAACCAGACCAAAGGCATGTGTCGGGGGCTTTGGTGCCACCAGTGCACCCCCAGCTCTCAATGAAGGCACCTGGGTTGGCACCTCCCCCCCAAGGAAGAAAACAGCAAAAGCCGCCTTCCCAGGCGTGAGGAGCACCTGGGCTCACAGACCCATCTGGGCTCAGAGCTGCCTAGACTCACCCTGCACAGCACAGCCCTCTAATTATTAAATTGTTGCTTCTCACCTCGTCATTGATAACCTCAGATTTTTCTTCCTCTTCCTCCTCCTCCTCCTCCTCCTCCTCCAGGTCCAGATCATTCTGCCTAAGATAAGCTTGTAATGGGGCGTAATGCTTCTTCTTGAAAGCCAGGAAATCCATCATGTTCCCTTGCAGGTGTTGCAAGAAGAAGAGCTCGATCAGGTACTCCTTGAAGGCCTCCCGCAGCACCTCCATCTCCCGGTGGTGAGAGTCCAAGCACTGCTTCCGCATCTGGGCCAGTTCCGGAGAGGCCGGGGGGATCTCCTCCAGCTTCTTGGGTGCCTTCCTGCTCCCCGTGCACGAGAGGGGTAGGCTGGAGAGGCTTGGGGGCACCACAGTCCTGGAAGGGCTGCTGGGCGGCGGTGGGGACGTCATCCCAAACGCTGCCGCACCCCCTACCCCGACCCCGGGCAGCAGGGGTCGGGTCAGTGGCGGCCCCTGCAGCCCCTGCTGCTGCTGCTGGACCAGCTGCCCCTGGATGATGCTGCTGATCTGGGGCGGCAGGCTGGCCGTGGTGATGTGGCTGGGGCTGGCCAGGGGTGGCAAGCCGGCCCCACCAGAGGCTGCAGGGCTCTGGGGTCCCAGGTGATGCACAGTGCCCCCGGGCTGTGCGTGGGGCTGGGACAGTCTCCGCTCTCGCACTGCTATGGGAGCCCCCGAGTGCTGTAGTGAGACGGGTGCTCCCTGGGCCATCTGGGCAAGGCCCGAGCCTTCCTGGAACACGAAGTGCCCACCCGCAGACGGGCTCAAGCTGATCTGTCTCACCAGAACACTGGCGTCCACAAAGCCCCCAGTGGGGCTGCTGCTGCAGAGGCCCAGGCCGGGCCCGGGGGTGCCTGCCCGAACGCTCTGCAGGCCTGGCCCCGGCCCAGGGCTAGGCTGGGTGGGGCTCTGGGTCTGCACCTGCTGGGACAGCGGCGAGGTGACCTGGATGTAGGATGGTGATCCGTGCTCAAAGCGCCTCGGCTGGGCACTAAACTGGAAGCCCGGAGAGGTCGGGCTGGGGAGCGGCAGCGGGGCCAGTGTGAGCGGGGGGTTCCCTGCCACCACCGGCCCCACATTCTGCAGGGTGAGGTTCACGTTCGGCCCGGCTGCGGGGCTCCTGCTCATGAGCTGCTGAACCTGGTACCCGGGTGACTGAGGTGCAGAAGGGCTGGCCGAGGGTGCGAAGGGTGCGGCAGGGGACGGGGGTGGGTTTGGGTGGGCCTGCTGCTCTTCTTCGCTGCCGGCGAAGGCCCGGGACCGCTGCAGCTGGTGCTGGACATTCGGAGGGCCGCTGCCGTGGTGCATTATTGCCCCCCTTTTTTATCCAACTTAATGTTCTCCTGAAAAATCAAAGTTAAAATCAAGTTACTTAAAGGTAAACGCGACCATCCAGTCACCCCTTCTCATGAGCACTGCTCAGCAGCACTGGAGACACGTGACGGTCTGCGCCACTGGCAGCTGGTGCAAAGGACAGCCTCACTGATCCACGTCGAGCTGTGCGCATGATGACGACACCGCAGACGGTCTCCTTCAGCACACGAGGGACAGGTCCTTCTGGGCTCTACTGTGCCTGGGGCCAGGGCACGGCCTGGCAGGAGGTGGGGGAAGCCAACCAGCTACCTGGCCAAGCAGGATATGACCTCAGCCCGGCACTCGTGACCAGAGCGTGTCTTCCAGGGCACTTCTCCTGGCGCAAAGGCCTTTCTGTGTTCCCGCATGCAGGAGGCTGTGTGCCGTCTCTCCCTGTGCAGGGACAGGCTGTATGCACAATCCCTCATCACCAGAACTGCAGTCAACTCCCTCTCCAGGCAGCAGGTCTCATGAACACCTGAGCTGCTTCACAGCGACACTGTTCACCAAGTGCAAATACAGGAGCCCCCAGGATGTCATGCCCTGTGCTCCTCAGGAAAGGCCCAGCCTGTCATAGGAGCACAGGAGGGGACTGCCAACAAGGAAAATCTCCCAGGGGGAAAGGAAGTGGTCAAAGAGACCATGAGGTCCTGGAACTCTGGGAACTGGTGCGACAGCTCCCAAGGGGCTCACAGCCCACCCTGCTCAGTGCAAAGGGCTAGAGAGAGGGGTGAGGGCAGAAGGGGCTGACAAGAAAGCTCAGCCTTCCGGGCAGGAGACATCAGAGGGTGGAGCAGGAGGAGGCCAACTCTGAGCTGAGTAGGGACCACATTCCCAAGTCCGACATGGCCAGAGCCTAAGTGTCCACCAGATAATAGAACAACCACAGCCCTTTGAGCCATCTGTCTGCCCTGTGCTGGGTCACGGGCTCAAAAATGTCCTCTCACCGTTTAAACTCCTCAGTATTAATGGACACACTAGCTTCCTACTTATGGTGTTGCTTAATCACCTCCCCTAGACCAGCAGAAATGCCACCTCATGTTCAAGGCACCACTGCTTGGTCACTGGGACAATGCACAAGGGGGAATAAATTCCACACCAAGAGTTACAAAACTTCCAAGAGTGACATCGTGCGAATGTGAGTGGTCTCATGGTCTCGGCCCCGGCAACACACATGTATATGTGAATGATATCACAATCCTGGGTCCCCAGTGCAATACACATTTGCATGAAATCAAAATCTACGGGTGATGGCTGCACAAGTAAAGGCTGAGAAAAACGTAAAAATCGGCGCACACCCTCAAAGAGGGCGGTTCTGCTCTGATGGCTATCTCTGAAGCCAGTCTCAAGATCATGGGCAAGCAGCAGCAAACATGTCTAAGCAGAAAGTCAGGACCACAGCAAGGAACAGCCTTCTCACCATCAAGCGCCCACTGCCACCACTAGCCTCTGAGCAGAGAGCCCAGCCACGTGGTGGGCACTGGGGTGGGCACGGCGTGTGGGGGACTCTTAGGCATGCCACTGCTTTCAATACAAGCTCTTGATCCTGACCTTCTCGACGAGCGCTATGGGGGCGATCAGTGTGGGAGTGGAACACAACAGAGCAGGCAGCAGCCGACACACCAGCAATAATTAGGGTTGGCCTTTATGGTCCATCATTCCCAGGGTATCAAGAGCAGAGAGAAATTCTCACAGACAATAACTCATAAAACCTAAGCGGGGGTAAGAATTTTGGGGGAAACATGTTATGACAACTGACTGACACACTGAGAAACTTCTTAGTTCTTCCCACCAATCATCCACCAAAATAAATGCATTTGTTTAAGCTAACATTTCAAGTTTTATACTAAATGTAAAGAAATCAAAACAGAAAAACATAAAGAACACAAAAATAAACACTTACTAAAGCTCTGAAGGGAACTCCATTTCCTAAACTTAAATAGGTCTATGGTCATACCACCCTGCATGTGTCCGAACTTGTCTATAAACTTAAAGTCGTATCTGAAAAAATAGATTTGAAGACACATAATTTAAAAATGTTTAAAACTCAAAAGTGATTAAAATCAAAACTCAGATATTTTGGGAAGAACACAGAAGTGACTGTAACAAAGAGCTCTTACCAGGACTATGAAAAGCATGCAAAGAAATTGATAGAAAAATGAAAAGACGAAAAGGATAAAAGACGAAAACACCTACTTCCTCAGCTCAGAGGAAAACACCCAGCCTCACTGTGCCTAGCAGACTGAAGGGGCTGTCTCCCAGATCCACTAGACCAGCGCGAGACACTGCTCCACTGACACCAGCTGACCCCGCCAACCGGTGTAGGAGGCAGATGGGAGGCAGCGCAGAGACAGCCCAGGTTGAGGGCCTGCCACATGCCCAACAGGGCGGCCCCTTCTCCTTTGACCCAGTAATCCTACCTCTGCAAATCTCTCCTAAGGACATTCACCTTTTTTTTTGTTAACTGTGCATAGAAATATTCACTGGAGAATAATACGGTAAAAGTAACAAGTGCAACCAGAAACACCCAAAGTTCGGGTTCTAGATGGCGACTACGTAATGAAGAGGGGAGATATTTCAGATGGATTATTAAGTGCAAAAAGCAGGACACCAACTGCACAGATGTAAATTAAAACCGTCCACTGGGATGGCCACACACAGGTGCACATTACTGACACGCCCACCCCAGGCGGCGCACAGGACACCACACGGCACACTGCCGGTCACAGACATGACTTTCTGGAACACGCACAGCCACAGGGACAGAGATCAGACAGAGCCTGCGGGCAGAAGGTGGGGGGTAGCTGACTCGAGAGAGGCAAGAGAGAATCGGGTGTGAGGAACCGTTTCTAGATTTGATCTGGGATGCTGGTTACGAGACTGTGGTCACCAAATTCCCAGAACTGTACACAAAAGCGTGAGCTCTGCTCTACGTCGATCACACCTCACCTCTTTAAAGAGGCAGTTCCCGACTTCGGTGAGCTACAGTCAGGTTAGAGAAACAAACCGTGGCTCATCTAAGCAGCTCATCTAAGCGCTGTTTCCCAGACGCGGGGCCTGATGGCAGCACAGCCTATTGCTTCTCACTGCTGTCCTGGCCTCCAGGTCTGTCAGAGAAAGCCAGACAGGGGCCACGGGGTCCTGGATGTCGAGGACAGTACTGCCCAGGAGGAGGCTGAGGGCGGGGGTGCTGGGTGACAGTCGCCAGTGCCCCAGACGGCACGAACCCAGCTCAGCTTCTGCACCTGCGGCTGCTCTGAGGGCAACATCAGCAAAGGGCACCCACGTCCGGGTGCTGGGAAAACCACTGTAAATAAGAAACACCCCTCTGGGCCCTGGCCTCAGTGCAGGGCCGGGATCCCCGTTCAGGACCACAAACTGGGGGAGGTACTGGGGACTTGCAGCAGTGCCTCCTGCGGCCCTGCCCCTCTCCCTCCCCAGCTTCTCCTCCTCCTCCCCTTCAATAAGCAGGGAGCTCAGCTCTATCCCAAACCAGTTCCCCCTGCCCTCTCTGCCCCAACATTTTCCCACTCAGGTCTGGCTGCTCTTGGGTGCTTTGGGCAGTCAGTTCTGCAGATGGAGACCTCCGGGTTGGATGGAGAGTGAGAGATGAAGGGGAGGGGACAAAGGGCTTTGGACAAAGTGCACACAAATTCAGGGCAGAGGGGCACACAGGACATGATGGGAATGGATGGGGACAGAGGGTTACAAAGAGTTTCCAAAGTACTTTCAACTAGAAATTCCAGGAAGCAATTTGGCAGGAGGTGTATAAAGTCTTACAGCATATTCACGTCTTCTGACCAGTAACCCGACTCACTGAAATATTACTTACACCAAGAAAGGTAGCATGTCCCACAATAAACATCAATAATTTGATACACCTATGCAAAAAAAAAGTAATACTTAATGTGTGACAGGGTACACTTCAACTTTTCTGCTGTCTGTGCTTTCCAAATTTGTCCTTCATTGGCAAGTGTCATAGCATAGTGCTGGTCACCAAATACTCCAGGGTGTCCTGCCGGAAGGCACGGCACACAGGTGTACATTTGCCTGCCCTGCAGCTGGCATGCGCAGAGGTCTTGCCTTGGTCATGAGGTGCCACACTGACTCTCTCCTACTTCGGTAGCACAGCAAGTTCTCACTGAACACTGTTGATCACTTCTGTAACTTGAAGCAAAATGACACTCAACGAAACCAACTTTACCGCAGGCTGGCTGAGGTTAACGAGAGTGGGAGGATGTGGACATGGGAGGCCCTCACAGAGACGTCTGGCTGCATCTACCAGAACCAGTCCCGCCTTCCAGATTCGGATCGCAACATACGCCATCATGCCGAGCATCTCCCTACGAGGTTGCTCACGAGGAACAGACTTAATGTCTAATCCCACTCACTCCCAGCCTGTGTTTATGACATGGGATTTCCTGGGACAAAAAGCAGTAAAACCAGGAATTCCAACACAAGACTCGAAACTGAATTTTTCAAGCACGTTAACTTGTAAACTCATCACTTGTAGTAAAAGAAATGTGAATTAAAACTTAGCTGAGCCCTGGTCGGTGTGGCTCAGTTGGTTAGAGCATCATCTCATAGACCAAAAGATCACAGGTTCAATTCCTGTCAGGGCACATACCCAGGTTGCAGGTTTGAACCCTGGTCAGGGCACATGTGAGAAGGCAACCAGCCGATGTTCCTCTCCCATCGATGTTTCTCTCTCTCTCTCTCTCTTCCTTTCTCTCTCTCTCCAAAAGCAATGAAAAGAAATGTCCGTGGGTGAGGATTAAAAAAAAAAGAAAGAATGAAAAGAAAACTTAGCAGAAATAGCATTTCTCATTTATCGAACTGGCAAAAATTCAAAAGCCGGACAGCACACTGCTGGTGGAGCCCTGCCAACTGCCACGGGATGTAAGCTGTCTGACCCACAGAGGGCCTGGCCCCGTCCAACAAACTGCGCCCTGAATAGCCACCTGCAATATGAAAATGCATAAGCACAAAGTTTATTCACTAGGGTGTCACTTGCAAATGCAAAATGTTGGAAGTAAACGACAGTCCCCATTTCAGAGTGGTTGACTCCACTATGTAAGTTTTTTTAAAGTTAAGTAAAAAGGCAAAATGAGAAAGTACAAAGACCTTTCCTTCTACTCGGACATAGTGATTTTAAAATTCATTTCTCTAAGATAAAAATTTCCGTTGACGAGAAATAAAGCAGAAACCAGGAGAGGGTGTGGCAGAGATGGCGGACTCGGAGGATGCTCAGTCCAGCAGAGAACAGGCCATGCCAGGGTGGACACATTCGACTGGAGCACTGTGCAGCCATGTGAAAGGGTGAGGCAGACTCAGGGACCAGGAGGAGCCACCAGCAGGACATCCACTGTGAGTCAGGTAGGCACAGTGCCAGACACGGTACTCAGACACTGCCTTCACATAGGAAAGGGGAAAAGACGGGCAGACAGATGAATGTGTGTGTGACAAAGCAGGTACAGTAAAAATGCCAATCACAGAAACTAGGTGGGGGGTATACAGGTGGTGGTTAAAATTCTTTCAGCCTCATGCTGGCTGGTGTGGCTCAGCTGGGCATCCTCCTGCAAAATGAAAGGTGGCCAGTTCGATTCCTGGTCAGGGCATAGGCCTGGGTTGCAGGCTCAGCTCTCAGTAGGGGTGCATGCAAGAGACAACCAATCGATGTTTCTCTCCCTCTCTTTCTCCTTCCCTGCACCCCCGATAAAAATTTTTTTTTTCTTTTAACATCTGTGCATCTTTGAAATTTTCACAGTAAAACATTAAGAGAAAAAATGTTTTCTATGTTCTGTGGTAACACCAGAAGCTCAGCAAATCAAGGGCTGAAACAAAAGTCCCACATGCTGACAAGATGTCCATCCTGTTCCCTCCTTGTCCTGTACTGGTTCGTAAAATACATAAATTCAAAATTCTAAGAGCGGGGTTAACTCAAGTTTTACAACTGTCTAGGAGTTACTGTTGTTACTGCAGAGAACTGGCCTAGTGGGTGCTGAAGTACAAAAGGTAGGCCCAGGCTCGACGGTGCCAGTGTCTGCTGAATTTAATAGCCCACGATGCCAAATTCATGGCAGATACGCTGAAGAAGTGCTTCTTCAAACGCCGAGTGACAAAGTTGCAACCCCCATTTCATTACCCTGCTGTTTCTCAACGTGTTCTCCCATGTCCGCCCCCCCCCCCCAGTCTGTGTAGGCATTTCTCTCCCAATCCTCCCTCATGAAATGCTCACACCACAGCTGTCCTGTATGTCTGTGAATGTACTGAGACCCTTTGGGAGGCCACACGCCACTGTCCTATCTAAGACATTTTCACCCCGTTGTGGGAAGTATTCATGGAGAATGCAAGTTCCCAAGTACAGAAAGAAACCTGCAAAAACAGGCGCCAGAACAGTTCTGGGAGCAAGTCAAGAAAGGAGAAAAAGAGCAAAGAAGAAGTCTGCCGTCCTCTGCGTACTTCTATGTTGTTTGAACAGCACGCAGCGTGAATTATTCATTTGTTACTTGCATAAAAGCCCGCAACAATCCAAACGTCCACCAGTAGGCGTGTGGACAAACCGTGGCCCATCAATACCCTGGGATACTACAGAGCAAGATAAAGAAATCAATTCTTGGCACACGGGGTAGACTGGGTGACTCTCAAAGGCACTGTGCTCAGGGAAGGAAGCCAGACTCCAAGTCCCCATCCACACCACGGTCCTCTTACTGGCATCCCAGGGAGCACAGGGGTCAGCAGGTGCCAAGGGTTGGGGAGGGGTTGGCTCCAGAGAGACAGCCGGAGGAAAGGGTGGGGGAGGTGAAAGAGCTGTTCTGACTCCTGTCATGGATATTACACATTTGTCAAAATTCTCAGAATTCTACACACAGAAAGAGTGACTACTACTACGTGTTTTTTTTTTTAAGTTTTATTTATTTACTTTTAGAGAGAAACGAGAAAGAAGGGAGAAAGGGAGAGAAATACTGATGTGTGAGAGATACATTGATTGGCTGCCTCTCACACGTCCCCAACTGGGGCCCTGGCCCACAACCCGGGCACGTGCCCTGACTAGGAATCAAACAGGAGACCCTTGGGTTCACAGGCCAGCGCTCAATCCACTCTGCCACACCGGTCAGGGCTGTGTAAATTTTTTTAAAGCTAAGGAAAAAGGCAAAATGAGGAAGTGGAAAGACCTTTCCTTCTACTCGGAACATAGTGATTTTAAAATTCATTTCTCTAAGATAAAAATTTCTACTGATGAGAAATAAAGCAGAAGCCAGGAGAGGGTGTGGCTGAGATGGCGGACTCGGAGGATGCTCAGTCCAGCAGAGAACAGGCCAGGCCAGGGTGGGCACTCCAAAGGGGCGGGCACTCTGCTCCTCTCAAACACCACCGGCGCAGCAGGAACCGGCTGCCTGCCCTCGACAGAGGGAGCATGGCCACGTGCCGCCTCTGTGCTGGGACCCAACGGGCCTCGCGGTCCCTGCACCGGGATTGCGGACCCTGGGGAATGCACAGCCTATTCCCGGTATGGGTTCCCCTGCCCCAGGCTTGAGCCGAGAGGAAAGGTTAGTTCCCATGCAAGACAAACCCTGAGGCATAAGAAAGCTGGCGGGGGGCAGGGGGGCGGGGCACAGCTGAGTGCCAATAGGAGCCAGAGAGGGACAGACCCTGTGGACAGTCCATGTGAAGAGATGCCCAGTCTTATAGAGCTGAGTCCTTCCTTGAAGGGCCTCCAGGGCTGCCGCCTACACCCTGACTCCCTCCCTTCGCCCCTCCCCACTGCCCACCTGAAATCCAAGGCCTGCTCAAGCCTTTCCTCCTGCCCGAGTCTCTGGGCAAGAGCCAATCGCCTCCTCTGAGTCACAGCATGGGAGGTCGACCTCTCAGTCCCCTAGAGTGACAGCTGCCCCGGCGTGCCCAGGGCCCTACCAGAGCCACCTGCTAGCAGGAATCTGCGCAGAGGCGACTTCCCCAGCCAGTATTACTGAGTGCTCCCCGCATCTACACTGCCTGAAGCGCCGTTCTGCCTCAGGAAAGGCGAGCAGCTGGGCAGCAAGCAAGGCAGCACGTGCCAGACGGCGAGTGCGGTGAGGGCTTCAGCAGGGTGAGGAAAGAAGCCGGGGAGCGAGGTGGGCAGGGTGCTGGAGGACACAGCAGCCTCTCTGGGGAGGGGCCTTCTGAAGGGAGAGCTCAGTGAGAGTCAGGCCTGTGGTGTGTAGGGACCTGGTGTTCCAGGCAGAGCCAGCGTGTGTGGCTGGAGACAGGGCACAAGAGTGGGGTGCGGGGACATGGGGGTCATAGGGACAGCAGGAACCTGTTCACAAGGGACTCCATGAACCATTTTAAGGACTTTGCTTTTTTCCTGAGAAAAGAGAGGAACCACCAAGGTCTTTGACAAATGTACAATCTGATCTGTTTCAAAACATCAGCCGGGCCCTGGTTGTGCAGCTCCGTGGATGGAGCACCTACCTGCAAGGTGAAAGGTCGCTGGTTTGGTTAGGTCACCAGTTTGGTTCCCAGTGAGGGCACATGCCTGGGATGTGAGCCAGGTCCCCAGTGCGGGGCGTGCAAGAGGCAACCGACGGATGTATTTCTTACACATCGATGCTTCTCTCCCTCTCTTTCTCCCTCCATCCCTCCTTCTAAAAACAAATAAATAAAATCTTTAAAAAAACACCCAAAAAACCACTGACCAGGTTGTTGCACGGCACTGACTGCGGAGCAGCTCAGAGGGCAGGAGGCAGGGAGCAGGCCCTGGGAGTCACCCAGGGGCAAGGTGGCCAGGGCTCGAACGGCAGCAGTGATCAGAAGCTGGGCGTGAGACCCAGTGTGAGAGTGCTGACAGCTGAGATTTAGGACACGGAAGAAACGCAGAGCTCGCCGAGCAGTCTGGCCCGAGCGACTGGGAGGACGGAGCTGCCTTGCACAGAGATGCCAAGGTGTGTGAGAAGCAGGTTCCATACAGGAAGACCCGGCCGGGAGGTACACACCCAAGACACACTGGCAGGTGACCTACGGCCACGACAGGACAACATCGACTGGCTGCACAGACCGGAGAGAACTGTGGGCTGCCCTGAAGCACTACAAGGCTTACAGCTAAAGGAGGTGAGAAGGAACTGGTGAGGAAACAGGGGCAGCCCCCAGTCAAGTAAAAGGAGAGTAACAGAGCGGGCGTCTCGGTGCCCCCGAGAGGGCGCCTCAGGGGGCCGGCGGCGGCCAGGTGGGAGGCTGCCTACAGGGGCGCTGGGCAGTGCGGCAGCACCAGGGACCTGGAGAGCGGCTGTTTCAGAGGCGAGATGGGACCAAACGCTTGCCTGATGCTGGCTGCGGAGAAACGGGAAGGAGAGGACCTGGGGACCGGGTGTGCACTTCCTTTCCGATTCTGGTGCGAAAGGAAGCTATGATCCAGGACCGGCAGCTGGAGCTTCCACACGATATGAGTCTTTGGGAAAAAAAATGAATTGAAGGCCTAGCGGAGGCACGAAAGGGCGGGCCCAACACAGGAAGTTGAGCAAGTAAGGGTCACAGGTACTAACAGCAGTTGCTGGACCGCAGGGGTACCCAGCCAAACCCCAGCCGTGGACCTGAGCTCTGCCTGGTCCCTCAGCAGCTGGCGTAAGCTCCGCCTCCTGTCGTGTCCCCCACCCCCGCCCCTGCTTTCCACAAAACCGGTCCCTGGTGCCAGAAAGGTTGGGGACCGCTGTTGTATAGGATTCAATGGCACACGACCATGCTAGCAACAGCTTTTTAAAAGCGCGTAAAATTACATTATGCAACTGCAACTATTACCAAAAAATTGCCTGGATACAAGAGACCACAAGAAAATTGTTCATTGTGCTTACCTTTGGGGGGGGGGGGCAATGATTTTGAGGTGTTTTTAAATAATTTCATTTACTTTACTTTTTTTATCGCTGAGAGAGAGAGAAACACCGAATTGTGGTTCCTCTTATCGATGCGTTCACGGGTTGCTTCCTGTCTGTGCCCGGAATGGGGACTCAACCAGCAGCCCTGGGGGTCGGGCCGGCGCTCCAACCAACCCAGCTACCCGGCCGGAGCCATTTTACTTGACTTACTTAATTTTTTTACTAGAGCTTTGAAATGTATTTTCCAATTTCCCCCAACCATCCAGACAGCATCTTCATCTTACTGGTTCTCCTAAGACAGTTGAGAAGATCATTTTATTTGCACAACTACCAACTTCATCAGAAAGTACCAATAAAGAAAATAAAGCTCCGCCATGACCCTGGGGAGAAGCACGGAGAGCGGTCCGCTGCGTTACTTCTGCGACCAACGAGGGGGACCCCGGAGCACGGCGAGGGCCGGAAGGCTCGGCCGCGGGGCGGGCTGGGGGCGGGGGCCCCGCGTTCCGACGCCCGCTCGCCGCCCGCGGCCGGCGGCGTGCGCCGCAGGTGCGCCCCGCTGACAGGTGTCAAAGCGCTCCGCTCTGACCTGGCCCGCACCTGCGAAGGCGCGGACGCCTCGCGCGGAGAGCCCGTGCAGGAGGACTCCCGCCGCCCGGCTGCAGAGCTCGGGCGCCGAAACCCGAGAACCGAATCGAAATAAAGTGCCAGGCCGGAGGCTGACTTCAGTCACGCCGCGGGAAGACTGCGCGAGGCGCCCCGCGGACCGCACGGCCCCGCGGACCGCACGGCCCCGCCCGCGCTCCCGAGCCGGCGGCCGCGTCCCGCGCCGAGCCCACCCGTCACCACGACGCACGCCCCGAGGGGCTCCACGGAGACCGCGGGCCGCACGCCCCCGCCCGCCACCCCGTGCCGGGCCCGCGCACAGGCCCGCCCACAGACGCAGCGGCCGCGGCCTGCTCTGGGCGCGACGCCCGGGGGAGGCGGCCGCGGCGAGCCCCTCGGCACCGGCCCCTCAGCGCAGGCCCTCCGGAAGACCCCTACCGCGCCCGCGCCCCGCGCCGCCACCTACCCGGGGCCTGGGCCGCGCTTCCGCCGCGTCTGGCTGAGGCGGAGGCGGTGCCGCTCCGCTCGGCTCGGCGCGTCCGGGGCCGCGGAAGGAAAAAGCGGCGGCGCGCCTGCTACGGTGAGCCGGAAGGGACGCGCGCCCGCGCCGCAGCTGCGCGGTGGCGGCCGGCGTGACGTCACGAGTGGGCGGTGCCGAGACGCCCGAGCGCCCTAGAGAGGCCGGCGCGGGCCGACGGGGCGGCGGCGGACCCGGGCGCCGGGCGGCGGGGGGGCCGAGCTCAGCTGCCCAGTCGGGATTGGAGGGAGACAGCGCACTCCGCCGAGGGTGTGCGTTCGGTAAGGGGAGCCCCTCGAGGCGGGAGCGGGAGGGGAACGGAGCGGGGACGGAGCAAAGGGAGTCACTGCTCAAAGCCACTGGGGTTCACAACAAATGGTGCTGAGAAAGGGGCGCCCACGTGTGAAAGAGGGACGCGGGACCCCGACCTCGCTCCGCTTGCACCAGTGAGCTCGACCGGACCGCAGGTCCCCGTGCGCGTGCTGAACCTGGTAAACGCAGGTGTCAAGCCTCACCACCTCGGTTCCTTAGAAGTTACACCAAGAGCGTAAATAACAAGAAATGGATACATTGAACATCATCAAAATTAAAAACTTGTGTGCCTCACTCGACGCAATTGAGAAACGACAACCCACAGAATTAAAGTATTTGCAAATCATTTACCGGATAAGGTACTTGTATCCAGAATAAAGAATTTACAACACAATAAATAGACAAATTGTTTTTACAGGCAACAAACTCGCAGGCATGCCTCAAAAAATGTCTCACAAGGACATAAAAAGATGTTCAACATCCTCAGGGGTCAGGGAAACGCAAACAGGACCACAATGAGATACCACGTCATCCGCTAGGTTGGCTAGAATCAAAAAGGCAGACCATAACATCACTGTGGACGAGGATGTAGAGAAGCCAGGCCCCTCCCTCACTGCTGGTGGGAGTAGGATATGATGAAGGTGGGCAGTTCCTCAAAATGTTAGACAGAGTTGCCCTGCTAGTGTGGCTCAGTGGATTGAGCACCAGCCTGCAAATCAAAGAGTCGCGGGTTAGATTCCCACTCAGGGCACGTGCCTGAGTTGTGGGCCGGGCCCCCAGTAGGGGGCGCGCGAGAGGCAACCACATAGGGGTGTTTCTCTCTTTCTCCGTCCCTTCCCCTCTGTTTAAAAATAAATAAATAAATAAATTTTTTACTGTTAAGAGTTGACAGGAATTCCACTCCTAAGTATATACCTAAGAGCATTAAAAACATATCCACACAAAAACATGAACAAATATTCTTAGCAGCATTATTCATACTAGGCAAGTGGAAACAACCCGAATAGCCATGAACCGATGAATGAGTGAGATGCATCTCTGTATAATAAAATATTCAGCAAAAAAAAGGGGAGGGGTGAAATGTCAAAATGCTTGGACACAGACAAACTTTTAAAACGTGCTCTGTGGAAGAAGGCAGAGGCTACATATCGTATGATTCTAATGTACAGAATGGGCCAATCCGTAGCATTGGAAAGATTAGTAGTCTCCAAGAATTGGAGAGAGAGGATGGGGGTCTGCCTCTGGATTCAGGGTATCCTTTTGGGGTTGATGGAAAGGTTGTGAAAACAGGTAGTGCGGACATTTGCACAACTTTGTAAGTTTACTAAAAACTACTGAATTGTGTACTTTGAAAGGATGAGTTTTAGATTCCGATTAAAAATTTATTTAAAGAAAGAAACATAGGTTAAAACAATCAACTCCTCAGCAAAATGCAGGTGCAAATGCCCTCTCTACAAAATTTTACAAGAAAATTTGCTATAAAAGGGAGACGAGAGAGAAAGTCGGGTAAAATTCGTTGGATAACAGAAGACAGTGATTTCACGTTTGTGAGTACTGATGCCGCAGTAGAGATACGCTAAAGGTGAAAAACGTGGGGAGGTGGGATGTGATGATGGGGGCTGAGGGCCTTCATGCCCAACAGGAGAGGAGTGAGTGCGGGCTTGGAACAGGATCCAGGAAGCTGGGGAGTTCCAAGCCAGGGCTGCTGTTCCCTCATAAAGGGGAGTCACAGCCACCTGCTGAGAAAGAGGGGGGCCACCCAGGTGGGGTCATGAAGTGATTTGAAGTGGTGAGAATGCACAAGCTGGGGAAGTCCTTCAGGTGTATCTCCCCAACCACACTGTGCAGGTGTGCACATGCTGCATCGCACACGCACACACCATCACGTGCATCCTCCGTACTGGCACACTCACACATTGCATGCAACTTACACACATTCCTGTGCACACACCCACCACCTCCCACTTGAAATCCTCTCGCAGCTTCTTCAGACTTGCCAATGACCGACCAAATCAATCCCCTCTTTGCTAACAGGTCACTTTGCTCTGGGTTGGCACTGGGTGCCACTTCATAAAAAGCATTTTCCATCCTCCCTTGGAGCCAGACATGACAACGCCTCTGGCCAAGGAGGGAAGGAAGCTGTTGGTGGGTCTCCTGGGCGAGCTCGCTAAGGGACGTGTTCGACAATACACCCTCTCCTGCCTCACTCCTCCTGCCGGGACCATGGGCAGTGGTGGGTGGATGTGACCAGGACAACGGCCGGGTGCTGAAGAGCCAGCTGGAGAGAGAAAAGGCCCTCCTCCAGCCTGGGGGACCACTGTGCTGGGCCCAACTGCCACCTGTTCTTGTCTGTGCCACCTGTCAGGCTTCCACGACACACAGCCAAGCCCCACCCCGATGGCCTGAAGGCAAGTCCTGGAAAGACCCGCTGGCTGCACCACCTGCTCGGCTTCATCCCCGGGAGCCACTGGGAGTGTGTCCCATCCACACCCTTACTAGGTCACCTGTCCCAACACAGCACACAAGTGCTCCTTTCAGCTCAGTGACAGAAACAAAGACCAAAGAAAACGGAGTGACTAAGCAAAGTGTGTATTCATTTAATAAGAAAATCATTTCTTTAAAAAAATAGTGTCTTTACACGCTGAGGTGTACAGAGTTCATGCTGAGCTGAAACATTTGTGGCACGATGTGGGTCTCAAGGTCCTGAGGTTACAAGGCCACATCTCGGCTCTCATCTCGGCAAGGGATGCGGCCAACAGCAGCAGTGGCAGCTCCGGGCGCAGGCGTCTCCACGGGCGGCCCCCACCTCAGTCGCTGTCTCCATCCCCTTCACTGCCTGCCTGGGGGCTGGGGACCTGCAGAGCCAGAGCAGAGAAACAGCTGTGAGGGGGCACGCTGCCGGACATGGGTGCCTCCTCCCTGTGAGGGGAGCTGTCCGCGGTGTGCCCGGAGCTGCCCTCCAACATGCCCCCTCCGGAGCGACACTGGCGTCTGTGTTCTGCCTGACTCTTCGTCTGTCTCTTAACTGACTCAAGTACCTGAACACTGAGCTGAAGACAAAGGAGGGTCTCTCTACAGGGCTCCTCCGAATCCCCAGAGGATGCAGTGACCTCAGAGTACAGACATACAACCGGGCTCTCCCAAACTGGACAGTGCGGGCCCCTCAGCAGAGTGCGAGGACCGCAAGTGGCCAGCAGCCCATCAGTGGGACTCGGGTGGCGGGCACGGGCCTTCTCCAGGTCAGAGCTGCACATGGGCTCCACCTGGCCTCACAGCACTTGGGGAAAGGAATAACCATCAGCGTTTTAAAAGTGGGGAGTTCACATAGAGTTCTGGAATGCCAGTTTCTCTTGGAAACACGTACGCCCTCCAGCATGGCCACCACTGGCACTCGCCCCTGTGGACGAACAAGAGCTCCCACCTGCCTCCTGGCCGTGGCTGCCATTCAGGACCTGACCTGCCTGCTATTCTGACACCTGCACACCTACCTGCGTGGAGGACGACATTTCTCTGGACACCTAGGTCATAGGAAGACATTCCCAGACTGCCAGGTGGGGATGTCAACCCTTGAGCACCCAATGCACCAGCACGAGTGTGTGTGCTGACCGACTGGCACTGTCAGCCCAAGAAGGATGTCCTGCAGCCACCCCCACGTCACAGACAGAAGTGCCACTGAGCATGTGCCCCACCCGGGTCACTGAGCGTGGAGCGCGCAAGGCTGTGCCCAGGGTCTCCAGGTGCCCGGCCCGAGCCCCTGGCCTGCTGCTCCCGCTGCTGGGGGCATGACTGGGTGGGGGGGTACCAGTCTGCTTCAGCCGCTCATAGGCACAACAGGCACCACGACACCAGCACACAGCGGGCCAGGAGCTCAGCTGCCGGTGGCAGACACAGAGAAGAGCTAGTTCAGCTCCTGGAAGGGGTCCCGCCAGCCCAGTGGCCCCCAGGGCCCCACCCCCAGACCCACCTTGGCGCCGGGGCTGGCTGCCGCGTGGGCAGTGGCACTGAAGTCGTGTGCGGGCAGGGTGCTCAGCCACTGAGCCATAGACCTCTCCTGGCGCTCGGTGCTGATGATTGTGGGGTAGATGTGCCGCTCCTTGAAGGCCGCTGCCTCCGCTTCCTCTCGCGCCCAGTCCAGTGGCTCGTGCAGCCCATCACGGCCGAAGCGCCGGTTGTACGTCTCGAAGTGCACGCGCTCCAGGACGAGGCCAAGTCCTGGAGCCTTGGGCACGTCCACCTTGGCCTCGCCCCAGCTGCGCTCCAACACGTCCTCAGGCGCGTAGCCCTTGATGATGGCCACTACCAGGCCCACCATCTTCCGGATCTGGTGCGTCATGAAGCTCTGCCCCTTCACCTTGATCACTGCGAACTCCATGCCATCCCGCTCAAAGGGCTCCTCACAGAACATGTCCAGGATGTAGCGCTGGGCACTGGGCTCCCGGGGCCCCTTCTGTGAGGTGAAGTTGTGGAAGTTGTGGGTGCCCTTGTAGCAGGCCAATAGCCGGTTCACCTGCTGCAGCGTCTCGGCGCTCAGCCGGTACGTCTCGTCCTGCACGTCGTGGTCCTTGTGCGCAAAAGCGAATGTGGGCAGCATGTAGACGTAGGTCCTGGCGTCGCACCTATTCTTGGAGTTAAAGCCGCCGGTAACACGCTTCAGTCCTGGGGGGATGAAAACAAAGGCTTCAGACACACCAGGGCCCTGGCACCTCAACCCACACAGGGACAAGTCCTGACAGTGTGCCCACACCCCACACCCACGGAGAAACAACCCAATGTCTTCCAGACCCAAGGCGGGTGAGGGGCCGGGATGCTGACCTTGCCCTGTGCTGACCCTATGCTAGTGCCGTAGATCCATGCAGGGACCAGACCACAGTGTGGACAGCAGTGTGACCCTCACCTGAGCCCATCGTTAGAAGTCACTCTGCAGATGTGGCCACAGAGGCAGCACCATGTGTAACAGCAAAAAAAAAAGAAACCCAGCAATAGGAAAATGATCTGATACATTCTAGAATATTCACAGGATGACATGAGAGCCAGCCCTTGAAGGTCAGGACGCAGGTCTGAGGTGCAGTCCCCTCGGAGACGTGGAGCGCCTTTAGCGCCAGAGGACCCAGTGGGTGCTCAACACGTGTTTGACTATTAAGTAAAAAATAAAAAAAGGAAAATGAAGAAGTCTATGCAGGGGGATTCCATCTGTGAGAAACACAAAAACATAAGTACACGGCTGTAATTGTGTAGAAACTTTCTGGGAGAACAGCCAGAATGGTTAGCGGGGACCGTTTCCAGGAGCTGGGAACCACTGTCCCTGGACACTCTGTCACATGGGTTTCCCATGCGGGGACCTGCAGTCAGGACCCCAGACAGGTGGTCCCCTAGGTTACCAAGGTGCAGCCTCACAGGAGTGGGACTTCACCCCAGCTTAGTTCCAGTTGAGCAGTGGGTGGGGCACGCCCCCCGGCCCGCCCCTCCAGGCAGCAGCTGCACTGTGCTCCTCCTCCTAGTGTCTCTGGTGTTGTGTTTGATTTACAGGTAATTTTAGTGTTATTTTTGTCTTGTGTTAAAAATCATATCCCATCCACTCTGAGCAGCGCGAGTATGCTGGGTGCACATGGCCTCGCTGCGCGGGGCCCAGCAGCTCTGGAAGGGAGGACGCGCTGGTGGGCAGCCTCGGTGCCCGGCTGCTCACACGGGGCCGGCAGGCCGCGCTGTCAGAGAAGTAGTGCTAACTCCCAAAACGCTTTGTGTGGAATGCGGCGTGGCTTTAGCCAAACTGGGGAGTAGTCTGTGGAAGACATCAAAGTATCTCCATGGAAATGAATGGTAAGAGGCACCCGATGGGACCTAGCAGGACTGACTCTCAGGCAGTATCCCCGCAAGGCAGAGAAAGACCACAGCACAGAAACACTGTGTTATACTAGAAATAAACAGTGAGCAAAGTAACCAAGCACTAAGGTTACTGACTTTGCATTAAGAGTCCTGCTTATAACCTGCACCCAAATGTTTACCGCAGCTGTCTCTGGAATAGCCCCAAACTCCCCCAGCAGGTAACTGGATAAGCAATTTGTGGACACCCACGTAACGGGACACCACACAGCCGTAAACAGGAACAGACCGGCTACACAACAAGGTGAAGGACCCTGACCTTCACTGGAAAAAGCCAGGCAAAAATGCAGTACATACCATATGACTCCGTTTATATAAAACTGTAAAAACATAAGGTAATCTCGTGGCAGAAAGCAGATCAGCAGCTGCCAGTGAGAAAGGGGAAGAGAGAAGTTTGCCAGCTCAACGGGGAGGGCTGCGCAGTTGTACACACGCGTCGAAGCTTTGTAACCATCTACTTCATGTGTAGCTTATTACATGTGAATTCTAACTCGATTTTAAAAAGTATCTTTAGAAATTTTAAGTGGCTGCTTAAAGAAAAAACAGTAACAATGTAGTGTGAGGTTTGTAACGTAAGTAAATATAAAATATACGTCCGCAACAGCACAAAGCTGAGGGCAGAGGGGCAGCTATGCTGTCGCAGTTTTTAGGCTCTACACAGAGTGGTAGGACTTCACTTGAAGACGGCGCTTAGAGACGGGTGCTTGAGCCAGGAACCGGCAAACAGTGGCCAAACCATGGCCATTTTTGTACAGTCCGTGAGCAGAGATTGAAAGAGTGGATTTAAAAAAAAAAAGAAGAATATACAATAAATACCATAATCTATTTGGCAACAAAGCCCAAAATATTTCACTACCTGGCCCTCTACAAAGTTTGCCAGCCCTTGCTTTAAATCCCAAAGTAATCACTGAAAATCCACAGCAAGTTACAGCTAACAAGGCAACCAGGTTGCTAATAAATGGAACTATAAAAATTATCAATCCAAAAGAAAGCAGAAAAAGGGGGACAAAGAACAGATGGGACAAGGAGAAACAGAAGGCAAGGTCTATAGCAGCCATCCCAATACCACACTAAATGTGCATGTCATATACATGCCATTTAAAAGGCAGAAAGTCAGCTTGGACTTTTTTTTTTTTTTAAATGAGACGAAAAAAAATCCTATTTACCAGGTCTGTTAGAATAGGGAATAATTACCCATGTTTTAACTTTACCAAATCTGGACTTTCACATCCAGCATTTGGTTAAAATAAAGCGTGTGTGGCATCAAGGTGCTGCAACTGAGGGATGTTCCAAGCCTGCCCTTTCTGAGGGAGGCAGGAAAACTGACTCACAGCCACCCCACCAGCTGCTGAGTGATCAGTCTGCTGTCTCAACTGCACACCAAAGAAACTTGGGGAGAGACGAAAGTTTGAGTCTCTCTGCAGCCCCTGCGCCGCAAGTCTTACCCAGTATCCGAATGTGTGACGGAAGGTGGCTGTTGATCTTTTCCAAAATGTCGTCAATCAGCCACACCTTCAGGGATACGACCTGCCCAGCTGCGGAAACACCCTGCAGAGGAAGCACAGGGTGGGAGGGGCCAGCTGAGGCCTGCTCTTCAAGTACCACGGGGGTCTCTTGAACAGAAGGACCACAAAAAGATTACGTTTTCTCCCCAGAGAAGTTCCGCTCTTAGAAATGCACCTGCGGGGAATAATCAGGTGCAAGAACAATGCCCCGTGTACCACGGGGCTCAGAGCAGCACAACGTAAAACATCACGACTCTCAAGCCCAGCGAAACACACGCTCGGGAAGAAACTCCCACCTCAGGTGGGACTTTCAGCGACTCGGGAAAACAGAAATGCAACTGAGACAACAGGACTGTGAGGCAGAGCAGGGGAGGTGTGGACCTTGGAAACCAGACGATGCCCAGGACCTGGGACCTGACCAGCGAAGAGCTCCGTCCACTAGAGTGCTGCCCCCTGACCTAGGGCTGGACGTGCGTCTCCGCCAGCGCCTCAGGCCCCAGGGCGAGAGCACGCCATGCCGTTTCCACTAGGAGATCGTGTGTGCTGCGGCCCTGCTGTGCAGCCGACCCTCCTGGGCCAGCCTCGGCAACCCCTCCGTTCTCCTGTGCGGGGGGGCCCTGCCTGTGCCAGGCCTGTGTCCAAGAACATGACGGCCGCTATGACAGCTGCCACACCGGCCAGTGACAGGGCCCAGGACAGAGGTGCAAGCCAACCAGACAGCGGGACTCCACCTGTGACTCCAGGTGGACAGTGCTGGGTCACAGCCGCTGTGGCTCCTGAGTCCACGAGACGCAGCTAATGTGGGGATGGGCCGACAATGGGACAGACGCTGCCCCAGAGTTAGCACTCGCGCCCAGGGAATGGAAAATACACCCCAATGATCTTTTTCAATAAAATTATTAAAACCAGTTTCACCTGCTTCCTTTTCCCCTTCCCCTTCCAACTGTGGCGAGTGGAAATTTATGGTGCGGTGTGGCCTGCCTTTGCAGCCACACGGTCCCGCGTGTGTCACTGAGCCTGAGACGGATGATCTATGGCAGGAGATAACACAGCCACCATGCCCCCCGCAGTGGAGACAGAAGACGGAGAGCATGCAGCCCTGCCAGCAGTGAGTGCCCAGACCCAGCCGTCGCTGCGGGACCTGCTCGCCTCAGCTACACAGGCAACTTCTTTCCATTGGGAAGAGTTCCATTTGGGCATGTCATTTGTAACCAAGAGTGTTGACCAATAAAGATGCCGAGGTGGACGGAGGACGAGGGCAGCACGCTGCAAGGGCAGAGAGGCCGCCTACCTTGTCCGTGCGGGCACACCGCTGGAACGACATCTTCCTCATGTCTTCGCCGTGATTCTCAGGAATACAGCCCGAACGGACCAGAGCAGACACCAGGTCATCTTCAATGGTCTTGAATTGCGAAGACCCAACATTCCTCTAAGGAAAAGAGAAGAAAACATGGTTTTTCACTTGGTCACTAACCACAAGAGAGGGTTCAGGCTGCACCTGGCAGGGGCAGGCACTGGGCCTGCACCCACAGCATGGGGACCACACCTGTGGCCATGGGGAGACTCTGCAGCCTGTCCCTGTCCCAGGAAAAGCAGGATAGCCACCCCAGGGTACCCATAGTCTCCACGAATCCCCACCCCAGGCAGCAGGTGAAGAGCCAATAGCAGGTGTCACCCCTTCCTCCACCCAGCCAGCTCTGCAGCCAGCACCATCCCGCTGCGGGACACACCTGCCTGCAGCACCTGCCGCAGAGGGACTCCCCTCCCACGTGACTGCAGGGGGGCAGGCCCCTGGCTCAGAGGAACACAGCCAGGCACTGCCAGCAGAGGCTGGTCTGGCATCCCTGGCTTCCACGAGCCCTTCAGTTCCTGTACAGCATGTACAACCTCCTAGGATTACCACAGGCAGAGAAAGGCGGCCCCTGCTTCCAGAGCTGTCTCTGACACGATCCCTGTCAGCTGCCCTGACTCTGATCCCGGGCCTGCAGGACCCTACGATGTCAGTGAGACCACCACCCTCCCTGCTCTCGAAGAAAGCCTTTCCCACACAGGTGACGCAGGGCCTCAACACAGTGGGGAGGTCCTTCCCAAAGTCTGCCTCGCAGCGTAGGTCCAATCCCTTACTCAGCATGAAGTCATAAATGCTCAAATGGTGGGAATGAATACCAACAAACAGGGATAACCATGCCCCCCTCCCTCTCTCAATCTGTCCTTCTGTCCCCCTGTGAGCTACTGTCACTCTCTACTCATTTCCCTCATGGGGAGACTGAGGCAAATGGAAGACGATGGACCTTTTCTCAACGCTCTCAAGACATGTCTGCACCTAAAGCAAAAATCCATGTAATCGAAACCACCCTGGAAGAAGCATTTGCGTCATCCACAAAGAGCAGCAGAGGGTCGGCCCGCTCCTACAGACACCTGGGGCTCTGTCAGACTGAGCCAACCTCACGGGCTACCAGCGGTCATGAGCTCGGTTTCAGGAGTGCAACCGATGCTTTTTAAAAAATAAAACAGGATACAAAGTAACCTACTCTTACTACTGTTGAGAGTAAAAGGTGTTATAACACCTTTTCCTAAACCTCCCTTCACTTAGACACTGTTCCAGGAATGAATTTCCCACTGGGAGTCAAGCTTAAAGACTCGACCCAAATGGAGTCAAGTACAAGAAGAAACAAGAAAGTTCCGCCTTTCATTAAAGGATCAAGCTGGCGAGCTGGGGAGAGAGAATTGTAAAAGGGGCCTCGTTGCCCACAGCCTGTCCCCTCCGCGGCCCCAAGGGGTACTGACAGCGGGCCCTTCCGATCTTCTCGGCCTGCGCTCGGGTCTCCGCGCACACCACCAGGAAGCCTAGTGAACCCTCCTGCTCCAGAAGGCCGGTGCCGTGACCACCGCATTTCAAGGAGGAGGAAACCGAAGCACGGAGAGCTCCGATCACCTGACTACCATCAGCAGCAGGGCTGGACCCTTAACCAGCCGGGGAGACGCGTGAAAGCCCCAGCGCAGCACCTCCCGTGCGTGGGGCAAGGTCAAAGCGCTTGGATTAGGACCTCGGCCTTGCCTGGTGGGGCAGGCGCGGCCGAAGAGCGGGTTTGCCGCCCTTCGCCGAGGCGGCCGCGCTCGAGGCCCCACCCGGAACGGCGGCGCGGCCACGGGAGAGTCGGGACGGGCGGGCCGCTCACCTGCATGCCGTGGTAGCCCTTCCCCGAGTAGGCCAGGAGCATCACGATCTTGCGCTTGGGCAGCTTCCGCGGCGGCTCCCCGTCCGCGCTGCTCTTGAGCTTTTTCGCCGGCTGCTCGGCGTCCTCCCAGGCCCTACCTCCGCCCTGCCAGCCGCTGCGGGCCTTCCTGTCCTGCTCTGGCCTGGTCCGCACGGGCGCGGCGGCCTCCGCCTTCCCGGCCATGGGGGGCCACCTGGAAAGACAGAGGCACTTTCGGCAAGACAGACGGACGGACGCCGCGCGGCTGGGGCGCCGCCCGGCAGGGTTCCCGCGCCGGCGCGCACCGGCCGGTCTGGGCGTCGCTGACAGCAGGCGCGGACATTACCCGAGGAGGCGCCGTCCCAGGCGCGGCGTCCACGCTCCGCAGGCTCTCCGCAGGGCCTCGGCCGCCGCCCGCAGGCTGGCGAGCCCCATGCACGGCCCGGGTGGGGGACGCGCGCGCGCCTCCTGACCTCCCCGGGGCCCCCGAGGCCCAGCGCCGCCGGCGGCGGTCCTCCGACGTCCCCTGACCCCGGGCTGACTTCTGATCTCCCCAGACCCCCAACGTCCTCCAGCCCCGCCTGCCGGCTTCCCCTCGGAAATCTGGGAAACCCGGCCACCCCGCCCCTTCGCCCCGCGGGGACCAGAGGGGCGCGTCCCCACCCGGCCCCACTCACGGCGCCGCAGACTGAACCCCCAGATGGACCACGTGAGCGAAGGCGGAAGTACAGCGCGAGCCCGGACGGCGGCCGGGACGGACAAAAGTCGTTTCAGGGAGGGGCTTGGAGTAGGGGCGGGGCGGAGCGTGACACTGGCGAGAACGGGGCGGGGCTTAAGGCTTGCTTGGGGCGGGGCTTGCCCGCCGCGGACTCCGGTGAATGCGGCTGCGCACGACTCTTTAACTCGAACAAGTCGCCCTAACCGCAACATTTACAGGGCTCTACCGGGGTTACGCGTGTTAACGCGTGCATCTCTAGGAAGACAGATCATGACAACAGGGACCAGTTACATAATACTGCGTTATAAGGTAACAAATGCCACGTGAAAAGCGAATCAGAAGCACTGACGCCCCCTACAACGTGGGCAAACTTGAAGACGTGGTGCTCCGTGAAAGAGGTTAGGTGCCAAGGCCACGTGGCGTGTGATGCCATGTGAGTGAAATGTTTAGAACCGGCAAATCAGAGGCTGATACAGCTCCTCTAGCTAACAAGTGAGGCCTAGTGGAAAGAGCTCCCGTGCCAATCGAGACCCCCTTCTGCAGAAGGGAAGGGAGGGCCGCCTTCCCGGTGCCAGCGGCGAGGAACGGCAAGGCCTCCTGTGACCTGGCGAGCTCAGGCGGCTGAGCAGCATCAGGAAGCATCCAGCCACCTTCACACAGAGTAGCGCCACACCTGCTCAGTCTTCAACCCGACCGGCTACGGTCGGTGATCTTCTGTCTCTGTTCTACAGAAGGTAGACTGAGACCTGAAGTTGAGACAGGAACCCAGGGGGCCGCAGTTTGAGGCAAGGTGGGCGCCCAAGCCCTGCCCGTCCTGGCTGAGGGGCCCGTATGAGTCTTACAGCCATGAACATGCAAAGGAATGTGCAGCGGGGACTTCGAGGTCATCCTGCATGGTCACTGCACTCCCAGGCCCAGCACTCTTGGGCCCACTTGTCACAGTCAGGCTCCTGCGGCAGGGATGGTTATAGCAGCTTTGTTCGTAATCGCTGAAACTTGGGAGCACCAAGATGTCCTTCAGAAGGTGCGTGGAAAGTAAATGGTCAGACTGTGGCATACTACCCAGCATTAAAAAAAGAAAAGAAAAAGTCATGAAGAGACATAGAGCATATTACTTAGTGAAAAAAGCCAATGTGAAAAGGCTACATAGTGTCTGATTTCAACAGGCAGAGCACCGGGCATTCTTAGGGCAGTGAGACTACTCTGTATGACACGATAATGACAGACACATGTCATTACACATCTGTTCAAACCCACAGAATGGACACTATGGCCTCTGGGCGACTGTAATGGTTAGTGTAGGCTCATCACTGGTAACAAAGCAAAGCAAGGCGCTAAGAAGAGGGAGCATATGGGAACTGTGCTTTCTGCACAATTTTTCTCTAAAAATAAAGATTTGTTAATTAGGCAATGGCACAGTGCCATGATCGTCTCCATCCCCTTTGAGCATTTCTTTGTTACAACACACCAGAAGCCCCACGGAGCAGACGGGCAGCAACGGCCTCAGTCCTCGCCCAGCTCGGCCCTTCCTCTCTGGAGACAAGTGTTGCACTTGAGGAAGCCAGCCCAGAGTCGGCCCCACCTTTGCTTCCTCAACTGCTACCCCTCCGTGAACTTTCGTTTCATATTGCGGTTAGCCCTGTTGGTATTTTAATGAGTTATTTTTAACTTACAAAAACATTATGTAGTTGAAAAGATGCAAACTGTACAACTCAACATTAGAGATACCACCCAATTCAAAAACGGTCAAAGGACTTGAACAGACATTTCTCCAAAAACGTAGATTTAGAAATGGCCAACGAGCCCGTGAAAAGATGCTGGAGGCCACTAACCACCATGGACACGCAAACCTACACCACACGGTGTGTGAAATAAACACACAGGCTCGCCAACGCTGGTGAGGATGTGGAGCGGTCGGGTGGGAATGGAAATGGCGTGGCTGCCGGGCAGTCTGGCACTGGCTCCTTGAAGTTATACGAGAAGTCACCTCAGAACACACACTCTCCTCCTAGGTGAGCCCCCGGAGAAGCCAGAGAGGCTGGCGTCCCCCAGGGCCCGGGTGAGCAGATTCTGCTGGGACGTGGCCAAGGGACACAGCCATGACGCCCCAGCTGTGCCCTGGGGGTGGGGGGCTCTGCTCCCCAAGCTGAGCCTGGCCTGTGTGCAGGGCCAACCCAGCTGCTGCTGCAGGACTGCAGGATGCCGGCGGGGAGAGGACGGGGCGGGGACGAGAAAGCAGGTGATGGGCCTGAGACAGTGACAAACACCAACTCAACAATTCCAACGGTTTATTTCCTTAAATGGAATATTACACAATTTAACACAACTGGCATGGGTGAGGGAATCACACAAAATTCCTTTTGAAGTAGATTGAGAATCGAGTGCCCTCTAATGGAGAGCAGGATTGGCTGGCAGCACACGGGACACACTTGGTGCCACTGAAGGAGGGACCGGGAAGGAGGCCCCTCCCGCGGAGCCGGCCTCCCGGCAGCCCTGGAGTCCAGCCAACCGTAAAGCAATAAATAGAAACATGTCCTGCGTAACAAGGAAAAATAACGTCACCGGGCTGCTGCTAAGCCCAAGCCCAGGGCGCTATTCAAGTACTGCAGAGAGACACACGCAGATCTCCGACGGGGTCTGCGGTGCAGACCCGAAACCCCTGGCCAGGTGCCTGGGCTTGCCGGGCACCCTCGGCACTCCCGGGGGGTGCACTCGAGGGGACTGAGCAGAGCTGGGAAGACCAGAGAAGCCCCCTGGGGCCAGGAAATTGGGCCTCCCTGACCCGTCTGACCCCTTTGGTGGGGGCCAGGACCTGGTAGGGGTAAAGGGAGGAGGGATTTGACATCAACACCTACTGGGAAAGCTGGATGAGGTTTTTGCATAAAACATGCCCCCTCAACTGCCCACCATCTTCTCAGCAGGGGTCTCACTACCCTGACTGGGAGGGACAGCAGGATGGCCAGCCACGCAGGTACGCCAGCCTGCCACGGGTCCCCCACCCTTCCAAAACAAAACATCCTAACTACACACCTACGAGGTTTCTTCTTTAAACAAAAAAGAGCTGCACCTGGCTGGTGTGTGGCTCAGTGGATTAAGTGCTGGCCTGCAAACCAAAGGATCAGTGGCTCGATTCCCAGTCAGGGCACACGCCTGGGTTGCAGGCCAGGTCCCCGGTAGGGGGTGCGTGAGAGGCCACCACACACTGATGTTTCTCTCCCTCTCTTTCTCCTTCCCTTCCCCACTCTCTTAAAACAAAAACAAAAAAAAGCTGCAGAAAAATAAGACACATTTTATGAGTAAAGTGTGAAAGACGGCCATGTCTGCTCTGGGTTTAGACAGCTCGGCGCGTCACACTGTGTGTCCCCAGAACATTTAAATAAGACGCTGTGTCTCCCGAGGGCCGGGCAGCAGGCACAGCGGGCTATTTATATATGTATATATGTATATGGTATGTACACACGCCTCTAGTGCGGCAGCCAGGGCCGGGCGGGCAGTCCTGGCACCAGTCCGCCTGCGTAAAGTGCTCGGTGACTCACAAAGCTGGGTGGTGGTCTCAGGGAAGAAAAGGGGCCAGGAGCCCGCACCTTGTCCTGGGCGGGCCCCGGGCTGGTCTGGAGGCTTTGGCTTGAGCGGGCCCCTGCTCGCGTGGCCGGGGTGGGGGTGCTCCATGTCCCCACCTGCCCCGGAGGCAGCCAGGGGACTGGCCTAGGTTGAGGTCCTGTGCGGGCCCTCCAGTGCCAGCCAGAGCCCAGGAAACGGAGGTGCCTGGAGACCTGGCTCTGGATGCGGGGCAGGGAGGCCGTCCTTCCCCAGCACTGGGAACAGTCCCCAGGCTGCAGGCTTGTCCCTAGCGGCCCACCACGGGATCCGTGGGGAAGGTCCGGCTGCTGGGGCACGGCAGACGGGCTCCCGAGAGGTCAGGCACAGATGCCGGTCAGCAGGGCCCGGTCAGCAGGGCCGAGAGTCTCCGCTCAATGCACAGCTTACCTGCGGGGAGGAGGACCGGTAAGCACTGCCCCTCCCCTGCCCCTGCCCCTGCCCCTGCCCCACCAGGTGCGCCGGCACTCACACTTGGCGATGTTCTCCACGTCCGCCTGGTCCGTGAGCAGCTGCTGCAGCCCCTCCATGAGCAACAGCGCCTTGTGGTAGCGCTGGACACAGTCCTCCCGGCGGTGGAACATCTCATCCAGGGCGGCCGACTGCACCTGCTCAGCCAGTGGCATGGGGGCGTCTAAATAGTTGCCCATGTGGCCATGGCCGAGAGGCTACCGGTCAGGCCAGCAGCCACCCTACCCCAGGGCAGTCAGGGGTCACCCCCAGGAAGAAGTCAGACTCTTCTGGAACGTTTGTTCCATGTGCGTTTTAACTACGCAAACCAGTCTCAGAAACAGGCACTGCCTCTGGCTGCCCTCCTCAGGCAGGAGGACCCCGAGCCTCAGCAGCCACACACGAGCGGGCCAGGCCTCCAAGTTGGGGCGCAGCACAGGTCCCTTCTGGAGGCCTCGTCCCCGCCAGCTGAGGAAACTGAGTCTCAGGGAGGATGTGGCCAGGGGTGTGCCTGGGCTATGAGGCCTGCTGGACCTGGAGGGGCCCGGGGCCGTCTGTCAGCTGGGGTCCACATGCTGTCACACCCCACCCCAGGCGCTACGTCCTGAAACTGCACTGAGCTGCAGCCCCACCCGCAGCTCGGGGGTCGGCCATACCGTGTGCACTGCGTGGCTGAAGATGAGCTTCTCGGCGGTGACGCTCTGGATGCGGTCCAGGAGCCGCTGCTTGTCCAGGAAGAAGCGCTGCAGGCGCAGGCTCAGGCCTTGGCAGGACAGCACGCTGGCCTTGTACAGCTCGTTCAGCTTCCGCACCACTGCACGGGGGACCGTCGGCAGCGCTGAGGCTGGCCCCTCGCCACGTGCCAGGACACCCCGCGGCTCCCCCACTGGGCTGGCTGCTCTCACCGTCTCCCCCTGCGGTCACCTGCCCTCCTGGACCTGGTCCCCGTTTTTCACGCTTCCAGGGCTGAAGGGCCCGGGAGCCCACACTCACCCTGCTTCACAGTGGACGACAAGCAGAGCTTGCCGGCCCGGATCTGGTCGATGGCGGTCTGGAGGGCGGAGGACAGCAGCTCGGCCACCTTCAGGTAAAGCACCAACTGCTCCGCGAAGCTGGCGGGCGGCAGGTGTGTCAGGCGGCTGGGGGCCCCACGCCCCGGGCTGCCTCCCTGCGGCCCGCCAGGCACACCCACCCCCACTCGCGGCTCAGCAGGCTGATCTGGTCGGCCACGAAGCTCTCCTGCAGCTGGTACTCGGGGCCCCCGGTTGCCTCGCTGGCGCTGCCCTTCAGGGCGGCGATCTCCAGGACGTGCTGGACAAAGACGAGCGTGAAGCGCAGGCCGTGCAGGATCTCTGTGTGCTCTTGCTGCAGGGGTGGAGTGGGAGTGCTTGAGCGGGTGCTGCGGCCAGGGGTCAGGCCCTCGCTGGCCCCTGCTCCACTCCCTGCCCCGTGGGAGCCCACGCCCGCGCCCTGGGCCTAGGCACACAGGGTCCAGCCCCCTCACCTCCATGAGTGTCTCCTCGGGGAGATCAGGGGCCTCAAAGGTCACAGCCCCCTCCAGGTTGGCAGCGACTGTGTCTGCAAAACTGCAGCAGTGGCCAGGGGCTAGGGCCTCGGGGGCGGCCTCACTGCAGGTCCCAGACACCAGGTGGCGGGCGGAGGCCGAGCCGGCGGAGCTGAGTGAGCTGGAGGAGCCCACTGTCGGGGGATGGGGGGGAGCCCTGATTCAAGATGCACTCTCGCCTCCCTGTGCGCCCCCATCCCCTCGGCTCCATGACACAAAAGTCTGGCCCCACCCTCTCTGGACGGGCTTGGTTTACGCTCCTTCCTTCCCTCTGAGCGGAGCCCACAGTGGAGAGCTCACCCTGCCCGGCCCCGCCTGCTGTAGGTGGGGTACCGAGTGCAGAGGCTGAGCTGTGGGGCCTGTCTGCATGGTCCAAGCCCAGGACTCCCGACCCCACAAGGAAGGCTATCCCGGGGCAGCTGGGTACAGACACAGCCAGTGTCCTGGGTGGCCAGCACTGGCCCGCCTGCGAAGGGCCTGTAATCGTCCTCACCTGAGAACATCCTAGCGCGGGGGCCCTGGGGTGGCGTGGCCCCACTGGGGGGCGAGCCCACAGTGAACACCACAGGGGAGGGGCTGCTGGCGCCCCCAGCACGGGCGCCGGCCTGCAGGTTCCCTCCGAAGCCAGCAGAGGGCGCTGTGTGAGAGAGAGGTGGTGCTCAGGGCCTTCCCACATGCCCCCCACGACTCCCCTGATCTCCCCCTCCCATACCGCCATCCTCCCCACCCCACAGCCCCTACTGCCCACACACCGATTTCCATGGGCTTCTCATGCAGGCTGTCGGAGCTGCCCGAGTCTGGGGCCTGGGTCCCAAACGCGGCCTTGAGGAGCAGATCGGTGAGGCGGCCGGTGCTGAGGGACCTGCAGGGCGAGGTGAGGGCCAGTGATGAGCTGCATGGGTGTCCAGAGGCAGGCGGGCCTGCCCCCACGGCCGGCTCACCCAGCCCACTGAGCGCCGGGCAGAGCCACACACGCCCGCAAGGGGCAGCCAGTCACCCAACAACAGACAAGAAAACAGGCTTAGAAGGGACCAGAGAGGAGCTGAGTGACAGACAACATGAGGAGCTGAGTGACAGACAACGGCCTGCCCACTCCCCACTCACCTGCCGAAGGCCCCCTTGGTGTCTTCGGGGGGCCGCAGGCCGGGGCCCTGGAAGGGACCGGCCTCCGAGAGATCCGGCAGCGTGCGGTTCCGAGGGGGCGCCATGACCACGCCCTGCCGGGCCAGGAGGGTCAGCAGGTTCTGGGGACTGGGGTTCTTGGGAAAGTCGAACGCAGGCACAGCCTAGGAGGGGCAGGGGGTGCTGATGCCGAGAGGGATGCTGGCCCACGGCCCGCCCCCCTCCGTGGCCGCACCGCTCTGAGCCGCAGGGCACCGCTGCTACGTATGTGTGTGCACATGTGTGCACACACGGGGGCCCACGTGGCAATGCCACAGGGTGGGTGCAGGTTCTGGTCACATCTCACTGCGTCCAGGGGACGGACTGAATGGTTTTTCGGTGAGGGTGGCCTGGGCTCTCCGGGACTGTGGAGCACGGGAGCACGGGACCAGGGTTGGGACACTTGCTCTGCTAAGGGTCACAGAGCAGATGCTTTGGCTTTGGGGACCCGTCTCTGTCACAGGAGCACAGCCACCAGCAAGATCAGCACTGAGGATGCTGCCTCTGGATTCTGGGGTCCCCATGTCCCATGGAAGCAGGAGGAACTTGGAGGCCCCGTTACCTTGGTAGGGGAGCCCAGGATGGGGGGCAGGGGGTTCCGCTGCAGGAATTCAGGCAGCTTGGGCGAGCCACGCAGGGGTCGGCAGGACTGCAGCCCGTGGGATGGCTGCGGGGGACTGGCCTGTGGGTGGCCGAACACAGCCCCCAGAGGGTCCGTGGGGGGCTTCGGCAGCTTGGGGCGGACGATGTGCAGGTCGGACAGGTTGGGAGCGCTGTGCAGGCGGCTGCCCAGCCCAGCGGTGCGGGGAGAGTGCTCAGGCACGGAGGAGCCTGGACGGGACAGGACGGGCCCGGTCACTGTGGTCTGGGGGCTGCCGGGCCTGCCCAGCCACACGCTTCCACCCAGGAGCAGGTGCAGAGGACCTAAGTCTGTCCACTGCGCCTTCACGCTCTCGGCCACCTGAGAGGCAGCACCCACCACACCTGAGGGGATGGGCACGGGGGGCTGAGACACCCACCCCAAGTCTTCAGCAGGGATGCCAGGGAACACCGGCATCCCACAGTTGTCTCCCCCCGCCCACCCTCCTCCTGCTTATAAGAAGTGAAGGCTCTGAGAGCAGAAAAACAGCCACCCCAAGCACGGGACTGGGCTCCTCTCCCCTCCCCAGATCCATGATCACACCTGGGGGCTGATGCCACACCTACCTGGACGAGGGGACCTGCTACCCCGCATCTCAGCTCCTTGTGGGGAGGGCACCCCACTCCAGCCCAGGCGCTCAGGGATGGTTCCAACTTGGAAAAAAGGGGTTGCCATGGTCAGTGCCTGGTAGGGGTGACACACCCCACCCCCAGCCCATCCACACAGACAGACACCCAGTCCCAGCCCAGTTTGGAGGCTGCACCCACCAGCCGGGCAAGGACTCACCTTGGGGAGACGGTGTGTAGGGCCGGCCCCCGCCCAGGGAGAGCTTCCTGGCCAGGGCAGCCCCGTGCTCAGCATGGGGTGGGGGTGACGGACTGGCTCGTGCAAAGCCCAGGGGGCTGGTGCTGACCGACCTGCGGATAGCGGAGGACCTGGGGACATGAACAGGGGCCAGGAAGTGAGGCCGTGCCCCTGCCGGATGGCTCATCCCCTCTCCCTCCTAGATGGAGGACAGTTGTGAGGTGGGGAGTCCCGCTGTGTCCCCCAGGGCACCCTTAGGCCTGGGATCCAGGTGTCTGCCAAGACGACCATTAGCCCGTAGGGCCTTCTGTGAATTACAAAAAAGGTGCCCTCTCCTCTCCTTATTTCTGTTGAAATTTGCCACAATCAATATTAGTTTGTAGACTCGATGCTTTATTGACATCTAGCAGACTGCTGTCGTAAACCTAGAGCAGGGGTGTCCAACCTTTTGGCGTCTCTGGGCCACACTGGAAGAAGAGCTGTCTTGGGCCACGCGTTAAACACACAGACACTAACGAAAACGGATGAGCAACAAAGAGATCCGTGCATGTTTTCATGACATCCAGCACCACAGATGAGCAAAAAGTCCTCGTGTCATGACCCTGATCATGCAGCAGCCCCTTCGATAATCTCAGGGAGCTCCTGCATGTGCCCGCCAGGCATCCGGGTTCTGATTTTACTCTTGGCATGTTCCATTCTCGAAAACAGTTGCTCGCAAATGCAGGTGCTGCCGAGTCGCGATGATGAGTCAGGCATGATTGTGAAGCAAGAGGCGTCTGTCTCTGGGAGGGTGGGACCTATGCAAGTCCAGTGCAGGGACGTGATCAAAGTTTTCTTCAGGTTGAATGTCAGACTGAAGCTCTATGCACTCCATTTGAAAATTGGCAAGTAACACACTTCTGTCGACTGAAAACGGAGTCACAAATATATCAAAGTATTGATTATTTTCCTGGAAATCTTGAAATCTATTTTTAAATTCTTGTATCAAATTGGAAAGCACGGCTGCATATTTTTCACTGTTCACAGGACTGTGTTTAGCCAACATGCTGAAATGCATAAAACTGTTTACCTTAATTTGAGCTTGCCATAATTTCAGTTCCATTTGGAATGCTGTTATGGTTTGAAACATGTAATTGATAAGCTGGTTTTCACCTTGAAGATGAATGTGTAATTCATTTAAATGAGTGGTTGAATCCACTAAAAATGCTAAATCTGTAAGCCAGTTTTCATCGTCAAGTTTCGGCACAAATTTGTTTTTTGATACCATAAACAACTTGATAACGTGTCGCAAATCATAAAATCTTTTTGACATTTGGCCTCAACTTGGCCGTCTTACTTCCGGTAAGCAAATGACGCCACGATGTCAGCAGCTGTGCTTCCGAGGAATTCCGGGAACTGGCGATGATTCGGTGCCCAGGCTCCTAGGAAATTCAGCCTCGATGACAATTTGTGTGACATCATGCATTTTTAAAGCTTTTGTGTGTAAATTCCCTCGATGTACTGTGTGATGGCACTTTATCAAACGTGAGTTTTGGGCAGCAACTGCATGGTCTTCTATTACTTTTACAAGCCCCTCTCTTTCGCCTGCTCTCACCAGGCACCAGAAGCCACTAGACCAGGCGTGCTGACAGTGGACAAAGAAAACCGCTTTAGCATGTTTTTTACTGTTTCATATAAATCTCTTGACTTATTTGTGCCTTTTAATGGCACTAAAGATACCTTTTCCTCAGTGACATTATTTCTGTCATCCTCATCTCTAATAAAAATGGCAAGCTGTAGCGTCAGTGCCATCACCCATCGCCAAAGCATAAAGTTTAAAATTAGCAGTTTCATGCTCCAAACTTGTTTCAATAGATTTTCCCGTCTCTTCACTTCCCTGGCTGCTCTGGTGAGACAAGCTGAGTTTAGAAACATCACCCTTTTTCGGGGCAAGTTGTACCTGCCACGCCTTTTGTGCATCGCTTCATAAACTCAGCGTCGGTAAATGGTTTCGATTATTTTCCTATTAAACATGCCATCACATAACTAGCTTCTACCATGGAATCCACCCCAAGTTGTAAGCTTTTGAAAAAACTTTTGTTGGGAGGAGACTTTTTTTCAGTCCCGTTGTTGTCCTCAGGACGCAACCCTTCACACACACGGAATCTGGCAGCACGTTTTTGGGTATAACACCTTTTCGAATCACAGTCTTTGAAAACTTGCACAAACTCCCTGCAAACTCAGCAGAACGCCTTACTGTTTGCCGTGACAAAAAAGGGGTCACCTGTCCACTTTCCACGGAGCAGTCTTCCTCCACCCGTAATTTTTCTTTTGGGGGGGTTCTTTTTTTCTTTTGAGACATTGTAGAAGCCACGCTGGGGTTAAAAAAATAGTAATAGATGAGGGGCTTGATTTACTTTCGTTATGAAAATGAATTGGCGGGAAAATGGAAAGCGAGGTCCGGCCAGCCCCTCTGGGCCGCTGGGAAGCGTGGCAGGCGGCGTGGGAGCACTTTCGGTGACTGGACGACAGCGCTCCCGACTCCTAAGCAACAGTAAATGCCTAACGTGGCTGAAGCGCCATTGACGACCGCTGCCTGTGTCCCCATGAACGCACGTAACATCTGCTGGTGTCAACTCTACCATCTGCGCCTGGGAGAGAACACGCTGGAAGCCGCACGCAACTGTAAAACTGAAGTCACGTGTGCATACAAGTAGCAAGAGCGTACGAACATTTTACATGACACTGTGACACGTAATCACACACACACAAATCTCATCACGTTTTCAGTAAATTTAGGATCTCAGGCCGGGCCGCACCGACAGACGTCCTGGGCTGCCAGCGGGCCGCGGGCTGGACACCCCTGCTTTGCCGCACTGAGCAGACGGCTGTGACTCGCCTAGAACACCGGCCTGCACGACGCTGCGCGCGGCCTGTGCCACGGTGCGCACAGGCCGCCCGCATCTCTCCGAGGGGCAGCGGTGGGGTCCTCACCACAGCCCATGCCTGGCCCTGGCCCTGCACGCACCGTGGGGTCTGGTACTGGGTGGGCGACTGCAGGTTCTGCTCGATGCGCTGGTAGTTCTGCACCTGCGTGGGCACTGGGATGGGGACAGACGCTCCGCACCTGCTGCTGGAGAAGGGGCCGGCCCGGCTGTGGGGACAGATAGACAGGGTGGGGTTGCTGAAGACGGGCACTGGGACTGTTCGAAGGCCACCCCTGTGACTCTGTGCCCGGGGGCTTCTGGTCAGGACCAGCCACGGGACACACCGCAGAAGGTGGGGGGGCCAGCAGGCCCTGCGGGCACTGGGAGTTGATGCCTGCCCGGCCTGCGGGCCCAGGAGTGCTGGTGGCACTGGTCCCCGGTGGTTCCTGCAGCCACCCACCCCTTGGGCTACATCCTTTCTCCATAGTCCCTTCTGCTGGCCCACCCACGACAGCTGGGGGACCCATTCCCAGCCCCGACCTACTCACCCCGAGGGGCTTGGGGAGCTGCTGCATGGTGGGGATGGAGAAGGGGTCCGGCCGTGGCTCTCCAGGCCAGCTGAGGCCACCAGCGAGCTCCTGGCAGCGCAGAACAGGTGGGCAGTCAAGTGTCCGCAGAGACCCTGGCCCCTTCCTAGGGCCCGCCCTGCTTGAGCACAGCAGCCTGGGCCTCCCCAGGTGGCCTGACCCCCCCGCCCCCAGGGAGGCAGCCGAGTGGAGCTTACCCGCTGCACATCAGGCTGTCCGGTGTGGGCTTGCCACCGGCTGCCTCGGCCACCAAGTCACCTGTGGACAGGAGACGGGCAAGGCTGAGCCCAAGCCACCTCCCCCAGCATGGCTCCCTGAGGGTCCACATGCTCTTTCAGGCAGAGGTGAGGGCCACAGGCAGGGCCTTGGGCGACAAGGGCGGTCTCTTCCTGGGGGGCCCAGTGCTTGTGTCCCCACTTCTGTCACTCTTACACTGGGAACTCCCTTTGCCTGCCTGGACATCAGGGCTCTTAAGGGAGGTTCTAGGGTCCTCATCTCCCCCCGTCTTGGGCCAAGTCCAGACGGGGCACCACAGCGGTCAGCCTGAGCCCGGCCCCGTGCAGGACCCGGACCCCACAGCCGCCTCCCTTTCTGCTGCCCTCCTCGCACGGCCCGAGGCTCAGTCCGGTCGTCGCTGCCCCTAGGGACGCCCAGGCCCATGCCAACCCAGCCTGGCCCGGGAAGTGCCAGTGTCCAGGGCTGGGAGAGGAAGTGAGGACCCCAGGGCAGCACTGGGTGGGGGGACCGGGCCTATCCCAGAGGTCTGAGCAGGCACCCCCGGGGGCCTTTCAGTGCACAAATGGCAGAAGGCAACATGGGCACTAAGAAACAGGCAGGGTGGGCGACAGAAGGTGGGGCCGGGTCCTCCGGTCACCCACTGGCCATGGGCAAGACTTGGCTTCGGCCCTATAGCCAAGCTGCCTGCGGGGGGGTCAGCTCCCAGAAGCCCACTGAGAGCCCACCAAGGGCCCGTGGGTGGAGACAGGTCTGAGACCCCATGCACAGGTACCCTGACACAGCAGTCATGCCATCCCCCACCCCACCCCTGCCACCACACCACAGAGGCCCAACCTGGAAACTGGGCGGGGACCATGACGAAATCATCAGTGTCACAAGATGAGTCCTTGCTGCTGCCACCCGAGTCCCGGGAGCCCTGCAGGAAGCCGGCGGCGTCGGCTGGCGAGGTCAGCGTCTTCTGCAGCTGCTGCATCTCCCCCAGGGACTGGGGTCAGAGAGGAGGCCACTGAGACTCTGCCCGGGGCCTGGGTGCTACCCAGGGGCTCTGCCCGCTCTTCTCCCCAGGGACCACGCCGCCTCTTCACTTTGAGGTGCCACACCCAGGCCGGGCCTGGACCCTCGAGGGGCAGTCACCAGGCACTGCCGCCCCTGCCCAGGGCACTCACCGGTGGGGAGGCCGGGTGCGAGGTGGAGCTGCTGCCGGAGCTGCTGCCGGAGCCGGAGCTCGGGTACGAGGGTACGGGCACGGGCGGGGCTGCAGAGCAGGCAGTCAGTGCCTTTCCCTGCCCTGTGGGCCCTGCCTGGGCTGCAGGCAACGGCCCCCAGCACACAGGGACCCAGGGACCCAGGGACCCAGGAGGAGGGCGGCCCCCACCCCCAACCTGCTGCACCCGAGCTGGGGGGGGGGGCGGCGCTGAGGACCCAGGGCCCTCAGGACTCACACTTCTTCACGGAGGCGCTGGTGTCAAGGAAAGGGTGACGGAAAAACTCATCTGCAGAGGTGAGGGGTGAGCGAGGCCTCAGGACCCCGACCCTGGGGTTTCCAGGACAAACAGCCACCCCTCACCGAGTCCCAGCTGGCCTTGGCCCCTGGCCCGGCCAGCGTCACGCCAGGCACAGAGACAGAGCTGGGCTCCTGCGCACCTGGCCCTGGCCCACCCGCCCGCCAGATGCGGCTCTCCCAGCAGAGCTTCCGCTGCAAGCCGCATCTCCCAGCCCGCGCTACTGGGAAGGGGCCAACGGCTCCCCGGAAGCAGGGGCGCGGGGGCTGCGCTCACCGAAGTCCATCCGGTCCTTGTGGTTGCGCTGCAGCAGGGCCAGCAGCAGCTGTCTCAGTGGGGCCGAGGTCTCCCGGGGAATGCTGGGTGGGGCCAGAGGACAGACCGGTCAGTCTGGCTCGGGGGCCTGTGGGGGGCGGGGACGCGGCCAGGGGCAGAGACTCACATGGGCACCAGGGTCTTGTTCTTCTCATAGAAGAGGCGGAGGTCCTGAGGGCTGCTGGCCTGGTGGGGGTACAACAGTGTGAGAGCCCCGGGGGCACTGCGCAACAGCTTGGTCTCCCAAGGTGGCCTGGTCAGGGCCATGCGCCCTTGTACACTGGCCAGCCCTCCCTCACTGGACTGAGGAGCGTGGGGACCGAAGGAGGGCAGCCGCACAGCCATGCCCTATCTGAGGAGGCAGCTGGGCTTGGGGGGCTCCAGGTGTCTGGTGCACTTGGCTGTTTGCTCCCTGAAATTAGGGAGTTACCTGGGCTCTTCCCACCCTGTGGGCAGTGCGCCCTGTGGGGAAGACCTGACACAGGCCTGTTGTTCACTTGCACCCCCTGAGCACTGCTGAGTGCCAGGAGTGGGTGCAGGACTGGCTGCAGCAAGACAGCCCCCACCTCCCGGGGCCGCCGTGCCAGTGGGGACACTGGAGGACACGGCTGGCTGTGTCGGGAAAGCTGGCAACAGAGCCCAAAGCCTCCCGGTGGTCCACGCGGTCACTAGAGCACGCACAGGCCTTCAGGGCACAGTCCCACCGCAGGGAAAGCCACTGTGGGGTGCAGCCGTGCTTGGGGTCCTGACACCTTTCAGCGAGTTGCACCAGTATTGGATGGACAAGAGAGAGGCCATGAACTTGATTCAGACACACGTTGGACACACGGATGCACCCCAGCCCCAACGGACACCCAGGCCTTGGCCCCGAGGGCAAGTGACTGCAGGGGGTGCAGCTGGGGGGCCACCTCGCGCTAGACAGGGAGGGTACAACAGGCCGGCCAGCCCTTCTCTAACCCGGGGCTCGCTCACCTGGAAGGGAGCCTTTCCCGTTAGGCACTGGTACACAATGGTGCCAATGCTCCACAGATCTGCCTTCCCGTCGTAGTGCTGGGACATGATGACCTCAGGGGCCTGCAGAGTGTTAGAGTTATGGATCAGAGGACATTGAGCGTGCACCGACCCAGTCTGGTGCCAGCCAATCAGGACAGACACCAGCCAAGTGCCAGCCAATCAGGATAGACACCAGCCAAGTGCCAGCCAATCAGGACAGACACCAGCCAAGTGCCAGCCAGTCAGGACAGACACCAGCCAAGTGCCAGCCA